>JAODAL010000302.1:0-342707 GCA_025379985.1 Phyllomedusa bahiana | reverse complement strand
GGTTTAATTTTGCAGACCTTGAAAAACCGCCGCAAATGAGCACAACAGGGCTTTTTAAAACCCATGCAGCATCCCCACTCCGGGTTACCCACCCACGGTTTTTTTGCCCGCGGTCCCCCCCGGAAATTTTTGAACATACACTTCTTCCTCCGGTTTTGGGGCGGAATTGTCATGTCAATTGGAAAGGGGGGGAAGGGGTTTCTCTGCTCTCGGGGAGATAAACCGACCAATGTCCCCCTGCCGGGGCATCCCCTTGGCGCCGTAATTGATTTGTTGCCAAATATTTTGGGGTAATTTGGGAAAAAAATTTTAAATAGTGAAAGTGGTATTTGGAAACAAAAAAAATGTGGCTTTTATACTAGCTTTTCATCTTTATCTTGTGTTTTGGGTCACATTTGATGTATTTTGTGAAAATTTTTTTCCCAATTTTGGGGTTCTGTAAATTGTCATCCCACCTATTTATATTATTGTTATGGATATTAAAATCTTCTCATAGTCTCTATAGAATAAATGGGTGATTAAAGTTTGCAATTTTAAATAAGCATGCAAGATGTCCGGCAATCAATAAATTCATCTTGTGGGCAGTTCTTCTTCCTCTCGTTAAAACTCAAACCTACATTCATTTTCTGACTTTCTGTTCCTTGTACCACCTTCCCTCTTGCTGTATCTTACATTCAGACTTTCTGACTCTAAAAATGTAAATAATGACGCATGTTTTTAGTTGAATCGCTATTGCAAGGCTGAACACTGAACGCTAGTTTGAGCAGAAAAATAGGGCAAGAGTCACCCTTCACATTTCTGTCATGACACTAAAAATTGCCTTTTAATAATATCATAAAATTATTCAAATTTTTTAAATGCCAATAAAACCTTTAAAAGGGGTCTTGCCACAATTAATTTCTGTTCCTTTCCACTCTTCACCTGTGTGCTCAGAAGGAGGGGGGTTGATGTGTTTAAATTTGCATATCATGTGACCCCGCAGGGGAAAATCACCAAGCCTTTATCTCTGTATCAAAGAAAGGTTTATATAAAGCATTGTGGTAGTAAGGTAAATTTTTGCCTCCAGGGACAAGGGGCCCAGGTTCAAAAACCTCGAAAAAACCTTTTTTTTTTTTTCTTTATCAATGCACGACCTCATTGAGGTTTTTTTTTTCTTTGTTTACAATTTACTAAGGAGTAAAGATTACGGGAGTAGGGGTGACAGCCCCTTTGGGTTTGAACACTCAGTAGCTGCCTGAGAGGAGAGGTGATATCTGAGCATGTCTAACCAGGACTGAGGAGCTCTCAGCCCTGGTCGTATCGCCTGGGGACGAGCTGTAAACAATGGATCACTAAAGGAGCAGCTAGAACAAAAATGGGGCAGAATTTTTAATAATAATGAATGGTGAAAATGTTTATTTCAATTTTACTTCGTGGCAAAACCATTTTAAAGAATAATTAAGGACATATTCTTCCTAATAATTAGCCAATTATAATGTGGTTAATGGTTAATGAAGAGGTATTGCTTAATATTGTTTATATTGTTTGTGCAATAAAGATATACTGTTTATTTGCCTAAAATACACCTTAAAATAGAGGTTATAAAAACTTGTGCACAACTTTTAATAAACAAGAAAAAAAGGTTGCACAGACATTTTGTCTGTCTTTTAACGACCAGTGGTGTAAGTATCCACTGACACCAGGGCCAGACTGGGAATAAAAAACAGCCCTGGCATAAAGCCCCCACCAGCCCACATACAATATCTGCTAAAAAAAATTCCCTTGTTCTCGCACCTCGCCACTTTCTAAAATAAACTATAAACTATAAAGGTGCTTTCACTCAGAGCATTTGTGGTGCGTTTTTGTGCAGAAATGCTGTACATTTCTGCACAAAAAAGACGCATTAAAAAATGCACCAAAACCGCTCTGTATGAAAGCCCCCTAAACACAAGCAAGAAAGAAAAAGTGGTGCAGAGAAACCCTAATCACAGAGTCAGGGGTGCATTTGCTTTACAATCAGAGACAAGCCCACACTGACACTACATAAGCACCAACATAACCTACAACCCCACCAATCACATCACCAGTAGTCAGGTCATCTTCACATGAATACAGCACTGATTCAACACAGAAGTAAAATGACCCCTGACAACAGGGACTCATAGGAGACAGGGAGTTGTTCTCTTCTCCTTTTCTTCTCCATTTGGCCCAAACCTCCATTATGTCTTCCCTGATGAGTCGTTCCTTTCCATTTTTTCTCTGTCCGGTACAGCATGCAATGTCGTCTTCTTCCGGCCACTACTCGTCCCTGTAGAATTTACCACAAATACATCTTAGACTCCTCTCTTTTCTAGCACTTTCCTATCAATTCCCAAATCTGTACAAGCTCCCTATCCATAGGGCCCCAAATAGTAATAGTGCCCCTTTGCCGCCCCACACAGTAAAAAGTTAGTAATTGTACCCCAAACAGCGTATGTTAGATCCTAAAAATTAGAAATTAAAAAATGTCAGATAAGGTAGACCCCCATTAGGTAGGTAAACAGGGCTTTCCTCCATTAATTTGGTAGGTAGACAGGGCCTACTCCTTTAATTAGACAGGTAGATAGATAGCCCCCAGTAACTAGCCAGGTAGCTGGGGCTGCCCCCAGTAAGTAGCCAGGTAGCTGGGGCTGCCCCCAGTACCTAGCCAGGTACTGGGGCTGCCCCAGTAACTAGCCAGGTAGCTGGGCTGCCCCAGTAACTAACCAGGTACTGGGGCTGCCCCCACCAATGGCCCCAACAGCCAGGTAGCTGGGGCGGCCCCCAGTAATCAGCCCGGTAGCTAGGGCTGCCCCCCAGTAATTAGCCAGGTAGGGCCAGTAATTAGCCATGTAATGCCAGTAATTAGCCAGGTAGGGCCAGAGACAGTAATTAGCCAGATATGGCCAGTAATTAGCAGCCAGGGCTAGTATGTAGCCAGCCAGGGCCAGTATATAAACAGTCAGGGCCAGTATGTAGGCAGTCAGGGCCAGTATATAGGCAGGCAGGGCCGTAAATAAGCAGGCAGGGCCAGTATGTAGGCAGGCAGGGGCAGTATATAAGCAGGCAGGGCCAGTATGTAGCCAGGCAGGGCCAGTATATAGACAGACAGGGCCAGTATAAAGGCAAGCAGGGCAAGTATATAGGCAGGCAGGGCAAGTATATAGGCAAGCAGGGCAAGTATATAGGCAGGCAGGCAGGGCAGGTATATAGGCAGGCAGGGCCAATATATAGGAAGGGCAAGTATATAGGCAGGCAGGCACAGCCAATATATAGGCAGGGCAAGTATATAGGCAGACAGGGCCAGTATATAGGTAGGGCAAGTATATAGCCAGGCAGGCAGGGCCAATATATAGGCAGGGCAAGTATATAGGCAGGCAGGCACGGCCAATATATAGGCAGGGCAAGTATATAGGCAGGCAAGCCATTATATAGGCAGGGCAAGTATATAGGCAGGCAGGGCAAGTATATAGGCAGGACAAGTATATAGGCAGGCAGGGCCAGTATATAGGCAGGGCAAGTATATAGGCAGACAGGCCAGTATATAGGCCGGGCAAGTATATAGGAAGGCAGACAGGCAGGGCCAGTATATAGGCAGGGCAAGCATATAGGCAGGCGGGCCAGTATACAGGCAGGGCAAGTATATAGGCAGGCAGGGCCAGTATATAGGCAGAGCAAGTATATAGGCAGGCAGGGCCAGTAAGTAGTTAAAAAAAAATAAAAAAATAAAAATAATACTTATCTGTTGTCTCTGCTTTCTCTTCTCTCCTCGTTCGGAGGCCGCTGGCAGCAGAGTGCAGGCTGTGGAGCAGGGGTGCGATGACATCTGATTGTGCAATAAATCTGTTCTTGAATACGAAAATAGAAGATAAAACTCATACTTACCTCCTGGACACTCAGTTCAGTCCCGGCGGCTGTAGCTGTGAACGATTTTCATTCACATGACAGCTGCAGCCAATTATAGACCACAGAGGTCACGTGCATGGGAGGTTGTGGCCTATGATTGGCTGCACCTGCCACGTTAACCATGAATGTTCACCGGTTACTTCCAGGATGAACGCACCGGCAGTCAGGCGTGAAGGTGACCATCTGGGAGGTAAGTTTAAGTTTTATCTTCTACGTTTACTCAAGTCCCAATTGACCAACAAGCATTGCTAGATCCCAGAACACCTCTTTAAGTGATGGGTATGAAACTTTATTGAACATCATTATTCTACAAAAATAAATAAATAATTAAAAAAGTGTTCAATAAATTATTTAAAATAGAAAAAACTCTCCCAAAATGGTCAAAGCAGGATAAGATAATTTAAAATGGTTCCAATAAAAACTGAAACACATCCTGCAGCAAAACAACCCTCATAAAGCTACAGCAATAGAAAAAGTACTAGCTCTCGGAATGCTGTGCCACAAGCATTATAATTTGTTCTCTAAAACGGGTTTTTATTGTGCAAAAGATTGAAAATGTGAAAAATCTGTTTGGTATTCCCACAATCATACTGAGCTACAGAATAAAATTAACATGATATTTTTTTTATGACCTTGGATACACAAAAAAGCAAGTCAGTGGCAACAATGCAATTTTTTTGCTTTCTGCCCAAAAAACAAATAATAAAGTTAATCAAGAAATTATATGCACCCAAAAAATTAAATAAAATACAAGCTCTCACACAGCTATATCAATGGAAATATATATAAAAGTTTGGCTCTTTAATTGTAAGGATGAAAAAGAGAAGATTAAATTGGTTAATGAAGGGAATTACCATTTTTAGAGAAAACTTGTCAGGTGGTCGGAGAGGTTATAAAATAGAAAAAAAACAACTCAGCTTTAAAACGTCCTTTGCTCCAGTATGTGACGACATTAAAGCACAATCAGTGGTCACATAACACTGCCACTAATTGAAACCCTCAGCGGTCACATGTCATTCATCCTAGAAGAGACCACTGCAGCCTGTGAATAGAGTCACAGGCAATGAACGCAATGTCATCGTCAGGGAGCACCGGGAGCAGCGGCGGGGCTGAAACGGGGGAGGTTTAAAAGGCGACTGTATTTTTCGACTTTAGAACTGTCTGATGAGTTTTTTCTAAAAAATCCACTATAAGACCTAAAGAAGCCTGGTCGTTAAGGGGTTAAATTGGCACTGTTGGAGAGGTATATTGTACTGCTCTATGATATCTGCTTGGTGCTACATTGCACTTGTTTGGAACTACTTGGAAGATATTATGTCCTACACTGTGTTATTTGGTGCTGGTGGGCAGGTATTTTATGCTATACTGTAGTATTTTTTTGGCTCTGATACGGTGGTATTATGTGTTGCCTTATGGGTTAGGTTCTGCTGGAGTGGTATATTGTGCTGTACTGAAGCACTTGTTTAGCACTGCTGGAGTGGTATTTTGTGCTTCACTATGTTTTGTATTTATATAGTTCCATGTTTTTGTGCTTATTGTAACTTTGTATAAGGCTCTTTAATCATGTATCTAAGACTAGGGGCGACATGTATGATTTTTGGTGCCCAGGCGCCATTTTTCTTGCGCACGATAGTAGTGTAGAATGCACCTGAATCCATGAACCTGTTCTACTGCGGGTCATAGATTTAGCACTTTCTAGCTACTAAGCGACCATTCTGGCTCAGGTAAACCACTTGGTTTACCTGTTCCAGCAGTAATGCACCTGGATTTGCTGTACTAAAGCTATAAATGTGTAGCTTCATACGGTTGTAGTGCGACACGCCTCCAGCACGCCCCCCATCTCAGACGCATTACAAAGTGCTGCGGGCGCTTTGTAATTCACCTGATACTGGAGTGCGTCTGGTTAAAAATATAGTGAATGGTGCTGAAATGATGCCAGACTTCTGGCGCAGCCCCGTTCATACATGTCGCCCTAGGTTCACAAATGCGTTGGATGTTCCATTCGAAACCTCCATCGCATGTTCTTTCGGGACTGACAGAAAAAAAATGCAGCACCCTATACTATTTTTTCAGTCTCAATGATGGACGCCAAGGTGGAAACCTGACGGACCCATCGTAAATTAATAGGGTCCATTAGGAACCTCCTACACATGTGTGAACCGAGCCTTATCTGAGTGTTGTTTTTCAGTCCCGGCATGAGCATGCAGAATGGGCGAGGGGTCGGCCTTAATACAGCTTACTTGTGCTAGAGAATGCATTACTTAGAAAGTCCATCCATGCAGGATGGATATAGTATGTGAGTGAGTGAATTGAACACCTTATTTTACAGGTAAGGGTTAATTAATTCTACTTGGAAACTTTGACCTTCTCAGAAAATAGCCTAATGTTGGGATGATTTCCATTAGCTCATCTTTATAATAGATTATAGACTGAAGGCAAAGTTCTGCATGACAATCAGATAGAACTGAATGCTGTAAATTACAAAGAGACGTTCACCTTCTCATGACTTGTAGCAATCATACTGTGTATAAATTACAACTTACATAGATTTTCATGCCAAGCTTCATCCAGCATCAACAGTTAGATAGCAGAATGACCAAATAGTAATTTTTTATTGTGCAGTGTTTATTCATTAAGCAATTTATTTTTGTACAAAAATGGTGATGGTTATATATACCATACAAGTCTGTGTAGTATATACTACATAAGGCCGTGTTAACACTGGGGTCAACTTATTAAAACATTTTTTATAGGATCTCTGACCAATATGATAGAGAATAGTTATGGTTTGTTTTACGTGTCCATCAAAGACTTTTTATGGGTATCCCTCTTTTTTTTACTGGATGTAGTGGTGCAACCCCAAAACACAGCCTAATATTTAGCACTGAGTGTCCTTATTTATTAAAATATAGACAATGTCAGGCTGAAGTTCCTAGGGCTCACCTGCAGAAATGTTTCATATGGTCCATGTCAATTTTAAATATTTTGTGTAAGTCTACTTTAAAAATCATTGGAGGGTTTAATATGATTTCTGATGATTAGTTCTAAAGTCAGCTCCAAATGATGTTGTCTTCTGCTAGACCTTTGGGCCCTGATAAAATAGGTGTACATTATTGTGTCACAGCTTGCGCCCACCAGAGGATCCTGTGATACCTGCATGTGGTCCTGTATACAAATGTAGCAAACATTAAATTGATATTAAGGGCGACATGCATGAAATTTGACGTGGGGATGCCAAATTCTATGCGCATAATAATTGCCTAGAATGCACCTGATTTATGAACCCGCTCTACAGAGGGTCATAAATCAGGCACATTGTAGCGCACGGGCGACAGTTCTTTGAAAGTGGTATACCTGTTCCAACTGTAATGTGCCCAGAAATGCCGTAGCGAAGCTATAAATCTACACTCACCGGCCACTTTATTAGGTACACCTGTCCAACTGCTCGTTAACACTTAATTTCTAATCAGCCAATCACATGGCGGCAACTCAGTGCATTTAGGCATGTAGACATGGTCAAGACAATCTCCTGCAGTTCAAACCGAGCATCAGTATGGGGAAGAAAGGTGATTTGAGTGCCTTTGAACGTGGCATGGTTGTTGGTGCCAGAAGGGCTGGTCTGAGTATTTCAGAAACTGCTGATCTCCTGGGATTTTCCCGCACAACCATCTCTAGGGTTTACAGAGAATGGTCCGAAAAAGAAAAAACATCCAGTGAGTGGCAGTCCTGTGGGCGGAAATGCCTTGTTGATGCCAGAGGTCAAAGGAGAATGGGCAGACTGGTTCGAGCTGATAGAAAGGCAACAGTGACTCAAATAGCCCCCCGTTACAACCAAGGTAGGCAGAAGAGCATCTCTGAACGCACATTACGGCGAACTTTGAGGCAGATGGGCTACAGCAGCAGAAGACCACACCAGGTGCCACTCCTTTCAGCTAAGAACAGGAAACTGAGGCTCCAATTTGCCCAAGCTCATCGAAATTGGACAGTAGAAGATTGGAAAAACGTTGCCTGGTCTGATGAGTCTCGATTTGTGCTGCGACATTCGGAGGGTAGGGTCAGAATTTGGCGTCAACAACATGAAAGCATGGATCCATCCTGCCTTGTATCAATGGTTCAGGCTGGTGGTGGTGGTGTCATGGTGTGGGGAATATTTCTGGCACTCTTTGGGCCCCTTGGTCCCAATTGAGCATCGTTGCAACACCTTGTTGAATCTATGCCACGAAGAATTGAGGCAGTTCTGAAGGCAAAAGGGGGTCCAACCCATTACTAGCATGGTGTACCTAATAAAGTGGCCGGTGAGTGTATAGCTTCGCTATGGTTCTAGCTATGGATCGGGCGTATTACAAAGCACTGCAGGCGCAGCCCCGTTCATACATGACGCCGAAAATGTTTCATGATAACTTATCTACAATGTCTAAAATGATGTAATTCAAGGTATCATGATAATCCAGTCAATTAATGGTAGCTCGCTCTGTATCTTTGGCAAAATCAGGGCTGGGAGGATGGGTAGGTAGAGGTAGGCAACCGCATAAGGCACCACCTCATGACAGACAGGAAGAAGGGACAAGGAAGCATGGAACTGGATACATTTTCCATGAGATGGGGCGCTAAGGACGACATGTATGACCGGGACTGCGCCCTGCTCGCTCTATTTGTAACCAGGCGCACTCCAATATCAGGCGCATTACAGAGCGCCCGTGGCACTTTGTAATGCTCCTGACCTTGGGGGCGTGCTAGAGGCGTGTCGCACTACAACCATATGAAGCTACACATTTATAGCTTTAGTACGACAAATCCAGGTGCATTACCGCTGGAACAGGTAGAGCAGAAGTGTCGCTTTGTAGCTTGAAAACGCTAAATCTATGATTCGCAGTAGAACAGGTTCATAGAATCAGGTGCATTCCACGTAGTGCAAGAAAATGACGCCTGGTCGCCAAAAATCATACATGTCGCCCTCAATGTCTTATTTGTCTAGGACACCAAAAAACTCTGTCCCAGCTCTGGGCACAATACTCCCTAAAGGGGATTTCTGGGATGCAGAATTTTTTTTTACATCTGTTCTATTAAGCAAATAAAATATGTTCATCAGTGTGACAATATGGAACCTTATGTTTTGCAGGACAAGTGATAGATTTTACATATACCATTTTGGGGTACAAATACAAGTTAAAAAAAAAGACGGAAACAGAAACATGGCCATACTCACTGCAAGTAAAGCTGAAGTGAGCCTAAACACAGCACAGAGGCAGCACACGCCCCCATGCTATTAAAGAAAAATACCCAGGTGCAGCTAATGGGTAGTGTCCCATACATCTCTCCACTAGGTGGACAGAAAGCTGCACCTTAAATTGACATCTATTCACAAAGCATGCAAAAAAGCAAAAAAGCCACAGTACCATACGTTGGGAAACTATACAGATACAAAAAATACCCATAAGACAACCGCTCTCACACCTTCCACGCATGGGGGGGGCGGCCGCTGGTATTCTACTTGCATCCAGTCCCCAGTACTGTTGGGACAAAAAAACTATTTTACATACTTGGAAAAACATCAAATATGAGGTATTGGTTAACATAAATGGCCATTATATTGTAAGCCTGCAAGCCAAACGTCACGGCTCCTCATCTATTGCAGGTCCCTACACCCCTTATAATCACAAAATATACAGAAAAAGGGGAAAAAATACTCAAGAAAAAGACGGAAACAGAAACATGGCCATACTCACTGCTAGTAAAGCTGAAGTGAGCCTAAACACAGCACAGAGGCAGCACACGCCCCCCATGCTATTAAAGAAAAATACCCAGGTGCAGCTAATGGGTAGTGTCCCATACATCTCTCCACTAGGTGGACAGAAATCAGCACCTTAAATAGACATATATTCACAAAGCATGCAAAATAGCTAAAAAGCCACAGTACCATACGTAGGGAAACTAAACAGAAACAAAAATACCCATAAGACAACCGCTCTCAAACCTTCCACGCATGGGGGGGGGCGGCCGCTGGTATTCTACTTGCATCCAGTCCCCAGTACTGTTGGGCAAAAAAACTATTTTTACATACTGGAAAAACATCAAATATGAGGTATTGGTTAACATAATGGCCATTATATTGTAAGCCTGCAAGCCAAACGTCACGGCTCCTCATCTATTGCAGGTCCCTACACTCCCTTAAAATCACAAAATATACAGAAAAAGGGGAAAAAATACTCAAGAAAAAGACGGAAACAGAAACATGGCCATACTCACTGCTAGTAAAGCTGAAGTGAGCCTAAACACAGCACAGAGGCAGCACACGCCCCCATGCTATTAAAGAAAAAATGCCCAGGTGCAGCTAATGGGTAGTGTCCCATACATCTCTCCACTAGGTGGACAGAAAGCTGCACCTTAAATTGACATCTATTCACAAAGCATGCAAAAAAGCAAAAAAGCCACAGTACCATACGTTGGGAAACTATACAGATACAAAAATACCCATAAGACAACCGCTCTCACACCTTCCACGCATGGGGGGGGCGGCCGCTGGTATTCTACTTGCATCCAGTCCCCAGTACTGTTGGGCAAAAAAACTATTTTACATACTGGAAAAACATCAAATATGAGGTATTGGTTAACATAATGGCCATTATATTGTAAGCCTGCAAGCCAAACGTCACGGCTCCTCATCTATTGCAGGTCCCTACACTCCCTTAAAATCACAAAATATACAGAAAAAGGGGAAACAATACTCAAAAAAAAGACGGAAACAGAAACATGGCCATACTCACTGCTAGTAAAGCTGAAGTGAGCCTAAATACAGCACAGAGGCAGCACACGCCCCCATGCTATTAAAGAAAAATACCCAGGTGCAGCTAATGGGTAGTGTCCCATACATCTCTCCACTAGGTGGACAGAAAGCTGCACCTTAAATTGACATCTATTCACAAAGCATGCAAAAAAGCAAAAAAGCCACAGTACCATACGTTGGGAAACTATACAGATACAAAAATACCCATAAGACAACCGCTCTCACACCTTCCACGCATGGGGGGGGTCGGCCGCTGGTATTCTACTTGGCATCCAGTCCCCAGTACTGTTGGAAAAAAAAACTATTTACATACTGGAAAAAACATCAAATATGAGGTATTGGTTAACATAATGGGCATTATATTGTAAGCCTGCAAGCCAAACGTCACGGCTCCTCATCTATTGCAGGTCCCTACACTCCCTTAAAATCACAAAATATACAGAAAAAGGGGAAAAAATACTCAAAAAAAAGTATGTAAAATAGGTTTTTTTTTGCCCAACTGTACTGGGGACTGGATGCAAGTAGAATACCAGCGGCCGCCCCCCCATGCGTGGAAGGTATGAGAGCGGTTGTCTTATGGGTATTTTTGTATCTGTATAGTTTCCCAACGTATGGTACTGTGGCTTTTTTTGCATGCTTTGTGAATAGATGTCAATTTAAGGTGCAGCTTTCTGTCCACCTAGTGGAGAGATGTATGGGACACTACCCATTAGCTGCACCTGGGTATTTTTCTTTAATAGCATGGGGGGCGTGTGCTGCCTCTGTGCTGTGTTTAGGCTCACTTCAGCTTTACTAGCAGTGAGTATGGCCATGTTTCTGTTTCCGTCTTTTTTTTGAGTATTTTTTCCCCTTTTTCTGTATACAAATACAAGTTAACATCTATGTTGGAGATTCTTTTCAGAGACTCTATCGCAGATCAAAATGTCCAAAATGATGGTAAAAATAGCACAGCACGCAGCACTACTTTTTCCATTGAAATGATGGACACCATGAAAGAAACCCAACAGACCTCACTGTAGTCAATGGGGTCCTTTGGGTGGTGCCGCAGGGCCAATTGGCCTAGGCAAATAGGGCAAATGGCGCCCTCCATCCACCTTCCCCACAGAAAAGATTCAAATCCCTGGTCCTGATCTATATGCACCGCACTTTCAGCTGCACCAGCCCCGATAGGATAAATAAGAAAAAAAACACACAGTTGTACCATCATTTTTTGGTGGTGTGGTATAAATGACATGTTATCTTTAGTCTGCAGGTCCAATGTTAATTTATCCTTTTTTAATTTGCTTTGCAGCACCATTTTATGAGACCAATAACTTTATTATTTTATCACTTTTTATTCTATATATGGTAGTTATATATATAACTTCAAGCAGGACGCCATTGCTGCGGCTGCTGATTGGCTGCAGTGGTCAAGTGCCTCTGCATACATCACCATTCAGAGCTGTTCATTTTTAAAGTGAGAATAGTGGGGTTAATTTTATCTGTTTCTTTTGCTTTTGTAAATTGGACACCAGCAGCTTACTATTCATTTTTATATGAACCGGACAACCTTTTTAATTGTGGAAAGGGAAGCAGAATTTTTTTTCTTTTTATCTTTACTGCACATGTTATAACAATTATGGGGATACCAAATATGTAGTGGCATGTGTAATTGGATTTGGACATACCAGGTGGATGTTTTAAAAAAGGAATTAGAAGATGACTAGAAGGCATCATAACAAGTATGGAACAGCAATATCTAGATACAGGAACATTTTGTCAAATAATTATATTTTTAAAATTGCATAATTTAACAGGAGGATCTAAATTTCAACCATGGAACAACCTCTCTACAATTCTTCAACTTATCTTAAAGGACAATTCCCATTCTGTACAATTATTATCCTGTGGATATGGCAGAGGTGGGACCCACATATATCAGAAGAACTAAATTGCCTAAGTCCAAATTCTCATTCTTGCCATTGACACAATGAACAGAGTTATGATCGCCTACGTGCTGTTTTCTCCGTCAATGGGAGTTCTGAGTATAGCAGCCAACACTTACTCAGCTCTACTTGGAACTCTTTTAGAAGTAAATGGAGCCTTACCTACACTCCGTTCAACTCCGTTGGACTTCTTTTTTTAATAATAGGTGTGAATTATAGGTGGATCAGAAGTGGTTATACCATAAATGCCAGAGATAGGAAACCTCTTTAAGATTTGTATGTACGTGGCTGACTCCATTTGGTCTTAACATTTCTGCAATGTTCTGCTGCTATTTTAGATTTGTAAATGTAAGAAAAGGAATACAAGAGGATGAAAACTTGAAAAACCAATACATTTTTAATGAATAGAAATGGAACACAATGCATACATTTCTCTATGTCTCTCTTTATACATACATAGATGATAACAGAGCAGAGGATGAAGAGAAAAAATAAATGTGTTGGCTAATACATAATTACCAGATAAAATTGTGGCATTTACATCTTTATTGTTCAGACTAATCTTTTATGGTTTGCACAGTAACTTTGGGAAATGAACCAATATCTTTATAACAATGGAGTCTAACACTTAAAACTTGGTCTTGGTCACAAAACTGACATTTCCGAGTTTCATTGTTTTCTGTTCCTCATTATCCCTTCTTGTCATCTGCAGATGGATCACTGCTGTCATGTTGTTCCACTGATAAAAAACTGACATTCGACGTTATACTTTCAATTGCTTTACAGCTCATAACATGCAATGTATGAGTGAAATTACCAAAAATAGTCAGAAATTCCAATAAAATTAAAGTTTAACAAAGACTCTCAAGTAACTTCGACCAAGTCATCATCCAGTTAATACCCACTCCAGCCTGAACAAATGTGTTTGTTATTTTTTGTTAATAAGTCTGAAGGAGAGCTGATGGACACCTTTTGACCCAAAAAAGCCAACATGGCCCAATTTACCCTTTTAATAGTAGACTTTCCTGTACAGTATACATTGCTGTCAACTTAGAGCTTCCCAATTGTTGCTATAGCTGTAACTGCCTTATGATAGCCCGTGGCTACATCACCACTTGTGGCATGTTGAGAGTAGTTTCATAGTGGGGAGCCACAGTGTTGCGAAAAAATACCTGCATTAAAAATTATCAGTGGACCCCTTCTAATGTCATTTAAGAATATAATCTTGTTGATAAAAATACAGATACTCAGGTGAGTCACATTATTAAAGTCGTTGTCTTACAAAAGATATTGATGGCAATATCGCTAGAATATGCCATCATTGCCTGATAGGTGCGGGTCCCACCTCTGGGACATGCACCTATTTCCTAAACAAGCCCCAAAACTTCTCTGTTCTGAATGGAGAGCAGGTCAGGACTCTCCTGCAGACTTGAATGGGAGTTCCGAGTTTAGCCGACCATCCCATTCAAGTCTATGGGAGAGTCCCAACCTGCTCTCCGATCAGAACAGAAAGGTTTTGGGGCTTGTTTAGGAGATAGGTGAGGGTCCCAAAGGTGGGACCAGCACTTATCAGACGTTGAAGGTGCTGGTCTCAGGGGTTGTCTCACTACATCGATTTATCTTACCTCAGTCCTGTTTTCCCGGTTTCATTTTTGAATTCATGGGCGTGTTTACTGGCTTTACTTTCTTCTACTGGCCTGCAGAAATGAGTTGCTGAGAACACCAGGTCTGTAGCTAAAGTGACCAGCGCTGGCAGCCTATCAGGAGAGATCAAACAGGTCTGTTTCTATAGCAACCTGAGGAGCTGATTGCATCCTATACAAGATGGGATATCTAGGAATAGGTAGGACACTGTTAATGGACACATATTGGAAAGTGACTTGTTTTTGCAAGATCTTTAACAGAAAAAGCAATCCTTGTAGTGAGACAACCCCTTTAAGACAACCAGCTAATATCCAGAGTAACTGCTGTGTGCAGCATGGACAGCAGTTCGATGGATTGGAAGTGACTCAATAAGGTCCTAGTAGGTTGTCACAGGTATCTGGAGCCATGCTGACTGCATTCCACATAGGTTTGAGGGTGCGTGGGGAAGGATTCAGAGAGTGATCGTGACGCTTGAGATGGCCCCCCAGATACTCAGTTGGGTTCAAGTAGGAGTCCAGGTTAGTACTTGAATGTCTTGGTAATGCTCTCTCAACCAATGTCACAAATGTTTTCTCCAGACCATGATGCTGCCACCACCAGTTTGTGTTCTTCCAGCAATTGCTTCTCTGACGTTTTGTTTCTGACATGAAAAAGTGACTCATCAGAGAAGGCAACCTTTTGGCCCAAAGCCCTTTCAGTCAATTAGGTAGTATATTTTAAGTCCAAAGCGCCTTTCGGCCAGTATTTCTTGGACCTTATAGGTGTCACTTGAACCAGCTTCCAAAGAAGCAGTCACAGCATCTTGGGAAAAGCGATTGAGGCCCAAAAGCTTCAGCAGAGACACATGGAAGGAATTTGGGATGCGCGTGGAAGGAGGCAAATAGAGTTTGTTGCAGACTGGGTTTTGGTCCAGGAAGATGCTTGGAGGAGAGATCGCCGGGTATTTTGCCAGAAGTGGGATATTTCTTAGACTTGGGATTCACAGCTGGAACATCTGAGTAAGTAGGCAATAGAAGAGGCGACTGGCGGTGTGTATGGGGGGAATGTTCACATAGACATTGAAGAATAGGGATGCTCCTGCAGAATTGGATTTAAAGTGATTATATGGGAATTCAGCTCATGGTAGTTAAATCAGCCCAATTATCTTGTTGGGAAGAGATGGAATGACATAGATAATTGCCAAGAACTTTATTTCAACAAAGTTCAACTTGACATGTAGATGGGAACAGAGCGCTCTTAAAAATTTGGAGACAAATTGTATCCCACGATCAGACACAATGGGCGACATGTATGAATGGGATTTACGTCTGTTTTCTGGTGTATCCTGCGCCTCACTGGCCCGAATCCCCTGTCGGACGCAGGGATGCGATGTTAGGCGCAGCCTTCGCCACTTTCGACTGCGCCTCAAATGAAGGGGCGCGTAATGGGCGCGGTGTGGGCGTTCTGGGGCAGGACGCGGCGCGTTCGAAAACTCTGAGGCATGTACGATCGCGGCTCGGCAATGTGAAGCGCATTGCAGCGCTCGCCAGCTCCGACAGGCAGACCTGGTTGATTCTGGTCTAAATGATCCGGCGGAGGCGAAGTGAAGCGAGAACGGAACATGAGAGGAAACATAGAAGATCGCAAGAGAAATATCGGCTCTCAGCTCTGTGCGGCATGGAGTATTATTTAAAAAAAAATCACCTTTATTAGGTGTAAAAGATTATCAGAAAAAGAGCTCAAACCTTCTAAAAAAAAAAAAAAAAAATCACTTTCCAAAAATCTAGAATGGCGCTACATCAGGAATTAGGATCTTGGAAATTGCCAGGAAATACAGTAATTCAAATTCTGTAAGCTATTCTCATTGGTCGGCATAAACCAGCCAATCAGAATAGGAGCGACAAGGACCCATTAAAACCTATGAAGAATTATTGACCAATCCAAATCAAAGGCGGGGCAGTTCAAAATACAGTAAAAATGCAGAAAAGAGCTGATTGGTTGTGCTAGCGGGGGCTTGGCATTCCTGGCCAATCAGAATAGGAGCGACAAGGACCCATTTAAACCAATAAAGAATTATTGACCAATCAAAATCAAAGGTGGGAGAGTTCAAAATACAGTAAAAATGCAGAAAAGACCTGATTGGTTGAAGTAGCGGGGGCTTGGCTATCTCGGCCAATCAGAACGCGAGCTACTTTCTCCCATTATAGTCTATGGACAGATCGGGGCAATGAAATCTCG
This sequence comes from Phyllomedusa bahiana, assembly GCA_025379985.1. Taxonomy (NCBI): domain Eukaryota; kingdom Metazoa; phylum Chordata; class Amphibia; order Anura; family Hylidae; genus Phyllomedusa; species Phyllomedusa bahiana. Next base: position 326,234 of record JAODAL010000302.1, on the reverse strand, counting down.
ACTCTCAGCGTCGTGCGGCATGGAGTATGATTAAAAAAATCATTTTTATTAAGTGTAAAATATCTGAAAAAGAGCTGAAGCCTTCTATAAACATAAATCAATCAAATCCCTAACAACGCGTTTGTCGCCGAGACCGGCGCTACATCAGGAATTGCAATATAGAGAATTGCCGGGAAATACAGTAATTCAAATTCTGTAAGCTCTTCTCATTGGTCGGCAGAAACCAACCAATCAGAATAGGAGCGACAGTGAACCATTAAAACCTATGGAGAAGTATGGACCAATCAAATTCAAAGGCGGGACAGTTCAAAATACAGTAAAAAGGCAGAAAAGAGCTGATTGGTTGAGCTGGCGGGGGCTTGGCTATCCCGGCCAATCAGAGCGCGAGCTACTTCTCCCATTGTAGTCTATGGCCAGATCGGGGCAATGAAATCTCGGCTCAGCGCCATGCGGCATGGATTATGATTAAAAAAATCATTTTTATTAGGTGTAAAATATTATCTGAAAAAGGGCTGAAACCTTCTATAAACATAAATCAATCAAATCCCTAACAACGCGTTTGTCGCCGTCACTGGCGCTACATCAGGAATTGCGATATAGAGAATTGCCGGGAAATACAGTAATTCAAATTCTTTAAGCTCTTCTCATTGGTCGTCAGAAACCAGCCAATCAGAATAGGAGCGACAGGGACCCATTATAAGCTATGGAGAAGTATGGACCAATCAAATTCAAAGGAGGGACAGTTCAAAACACAGTAAAAAAGGCAGAAAAGAGCTGATTGGTTGAGCCCAGGCGGCAGATATGAATCCACCAATCATATGTAGTGCATCTATTTCGAATGGAGAAAGAAGGGCGCGATAGAAGGGCGCCCTAAAAGTTATTACTGTCTATGGGAAATATTCTAGTCCTGTGAAATGGTTGGGGAGAAGAGGGCTCGTCCAGCTTAGCCAATCAGCGGCTGAGCTACCTTCTCATAGAGTTCTATGGGGAAAAGAAATGCAGAGCGAGCTCTGTTTGTGATTGGCTAAGTTAAAAGAGGCACGGTTATTTGGACCAATGGGAGAGCGAGCGACGCTCTTATGGATTTTCTAATGCAATCTGTAATAAAACTGTACATGGCCGAAATCAAATGATAAGACTACAGAAGTTGTCCCGATGTGTATATAAAATGAACAATAATATTGGGGTAAAGAAAAAAATATATGAATTCAATAAAATCATGTTTATTTCTTTATTTTCGTTACACCCATACTATTGATCAGTGGCTAACGAAAATAAAGAAATAAAAATGAATTTATTGAATTAATATTTTTTTTTTCATTACTCCCATATTATTGATGTATATATGAGCGCACCTCGGCACCGACATAAATCAGGCGCAAATTTCGCCGGAAAACTGGCAGAAACATGCACCCCGACGTGGCGAGATTCATACATGTCGCCCAATATGTAGCGGCATATTGTGCTGAAAAAAGTGGGAGACGAGTTGAGAGGCTAAGGGCAGACTTACAGTGGTACAAAATAAACATTTTGGAAAAGTAGTCGGTGACCACCCAAATGATGGTATGAGCAGAGGAGAGAGGTAAATCATTAATGAAATCCATAGTAATATAGGTCCAGGGCTTTTCGGGTATAGGTAGAGGTAGAGGTAGCAGAAGTTCAGATGGTTTCTGACATAAGAACTTGTTACAGGCACAGGTACAGCAAGCGAGAACTAAGGGCCACATGTATGAAAACTGTGTAGGCCTAAAACTCACTTTGTTGCCTATAGCAACCAACCAGAGAGCCCCTTTCATTTCATATAGTGCTCTAGAAAAATGAGAGGGGCACTCTGATTGGTTGCTATGGGCAACAAAGTGAGTTTTAGACCTAGACAGTTTTTATTATACAAGTGGCCCTAAGTCTGTGAAATCCTAAAAGAGAATAGACCACCAATAGTGTTGAGAAATCAATGACTGGGACTTTCGGATTCCAGGCTGTGTGACAAGCTTGGTTGGTTTACAGGCATTGTAGAACCAACCTGGCCTTGATGAGACTTTAGGTCAGGAAAGAAAATCAAGATGTTAACTACGACACAAGCATATACGAGGTCCCAGAATATCTCATTGCAACAGACTTCTAAGACTTCTGGAGCACTGCAGAGTCCAAGAGACATCATTGGGTACTCAAAGTGCCTATCCCGGGTGTTGAAGGCAGTCTTCCATTCATCTCATCAGATACGAATCAAATTATAGCCCTTTTGTCAGTCCAGCTGAATGAAGATCTTGGCCTCTCATAGTTAATCAAAGAGCTCAGAGTGAGCGGATATTGTTTTTTCATGGTGATGTTATTTATGCCCTGGTAATCAATGCAAGGGCGCAGAGAAGCATCCTTTTTTCCCACACAGAAGAAACCAGCACCAGCATTAGAGGATGACCTGCGAATGAAGCCTTTTTGCAGTTGTTTCTAGATGCTGACATGGCCTAGTTTTCAGGCACAGCAAGAGGTTAAACTCTTCTTCGTACAAGGCAGTAGGTCAATGGAGCAGCTATAGGACGGTATCTGGAAACTAGAGATGAATAAATGAAGTTTCCTGTGGAGCCAGAATCCAGGAAGGCAGAAACTTGAAAGCTACCACCGGATGAGGAGCCAAGGGTGAGATGCATAGTCAGGCCTGGAAAGAATGCATCTTCTCCTAGAATCATTTCTCCCATGTAAACTACGCACTGAAATTTACCTGAACTAATGAGGCAGTCTCTAAAGAAATGTTCCTTGCCACCACAATATAGGCAGAGATTCAGACTGCGGGTGCATTGTTCGATAAATGACCTTTCTCCACTTGCATCCATCACGATAATATGTCGGTGGCAGCAGTGGAGACCTTTGGTATAGCAGAAGATCGGTGCTGGAATACAAGTGACAAAAAGAATGACACAGTGCACCTTGTGTTATATATGTTAGGTATCAGTTTACAGAAAACCAGGTAAGATAGTTCGCTCACTTTATGAAGTTGTACAAGCTATGGTACAGCTGATATAAAAGCATGTATAAGAAAAGGCCCAAGCTGCTTTTGTTCCAAATAGCATGAGGGTTCTTGCACCTTGAGTAGTTCCTCCTTGGTTCGATGAATACACACCAAGGGCGACATGTATGAACGGGCTCTTCGTCTGTTTTTTGGCGTAACCTGAGCCTCCCCAGCCTGAATCCGCTGTCGGACGCAGGGATGCAGTGTTAGGCGCAGCGTTCGCCACTTTCAGCTGCGCCCCGCATGAAGGGGCGGGCAATGGGCGCGGTGTAGGCGTTCCGGGGCGGGTCGCGGCGCGCTCGAAAACTCCGAGGCACGTACGATCGCGAGTCAGCAAAGTGCGGCGCATTGCAGCGCTCGTCAGCTCCGACAGGCAGACCTGGTTGATTCTGGTCCAAATGATCCGGCGGAGGCGAATTGAAGCGAGAACGTAACATGAGAGGAAACATATAGAAGATCGCAAGATAAATCTCGGCTTTCAGCTCCGTGAGGCATGGATTATGATTCCGAAAAAAATCGCCTTTATAAAGGCGTAAAACATTATCATAAAAAGAGCTCAAACCTTCAAAAATAAAAAATACATAAATAAAATCACTTTCCAAAAATCTAGAACGGCGCAATATCAGGAATTAGGATCTTGGAAATTGCCGGGAAATACAGTAATTCAAATTCTTAAAGCGCTTCTCATTGGTCGGCATAAACCGGCCAATCAGAATAGGAGCGACAGTGAACCATTAAAAGCTAGGGAGAAGTATTGACCAATCAAAATCAAAGGCGGGACAGTTCAAAATACAGTAAAAATGCAGAAAAGAGCTGATTGGCTGAGCTAGCGGGGGCTTGGCTATCTCGGCCAATCAGAATAGGAGCGACAGGGACCCATTCTAAACCTATGGAGAAGTTAGAACCAATCAAAATCAAAGGCGGGACAGTTCAAAATACAGTAAAAAGACAGAAAAGAGCTGATTGGCTGAGCTAGCGGGGCTTGCTATCTGGCCAATCAGAGCGCGAGCTACTTCTCCCATTGTAGTCTATGGAGAGATCGGCGCAATTAAATCTCGGCTCTCAGCGCCGTGCGGCATGGAGTATGTAGCATGGCGCTACATTGGGAATTGCAATATAGAGAATTGCCGGGAAATACAGTAATTCAAATTGTTTAAGCTCTTCTCATTGGTCGGCATAAACCAGCCAATCAGAATAGGAGCGACAGGGACCCATTCTAACCTATGGAGAAATATAGACCAATCAAAATCAAAGGCGGGACAGTTCAAAATACAGTAAAAATACAAAAAAGACTGATTGGTTGAACTGCGGGGCTTGGCTATCCCACCAATCAGAGCGCGAGCTACTTGTCCCATTGTAGTCAATGAAGATCGACCAAATGCAATCTCGGCTCTCAGCGCCGTGCGGCATGGAGTATGATTAAAAAAATCTTTTTTAATTAAGTGTAAAATATTCTCTGAAAAAGAGCTGAAACCTTCTATAAACATAAATTAATTAAACCCCGGGACAACGCTTTTGTCGCCGAGACCGCGCTACATCAGAATTTGCAATATAGAGAATTGCTGGGAAATACAGTAATTCAAATTGTTTTAGCTCTTCTGATTGGTCGGCATAAACCAGCCAAATCAGAATAGGAGCGACAGAGGCCCTTTCCTAACCTATGGAGGAGTAAACCCCAAGTATAGCCAAGCCCCCCCCTAGCCTCAACCAATCACTCTTTTCAGCATTTGTACTGTATTTTGAACTGTCCCCCTTTGACTTTGATTGGTCCAAACTTCTCCATAGGTTTTTAATGGTTCACTGTCGCTCCTATTTGATTGGCTGGTTTCTGCCGACCAATGAGAAGCGCTTACAGAATTAGAATTACTGTATTTCCCGTCAATTTTCAATATCCAAATTCCCGATGTTGCGTTCTGGATTTTTGGAAAGTGATTTTATTTATGTATTTTTTTTTTATTAGGTTTGAGCTCTTTTTCAGAGAATGTTTTACTCCTTTATAAAGACGATTTTTTTATTCATACTCCGCACGGACATCTTTAATGATTTCTCGCTGTTTTCCAGCCTGTCTCGTATCGGAATACATGTGAGGCGCAGTCCCTTCTGCGCCTAAGTCCTGCACTGCGCCCCATACACTGGCGAGGCGCGGTGGACTTTTACCCGCATGTATGAGTGCACCTCCTCGGACGGCGAATCTTAGGCGCAGCCCCGCACTGTGCCTAAGTCCCGCACTGCGCCCCACACACTGACGAGGCACGGCGGACTTTACACCGCATGTATGATCGCACTACCTCAGGCGGCGAATCATAGGCGCAGCCCTGCACTGTGCCTCAAACACTGGCGAGGCGCGGCGGACTTTACATAGTATGTATGAGCGCGCCCCAGCGCCGACATAAATCAGGCGCAAATTTCGCCGGAAAACGGGCAAAAAGGTGCGCCCCGACGTGGCGAGCTTCATACATGTCGCCCCAAGTGTGTTTTTGTATTTAGTAAATAAATGACATACATTTGTGGAATATATATTCCTAATGTTATTTCTTGCATAATAACTTCTTTTATTTCACATATAGTGCAGGCGTTGTCCTGACCATATTTTAAAGTCCGTTAATACCACTTTAATAGTTCCATTTATACTATCCGTGTTTTACACGCAAACCAGTGGAGACCTTTGGAAGACTGTTCAGGAATCTGTGAGGCTGGGAGGACTCTCTTTGCTGGCTGTCACGTACACACTCACCAGCACGTGACTGAGGGCCACTGTAATGGGGTAGATTTATATCCACTCGCGCTCACTTCTCACTCAGGTAGCGAATCAAGCATAAATCGCACCACAAGACAGTTCCAGCCCCCCAAAAATACACGCTGCCACCACCTTCCTTCAATAATCAAAAAGAATCAGCCGGAAGGAATCTGATTCCTAACAGATATTCTAAAAACACGTAAAAAATGCTTACAGGACAACTCGCTGCTCTCTCAGCAGTTACCAAAGAAAAATACATTCCTTCAAGGAAATGGATCCGTGCAACAACAAGAACTTACGAATTAAGGTTAACTTTAATTTTAAAATGATTTTCAGTGCTTACATAAACAGAATATAATAACAATGGTTATGGCATATGCATCAATCAGTTATGAAAATAAAGGGATAAAATTGGAAAGAATTCACACTTACAAGGTGTTTCAGCTTCCAGGTCCCGGGGTAGGGATGATAAGGGGACACAGCTCAATCCAGGATTGACCCCCAAGCTATGAACACAGACTAGAGGCTGGCCTCGTGTCTTATACCTGTCCAGGTTTCTCCCGCCTCTCTCATACTTGCCTACTCTTTTACTGGCTGAAATTATGATGATGTAGGCGGACCCTTGATTGTCTGATGAGGGTTGTGGCGTACTATTGCCACAAGATGGCCATCACGGACTGCGCTTCTGCAGGGGGGGAGGTCAATGACACATTTATTGCGGGGGGTCAAAGGTTATCATGTATCCGGGACAGCTGCATCTATAACCCTGGGCCATAAATACATAGAGACCATGTTATCTAAACAAATCAGTAATTAAACAGTCAAAATTCTGGGGTGAGGATCTGCAGGCCCATGCTACAAATTCTCTACAGGGGGTAGGTGGGGGGTGGTGTTCTAAGCTACAGGAATTCTGGACTTCACAATTTAAGAAATGGTTTAATGATGAATTAAAATACATTTAATTTTCAATGTGCTACATAACACTGGCAATGCTCTATTTGTCACTCAGCTATATTGATATCAATTCTGGAGGCCAGAGTGATGAGGTCGTCCAGAGTAGTAGGAAGATCTCGACCAGCCAGCTTGCTTTGATTCGTCTGGTGAGGCCTTCTCAGTAGACTGCTACTAAAGCCTAATTATTTCAGGCTAGCTCATAGGCCAGCATACATAACTGTTTTGCCCCACCATGGATGAAGTGCACCCAGATTCTTCAAAAACTATGACATTCTTATAGGTTAGCTGTCAATGGATCTCCTCAGTCCTAGAGGGTTGTGGCCCAGGCCAGGGGCTTCAGCAAAGGGCAAGCTAATAGGCAAGGCTACCTTGGCTCAATCCGTAAGGAACTGATCCACCAGGACCTCAAAGTGAAGTGGCAGAGTGGCTGTGGCAGGAGGAGGCAGAGCTACAACAGGTGCCAGTGCAGATATTGGTGTGGTTTCTGTGCTGTTATACCATGAAGCATCTTGGCAGAGGCACATTGGCAGGATATATGGCAAGATTGTACTGTCATAGCATAGGTGCTTAAACCACCGGATCACCGTGAGAGATGACACTAAACATACCAGGAAGAGGAGTCTAAGGAACTCCTAGGCAAGGTGGGATGGACTTGGCAGTGGGAAACTCTCAGGTCCCTACCCCACACATGGCCGCTTGTGGTGACAGCCAAAGTGCCAACAAGGTACCAAAGGAACAAGCACAGGCATAATCGGGTCACATGCAAAGAGGTCAAGGCAGGCGTCAAGCAGAGAGTAGTCAGGAATAAATCAGCAAAGTAGCACAAACGCAAGGGCAGGAACACCAACAATCTGGCAGAGAAGACAAGGGGGAATCCTAATAAAGACAGGAGACAGGTGATTGGAGGTCATGGGCTCTCTGGTTCTTTAAATCTTAAAGAGCCAGCATGCTTGCCCTAGGAGATGGGTATGTGCATGCCGGCAACGAGCAGAGGAGGAGGACAGAGCATGAGCGAAGAAAGGTGAATGCAGAGCGGGGCAACTACCAGAGACACATGCGCATCCATGATCCAGAGAAGGAACCACAACACGCATCGTGACACTAGTGTTCCTCATGGAAAAAAATACTATTCTGGAGCATCTTTACTTAAAAGAGTACCGATCACCACTACACAAACATACAAAAATTTATAGTAGCTGAAATGATGAGACTTTTCTCCAATACATGTCATTAGCAAATCAGATGATTTCCCTCAGCATTAGGCTATGTCTACACAGCACACAAAATGGCCTTGTTTTCAGGTTTTTGTCGTTTACTAAAACCGCTGAAAAAACGACTGAAAACAGGTCCCATAGACTTTAATAGTAAAAACGTTGTGTAGTTTTTGCTGCTGGTCGTTTTTTGTAACGTTGCAAAAAATGACAGAGCAGGGCGGAAAATTTACTATTAAAGTCTATGTAAACCATCGGACGATTTTTCTGCAGTTTTTGGCACGACTTTTGGACGGTTCTGCTGAAAAACTGTGTAGGTGTTTAACAAGGTATATGAACCTTGCATACACTAAAAACCGCCCCAAAATAGTCCAAAAACACGGCAGAAAACTGAAAACATATGCCTGACAGGAATTACCTGTTGCTTCCAGCCTCCATCTCCATAGCACACAAGCATCCATATTACACTGCTGCTAGCGTAATAACACCCAGCGCAGAGCTTCCCACTGTACAGCTGAAACATATTTACAGGCTCCCCCTGCACAGTGGACTCTCCCAGCTCAGAAGCAGGAAGTTTCACAGAGCTGGTAACATAGTGATCTATCATACTGTCAGAAGCCTGACTTCAGTCCTGTCTTTAAGGGCCAGCGCTTTATTTTTAAAACTGAATTACAGGTGAAATGCTTTCATTTTCTTAATTAAATATATTTCTAGAAAGTGCTTATATTTTGGTCTTCATTACTTCCGATGGTTCTCTGGAGGTGATAGGTCCTTTTCAAAAGGGAACCTGTCACACTGAACATACTCTGGGCCATCTTTTCCATTGGGCACACTAGGCAGTTGCCTAGTGTGCCCAATGGCACAGTATAGGGGCCCCAGGTGGGGTATGCTTGTCCCAAGAATATAAGAAACATACCCAGGATCCCATGGTTGGCTTTGCTTATTTTACTGTTTCTGTGTTTTTAGGATGTGCAAACAAATAAAAACCATGGTGGAGAAGGGAGCCAAAGGGTCCCTGCCCTGCCAATCACTCTTGTAGGCTGCAGGCTGCCAGTGTCCAGACATAAGTGGCGTGATAATCTGGGTGTGCTTGGGGGTGGCTAGAGGCATGGCCTAGCATGATGTCATGTATTTGGACAGCGCCCACTGCTGTGTTCCACCCAGGGGCCAATAATGCTTTTAAGGCAGCTCTGAACATACTATCTGATCCAGAGGCGTAACTTGAAGCCTCTGGGCCCTAGTGCAAAAAGTGAATCGGGCACTCCAGCTACCCATGTTCCACTTAAGATTCTGGTGTCTCCTTATGTGGCAGGAGGGCTTTGGGCCCCCTCAGGCTACAGGGCCCGGTAGTGACTGCTACCTCTGCAACCCCTATAGCTACGCCCCTGATCTGATCTGCTAGCAGCATGTTATAAGGCCCGAGGAGCTGAGCAGGTTGATGAATAGTTTTGTGGGAAAAGATTCAATAGAAACTTTATTTTATTCATTTAAGTTTCTGCTTATTTTTGGTGAAGGAGTCCAGCGGGCAGTCTTATTAGTGATTGGCAGCTCTGTACATGCCCTCATACGAGGAAGGTTGTCAATCACTGATAATACTGCCCACTAGTCTCTAACCAAAAAAAGCTGAATTTTAAAGAAATAAATTACAAGTTTTATTGAATCTTTCCCTACAAAATTTATCAGCCTGTTCAACTCCTTGTGCTCTTTAACAAGCTGCGGGCAGATCAGATTGCATGATCAGGGTAACAGGTTCCCTTTAAATCTCTATGTTGTATGAATCTAATCAACATAAAAAGTGATCAAAGCATCATATGCACCCCATAATGGTACTAATAAAAACATTAACTCTTCCCGCAAAAAACAAGCCCATAATCAGGTCCATATACAGAAAAATAAAAAAGTTATGGCTATCAGAATAGGACAACATAAAAACGCAATTTTTTACAGAACTATTTCTATTGTGTTAAAAGTAATAAAACATAAAAAAACTATATAAAAATTTATAACATTGCAATTGTACCGACCAACAAAGTAAAGTTATCCTATCATTTACACTGCACGGTGAACACTGTAAAATTGAAGCCCAGAAAACAATGGCGGAACTGCGTTTTTCCCCCCATTTTCATGGCCAAATGCTAAAAAAACAATGGAACAACTGTGCGCCAAAATGCACAATACACCCCTAGATGAGATTCATGAGGGTGTTGAATCCAAAATAGGGTGACTTCTGGAAGTTTTCACCTATTCTGGTATGTGGAGGCTTTGCAAATGCGACATGGCCCCACCAAAATCTACGTTCCAAAAGCCAAAAAGTGCTCCCTCCCTTATATGTCCTGAAATATGCCCAAACAGCAGTTTACACCCACATGTAGGGTATTGCCGAACTTGGAAGAAATCGCATAACAAAATTTTGGGTGCTTGTTTCCAGGATTCCTTGTAAAAATTAACTATTTTCAGCTAAAATTGCAGATTGTTGGAAAAAAATATTTTTTTTCATTTTCACAGCCTAACGCTAAAGAAATTTGTGAAACACCTGTTGGGTCGATCTACTTACTGCACCCCTGGATATATTTCTAAAGGGGTGTAGTTTCCAATATGGGGTCTTTTTAGGGGTGTTCATTAAGTTTTACCTTAGGGCATCCGCAAACCTGAAATAGCACCTAAATAAAATCGAAAATGAGGCCCCAGAGTCCAGTAGGTGCTCCTCCTATTCTGGGGCTTGTGGTTGAGCCAAATAGCGCACTAGGGCCACATATGGGATATCTTTGAACACAGCAGAATATGGGAAATCAATATTAAGTTGCATTTCCCTGACCACATCTACCGTGTTCTTGTGAATAATGGATAAAAATTTAAAATCTGCAAAAAAAAAACCTAAATTTTGAGATTTTCCCTTCACTTTGCTTTAATTCCTGTGAAACACCTAATGGTTTAATACATTTCCTAAATGCTGTTTTGAATACTTTAAGGGGTGTAGTTTCTTAGATGAAGTCCTTTATGGGGGTACCTAACATACAGGCCAATAAAAGTCATGTTAGAACTGGACTGGTCCCTTAAAAATGTATATTGCAAATTTTCTTGTAAATTTGAAAATTACTACTAAATTTCGAAGCCACCTAATGTCGTTAAAAAAAAGACATTTAAAAAAATATGCCAACCTACAGTAGACATATGGTAGATGCTAGTTATAAACTATATTGAGTGGAATAACTATCTGTCTTACATGCAGAAATTGTTGAAGTTTGAAATTGGTAAATATTTTAAATTCTTCACAATACTTTGATATTTTTCACAAATAAACAAGCACTTTTTGGATCAAAATTTCTTATTAACTTAAAGCACAATGTGTCACGAGAAAACAATCTCTGAATCACATGGATAGGTAAAAGTGTCAAAAAGTTATTCTCACATAAAGTGACAGATGCCAATTTCAAAACTGGGGCTCTTTTAGAGAGGCCAAAACCGGCTCTGGCAGTAAGGGGTTAAATAAATATGTGAGTGCCACTACAATGAGTAAGTTTAATTACCAAGTTTTTGACCCCAATAATCCCTAAATCTTTAGTTGATATTAGCTCTATAGCTGTAACCTATTCCATATGGTTGTGAGCACATTGACTGTACCTGCAGATAACCTGAAGAACTTGAAGAACCAGTTATGGATCTATAGCAACCATTAGGATTTTAGTGCATGAGCCTGATGATGACTTTCTCTGATGCCTGTAAATGACTAGAAAGCCTTTATGTGTGTTTTTGTGAACTCAGCTTTGTGAGGTTATAGATCCTATACTTTTCCAGCAGCTTGAAGTGACGGTGTATTTAGCACATGATATTCACTCCACAAAGCATGAAAGGATTAACCACACAGATGTATGCGCAGTTATTGAGGCTGCAAGATAAAAGAGAGATATGGAATCAATAAAAGCTGTGCATGCCATTCTCATTGTGATAATGGTGAGCAGCTCTGTTATCTTTTACATGTGCTGGGATAAGAAGTCAGTTTTATGCTAACATTTTATAGTAAAAAGATGTAACCGTACAGCGTATGTAGAGACGTCTGTTTATTGTAGTAAGATTTATAGCGTTTAATGTAAACCATTTACATAGCTGCCAAAATATATACTACAAAACTGTGTGATTTCAAAGCGAGCAGAATTATTTCATGAAGAATGCAAGTATTTACTAATATAGATATGTCAGTAGAGCCAACAAGCTCTCTTAAAAACACACACGTGTACCTACAAAGGAAGTGCCACATGGTGTCCCAAGTAGTAAATGCCATACAGTGCCTATCATAGTAACGAAAAGGTCTCCCAGTACTGCCATACAGTGACCCAAACAGTGCTCTTATTAGTGAGTGCTATACCGTGACTATAGTAGTCTACAGTCTTCCAGTACTGCCATACAGTGACCCAAACAGTGCTCTTATTAGTGAGTGCTATCCAATGCCTAAAGCAGGGGCGTAACTACAGGGGTAGCAGTGCTACGGGGCCCAGTGGCTTGGGGGGGGCCCGCGGCCCCGGGGCAGCTGCTACCACCTCTGCTACCCCTGTGATGCCGCTCTGGGCCGCCGGCAGGGGAAAACAACAGTTCACTGCGTGGGGTTGCAGAGCTGGGGCGGGTTGTGAAGGGGGGGGGGGGGTGCCGCCAGGCTCCGCCCCCCTTGCTTCACAGAGGCGCTCTCTTAATTGTATGCATACAATTAAGATGAACGGCGGAGCAGGGAGAGCTGTGCGCTCCCTGCCCCTGCCGTACCTAGCGCTGCAGGCGGCGGAAGTGACTTCATCGCGCTGCCTGCCGAGCTTCCTGTCCCCGGCCCCCAAACCTAAAGCAGCAGGCTTGGGGCTGGGAGGAGACGGAGGAGACCGGGGGAGCGTTGGCCAGGTAAGTAATGAGCTAAGGGGGGGCCCTAAAGTCGGAGGGGGGGGGGGAGAATACCTAAAGGGGGCTCTAAAGGAAGGGAAGGGGGGACGAATAGCTACAGGGGGGCTCTAAGGGAAGGGGGGGGAGAATACCTACAGGGGGCTCTAAAGGAAGGAATGGGGGGGGAGAATACCTACAGGGGGGCTCTAAGGGAAGGGGGGGAGAATACCTACAGGGGGCTCTAAAGGAAGGGAAGGGGGAGGGAGAATACCTACAGGGGGGCTCTAAGGGAAGGGGGGGAGAGAATACCTACAGGGGGGGCTCTAAGGGAAGGGGGGGGAGAATACCTACAGTGGGGCTCGAAGGGAAGAGGGGGGAGAATACCTACAGGGGGGCTCTAAAGGAAGGAAAGGGGGGGGAATACCTACAGGGGGGGCTCGAAGGGAAGGGGGGGGGAGAAACCTACAGGGGGGCTCTAAAGGAAGGAAAGGGGGGGGGAATACCCACAAGGGCTCTAAAAGGGAAGGGGAAGGGGGGAAGAATACCTACAGGGGGGCTCTAAAGGAAGGAAGGGGGGGGGAGAATACCTACAGGGGGCTCTAAAGGAAGAGAAGGGGGGAGAATACCTACAGGGGGGCTCGAAGGGAAGAGAAGGGGGGGAGAATACCTACAAGGGGGCTCTAAAGGAAGGGAAGGGGGGGATACCTACAGGGGGGCTCTAAAGGAAGGGAAGGGGGGGAGAATACCTACAGGGGGGCTCTAAGGGAAGGGAAGGGGGGGGAGAATACCTACAGGGGGGCTCTAAGGGAAGGGGGGAGAATACCTACAGGGGGGCTCTAAGGGAAGGGGGGGGGAGAATACCTACAAGGGGGCTCGAAGGGAAGGGGGGCGGAGAATACCTACAAGGGGGCTCTAAAGGAAGGGAAGGGGGGGGGAATACCTACAGGGGGGCTCTAAAGGAAGGGACGGGGGGGATACCTACAAGGGGGCTCGAAGGGAAGGGGGGGCGGAGAATACCTACAAGGGGGCTCTAAGGGAAGGGGGGGAGAATACCTACAGGGGGGCTCTAAGGGAAGGGGGGGGGAGAATACCTACAGGGGGGGCTCTAAAGGAAGGAAAGGGGGTGGAGATTACTTACAGGGGGGCTCTAAAGGAAGGGAAGGGGGGGAGAATACCTACAGGGGGGCTCGAAGGGAAGGGAAGGGGGGGAATACCTACAAGGGGGCTCTAAAGGAAGGGAAGGGGGGGAATACCTACAGGGGGCTCTAAAGGAAGGGAAGGGGGAAAAATACCTCAGGGGGGGCTCTAAGGGAAGGCTCTAAAGGAAGGAAAGGGGGGGAGAATACCTACAGGGGGCTCTAAAGGAAGGGGGGGGAATACCTACAAGGGGGCTCTAAAGAAAGGGAAGGGGGGGAATAATACCTACAGGGGGGCTCTAAAGGAAGGGAAGGGGGGGAGAATACCTACAGGGGGGCTCTAAAGGAAGGGAAGGGGGGGAGAATACCTACAGGGGGGGCTCTAAAGGAAGGGAAGGGGGGGGAGAATACCTACAGGGGGGCTCTAAAGGAAGGGGGGGGGAGAATACCTTTCAGGGGGCTTAAAGGAAAGGGGGGGGAAATAATACCTACGGGGGCTCTTAGGGAAGAGGGGGGGGAATACCTACAGGGGGGCCCAAAGGAAGGGGGGGGGAAAATAAACCTCGGGGGCTCTAGAGGAAGAGGGGGGGAGAGAATACTACGGGGGCTCTAAAGGAAGGGGGGGGAGAATACCTACAGGGGGGCTCTAAAGGTCGGGGGGGAAGAATACCAAAGGGGGCTCTAAAGGAAGGGGGGGGGAAGAATACCTACAGGGGGCTCTAAAGGAAGGGGGGGGAAGAATACTACGGGGGCTCCTAAAAGGAAGGGGGAGGAAGGAAGAATACCTACAGGGGGCTTAAAGGAAGGGGGGAACACTATACCCACAGGGGGCTCTAAAGGAAGGGGGGAGCACTATACCTACAGGGGGCTCTAAAAGGAAGGGGGGAGCACTATACTTACAGGGGCTCTAAAGGGGGAAGAACTATACCTACAGGGGTCTCTAATCTACAGGGAGGACTATTCTGCCCACAAGGGGGCCCTAATCTACAGGGGGGGACTATTCTGCCTATAAGGGGGCTCAAATATACAGGGGGGGGAATATTCTACCTACAAGGGGGGCTCTAATCTACAGGGGGAACTATTCTGCCTACAGGGGGGAATATTTGCCTACAGGGGGCCTAATCTACAGGGGGGGCTATTCTGCCCCACCCCAGGGGGCTCTAATCTACAGGGGGGGGACTATTCTGCCTACAAGGGGGCTCTAATTTACGGGGGGGGAACTATTCTGCCTACAAGGGGGCTTTTAATTTCAGGGGGTGGGGGAACTATTCTGCCTACAAGGAGGCTCTAATCTACGGGGGGGGGGGAACTATTCTGCCTACAAGGGGGCTCTAATCTACAGTGGGGTAACTATTTGCCTAGAAGGGGGCTCTAAACTACAGGGGGGGAACTATTCTGCTTACAAGGGGGCCCTAATATACAGGGGGGGGACTTCTCTGACTACAATGGGGCACTAAACTACCGAGGGGGCCCCATTCTACCTACAGGGGTGGCCTTTAAACTTAAAGGTGCCCCCATTCTAACTACATAGGAACCCCAAGCTACTGCCGGGGCAGAAGCTGCCTTCAATCTCTCCAAGCTACCTAGCTACTGCCCGGTGGGTGCTAAGCTACCTAGCTACCGCCCGGGGGCCCTTTTGTTTCCCCACATACCGATGGGGGAGCCCAATAATTACCGGGGGGGTATTCTTACCATTTGGGCCATTTAAATGGGCAGTTTGTATATGAGGGGAAGGGGGCACTCACTTGGGAAAATGATTAAAAAAGTGAGGAGTCTCAGTGGGATTTGTGTTGTAATATTTACAGGCGTTGTGTGTGGATGGAGCAAGTTCATCATGGAGGTCTGGACCGAATAGAGAAAGAAAAGAGAACTGTTGAACGACTCCTCAGACAGACGCACCTGTGAGGCCCTTAAATGTAAGTAAACTATTTTCAAAGCACCTGTGTACCTGGTTGCTAACCCCTATATGGTCACTGTTATGAGTTATTATACAGTTGCAGAGCATGTGGTACACTAGTATATACCTCTATATGGTCACTATAGTGCAGGTTTTATTGGCTCTTGTGTACTGATCATATAGTGTAGGGGTATTATTCAAGTCACTTTGTGGTCATGTTCTGGGCGGGTTTATAAATCAGGTTCCTATGTAATAGGGTATATTAGAATTTCTGGTCTTGGTATTAGTTGGATTTGTTTGGTAGCAAGTGATGATGGTGTTATGTATCGGTTGAGAGATTTTAACCCTTTGGTTTTATCTTTCATTTCTAACAGCATGTTCCTAGTAAATGTTCATGGTCAGGGAGAAGGAGTGGCAATGGGGGAGGGGGGGGGCCCAATCCAAAAGTTTGCTTTGGGGCCCTGGCTTCTCTAGTTGCGCCCCTGGCCTAAAGTAGTATCCAAACAGCATCTCAGTACTTCCTGCAGTGTCCCAAACAGTGTTCATAGCAGTAAGTGCAACATAGTGCTTATAGTAGACTTCAGTATGTGTAGTAGTGACTCAAACAGTGTTTATAGTAGCGAGTTCTATGAAGTCTATAGTAGTCTCCAGTTTTCTAGTAGTGTCATCCAGTGACACAGCAGTGCTAAGCAGTGACCAATAGCACTATAGAATGCAGCAGTAGTACTATACTGAACTCCATCCAATAGTCCTAGTAGAGAAACTGCCTTACTGTTGTACACAGTGTCGGATGGCCCTACGGAGGGTCAGTGCTATTATCAGTCAGGCCCAGGTGACACAGTAGGGCCTGCTGGCCTCCCTCGAACGCCACAGGCAAGCGGCCGTAGTAGAGAGGCAGAAGTTGACTTATCAACACTCTCTCTTGCTAATGTCTTCACAGTCCGATGTCATCTCTTTGCATCTCTTAGCCGCATTCACCCAGCTCAGCATAAAATGTAGATACGTTGATGGTAGTTGGTGTGGGAATCGAAAGGCGGTTTCATTGTGATTCAACAGCGGAATGTTTTTAGAGTGTAAAGTCATGCGACAATCGGCTATCGAGAGAAGCGGCTAAGCAAACATAAAGATAAATTGAGTGATGAGCCTGATGAAAATCAGCGAAATTCGTAGGAAGGATATACGTAGATGGATACAGGTTAAGGCTTTTTTATAGCATCTGGTATATTGATAAGTTTATCATCTCCAACTTTCCCTCTTTAATACTACAATCAATTACTGCAATATTGAACCATTACTGGCATCTCCCCATCCTGTCTTAAACTGTCACTGTGGGAGGTTTGATGAAATCGCAAAGATGAATGAAGGGGATTCAGGTGAGGGTTTAATCTGGCTGTGGAATAGTGAGGAGTCTATCATGCTGATTTTCTACTACCTTCCTAATGAAGAAGAAGAAACCATTCTCTTGACACCCCATCATTCTCTGTCAAACTATCTTCAGTTCTTCCTGTTGGACTCCATGTTATAGCAAGGGCGTTATGAATTGGAGTGGGGATTCTAAGTGAAAAACGTCAATACACGAGAAGAATACTATTAGAAGTAATAGTTATATCAGCCTATGCACGTCTGGGTTTCAGTGAAATGAATAGATGTAGGTTTCAGAAAGTTAAATTTGATTAATTTTGGTAAAAAGCTGGATGGGGTGTTTTGACATTAGCTAATGCTTTGGTAAGCGCAGGAAGGAGGCCGCCTCTAGATTTGTCATTGCCTTTGGACACTCGGGACCCAGTCATATCCGGAGGGAAATCATTCAATAGTTGACTTAGGCATTAATAACAGATCGGGACCTTTCCTGGATATAAGACATTTTATAGATATGTGATTGGACATTTTTGATTTCGCTCAATGAAATCTATCCTCCGCTCGCCATGCTCTACTGTTGGCAGGGGTCAAGGTCATATAGGTAACATTGTCGATGAGAATTGTTATTACGCTTCGGGACACAGGAAGGGCTGCTATGTGAATTATCACTTGGAGCACGGACTTTTTAATACATGTTTGAGTGCTAGTCTACATAGGGTATGGGAATGTAAATGGGGGGGTTAGAGACTAGGAGAGAACCGTGTGTGTCTGTTTTGGAAGTATGAAAAGTGACATAAAGGGAGGCGAAAAAAATGGAAGAAGAATTTTAAGTTGGGGTGCTGAAGGGTATAATGAGTGGAATTGCCCCATCTCTGTCTTTCATTTACTCATTAAACAGACAGCTTACTACTGACCCTGCAGCCTCTACAACTGTAACAAAATATCTGGTTTTAAATAAAATTACTATTAACTTTTTTACTACAAAAATGACTAGTCCGTGCCCTTGTCATCTCCCTCCTAGACTACTGCAGGTTCCTTATCTGTGCCTCCAGTAATATGACCGTTCTAGTAGGCGTATTGTTATCATAGGCTCTTAAATCAATGGACGCTTGTCAATGTACAGTATTTATCTCGAAGAGAGTGGGCGCTATTTGTCGGGGTAAGAGGTCTTTTAGGTAAATTGGAAATTAACGGAGTAATTCAACTGTTCGAATAGAGGAATCATGGGATTAGTCTCCGCTCCACTGACTTCTGCGATTTACGCAGATGGGCAGGGAGATAATTGAACATAGTGAATTACTAGCTGCTCTTATACGCGACCAGATGGCAATTGAATGTCTATGGGCCGGCGACAAGAAACTGGGTGCGGCCCACCGTACCAGCCCCAAACCCACAGGCAACACGGAGTAAGTGCGACGTTTGGTTTTCTACGTCCCGGCAATTTATAAGCACGTCAGCATGTTAGGTGCCATGTAGAACGATTTTAAAGTAAATGACGAGTTAGCCTGAGCTAATGACCATCGTGATTGTGAATGCGAGAACCTAGATGACACAAATAACATATCCTGGCTATTACCAAGGGCTTGGCACAGTATTGAAAGGGGTGTTAATTGTCAGTATTGGAGAGAATGTTAAGAGAGAGTAAAGTATGTGATTGAATATTTTGAGCGATGGCTGTTCCGTTGAAAGATGGATTGCGCTAGGATGAGAATGGTAAGGAGGGCGGCGCGGAGAAGTTGATGAGCAAAGGAAATCTATTAACTGGAGCATTGTAGAGAGAATCCCCCAATACTCTAGGTAAATACAATATGTGGAACAATTTATATGATGTCGGAAGAATAAGGGATAGAGAAGATTATGATTAAGGGTCCATTTAAAATGAGAGTGTTGGTAGGGCAGTGTTAATAAACAGGATATTTAACAGCGCGGAATAACAGTATTACATGACATTTTATATTGGGGCTGAAAAAGATAAAGGAGGGAGTTTGCGGACGAGAGCAGGGTGTGTGAGTGGTATTGCTTAGCGTACTGGGGGTATTATCGTCATGCTTTTCCAGATGCGTGTTGTCTTTAGCGATACTTCAAGTGTTCGGGTGGTATTTCGGTTTGGTATAGTACCACACCACTCCACTTGAGCAATGCTCATGCACCCTGAATATAGTAGAGCTTACTATTTAAAAATAATTAATACAATAATAAGATCACTTCTAGGCTGTAAGAGGCATCTGATTGTCACCTGAATGAGGTTATGTAAATACTTGCAATGGGGTTAGTATTGGATCAGGCCAAGGTTATTTGAGTGGAGAAATGGGGGCGTGGTTACACCACCTGGCGACATAACTGATTTCTACAAGCCTGATTGTTGCTACCCAGTTGCAGATACTTGTCTAGTTTGGAACATTGATAACAAAATTTGGGCAAACCGTGAGTTTGCCACCATAATAATACTAAGTGTGTCACTGTCTCGCTCCTGCATTTTAGTATTCATCTGCTTTAGACAGTGACTAATTATCTTTATTGAGGGGTGATGATTACAGGACTTTTTTGAGTTACTGCCAATTTTTTTGGGACACATTGTTTTGCGTTATTTATATTAACTGATACTTATAGAGGGTATATCGTGTTAACTCGGTGCCTGGGGCTAAGGAATATAGGTTAACTGACCGGGGACCTTGCATGGTGGCCTAATCATTTACCAACACTCTTTGAGGTTTTGATCTCAAGTTAGGTTTGTTAGTTTTGAATTTTTAAGTCTTCTCAATTATCTTGTGTTGACAGAATGTTCTAAAACCCATACAGACTGTTACTTTATTGCAAATTGATTATTGCAGGATTGGTTTAGTAATTTGGAGGATATAGGACTAGCGGTGGTCTTTGTATTTTTGCTGTTTTATGAATACTGGCGGAAGGGGCTTTTACGGTCAGCTCAAAGTACGATAAATCGATGTTTTTAAGCAGAAGATGGAGGAGGGTATTAGGAGATGGACCCGGTTGGTTTGAATTGCAGGGATATGACTTAGGGCTGTTGTGTTTGTTTCGGCATATTATCCACCCAATGAATTTAGGAACAGTAGTTGTGACCCAGATAGATTTCTGTGCGTGCCTCTAAATTGTTGTAAACTTATTGGGCTATAGTTACAAACCTGGATCAAACACCCTGAACTATTTTTTTACAGATTTGAAACCACATTTGGCCTTATGCACCAGTCTCAGAAGGGGAACTAATACAAGTACACCAGAGAAATCATCTTACTTATCATGTACAGGGCGACTCAGAGAGGATAACAGACGCTGAGCATCTACAAGAAACTATTGGAGGGAGTGTGTAAAGAAATCAGGGCCTGGAAGCCTTGTGAATCCTACTTTTTTTTTTACTTGGCTATGGACATTTTCTTACACTCAATTTATGCTAACATCAGTTGCTGTACATTGTGCTTTCCAAATACGCTGGTAGCGGTGCATAAGTCAGTCGGAATTGGGAAAGGCAAACATGCTTTCCTATCCTGACCGCCCACACTAACATTGATTTTATTAGGTTCAAAAAGATAAATACTGACTAGGGTGCAAGCACATAAAAATGATGAACTGGTGGTACGGGAGGTATAACTGAATTAGTAGAGAAGGCCCGAGGGGGGTGCAGTAGTGGTTTCTTGTTCGATTGGTTGAGGTGACTATGACTTCTAATAGGAGGCCAGGTAGGTGACCTTCTCACACTTGGTATGTGATTGTTGGGTATATATTTTGATCTGAATTTTGGCTTTTTGGAATTTATGTTTAAATATAATCTTTAATTCGGGGTTGTGTATTGCTACTGTCCTTCACGGAACAACATGCCTTTCATTTGGTATTTTATAGCTGATTTGATTCACTTACTTTTTAACAAATTTTTTTAAAGCTCTTTGTAATTTAACAAGGCACAAAGATGCCCCTCAAACCTGATTTTTAATATTTCCTATAATTTTCCCCCTCTTTATTAGGTATTTATTGTCCATTTAACTGAAGGTATAAGCCATGTTGGATTTTATTTTAAAGGCCTATACTTGTTTACCTATAGGTATAAATTTTGCAATATATTTCTCCAAGGTAAATTTAAAGCTCCCCTGTTTGGCTTCTACATATTTTGATAATAGCTGCTCCCAGTCTATGTCCTGTATTGCGTCCCTCAATAAGGGGAAATTGGACTTTTTAAAATTAAAGATTTTTGCCCTCCCGCTCTAGTTTTTCTTTTTCCTGTTTACACTAGAACGATTTTCAGAAACCGTGACCACTCCAACAAGTTCTGCTTTGTTAGAAATGACCAGAACCAACAGAGCATCACTTCTGGGATCCTCCACAAACTGCCCCATAAAATTATCCTGTAACAGGTTGAGGAACTCCCTTTTGCAGTTGATGACCCCAGTCAATATCTGGGTAATTAAAGTCGCCCATTATTTCCATTTTACCCACCCTGCCCGCTCCATTTGTTTATGCAGCTGACCCTCTGTCTCCTTAGTCATGTTTGGAGGTCTATAGATTACACCAAAAATATATTTTTTTGTGTTAACCCGCCCTTGTATTTCCACCCAGTTTATAGAACATTTTCTATAATCCACTGTATTATGGTGGATTCTAGTTCAGTTCTATGTACTGGGCCAGCCGAAATCCGGAAACCGACCAGGTTTTTTGGCACAAATCCACACCAAA
Organism: Phyllomedusa bahiana; assembly: GCA_025379985.1. Taxonomy (NCBI): domain Eukaryota; kingdom Metazoa; phylum Chordata; class Amphibia; order Anura; family Hylidae; genus Phyllomedusa; species Phyllomedusa bahiana. Next base: position 304,393 of record JAODAL010000302.1, on the reverse strand, counting down.
AACCGATGGAGCTTTGGGAGAACGCGCCGATCTATGAGAACTGTGGATTACTGTAATGACTGGGGCGCATTTCGCTCATATTTGAGCATAGTATGCCGCGAAATACGCGGCGAAATTCGCCCCAATTTAACCCGTGTGAACATAGCCTTAGGGACATGATCCTGTACAGTCTGAAATTGTTCAATCAATGCTGATAGTCAATCTGTGTAGAAACACAGCCCTTTGAAAACTGGAATGGTAACACCCATCTGACTGATTCAGTAATACATTTCTAGAAGGAATAACAGAGGAACAGCACAACACAGAGCTATAAGAGAAGAGGATCCAGAATTGGTATTTCACAGGGAACGCAATTCTTTATGAAAACAGACTTATCAGAAGAAGGTTATTATCACCTAAAAAAATAGCAATAAATGTAATTAAATAACCAAAAAACACCTCCACTTATCTTTTTCAATTCCCTGGAGTTATACCACAGAAATCCTACTGGTCTCCTTAGACTTTTTTTTTTACAGGTTGATGGCACAAAATGGCACCAGGCAATCAGTAGATTTAGCAGTCAAGTGCTATACTACGGGCATCAACACTGGTTCAGTAATGGGGATGACAGACCCAGCAGAACAAAAAACCTGGCGCCTCCCTGTTCAGTTCTCTTCTGATGCAGCAACCCGATGCAGTGTGAACCCCGGTTCTGGAGATAGGTTCAAGTTCCAGAGATGGGACTCACATCTATCATTTTATGGCATATCCTTTTAGGCTATGTCTACACAGCAATGCTAAAATGCCATCCAAAATTCGAAGGCATTTCACATCGCTGAACTGCATTTTTTTTGTGCTGCTTTGTACTAAAAACCACGGTCGGTTTTCAGATTTCCCGCAGGCCCAGTACATTGACTGGACAGGAATCAGACAGGATTCCGGAAGAAGATACAGCATGTTTTAAAATCTTTCAGACCTGACCGGAAAAAATCTGTGCTGTATAGACTACTGCACAGATTTTTTTATTGTGGTCTATGGGGCACTGGCTACAGTCGGATTTTCAACGGATTCTGAATACTGAATGTGTCGAAAATCCGACCAAAAGCCAGTGCTGTGTAGACATAGCTTACAGGTATGTTCACACGGGGTAATTTTGGCGCGCATTTCGCCGTGTATTTGTGCTCTAATACGCCGTGTATTTGTGCTGCAACCCTTCCCCCTCCCCCTTGGGAGTATGTACATCATGTGAACTTAACCTAACTCTGTTCCCTTTTATGTTGACAGACAGACTTTTCCAATTCAACCTTTAAGGTCTAATGCAGTTACAGGACCAGACTGCGGTATCACATGTGAGCAGATAGGGAAAATATGAAGGCATCTGGTAATGTTGTAGGGATGGCACATGACTTAAAACAGCCCTGAGATACTGGCAGTGGTTCTTACAAAGAACTGAACAATCATTTGGGGGACATACGTTTTACAAAATTCATTACTGATAGCTAACTAACTCAAAATCCAGTTTGACAACAAGATCAATGGAGGCAGCCCAACCTTTTTACGAAATGTTAGTTCTGAAATGTAACTACGTATGGTTCCTGTGAAAAAAAGTGGGGTTTTTTTTGCCGTAAAATACACCAAGAAAATGGTGAAATACGATCGTATTGTACGCGCGAGGAGATAAGTGACATGTCAATTACTTGCGGCGAACACGCACAGCGAGTAATGCATGTCAATGGGGCCGGCATGCTGCCAACCCCCCCGTACCGTGGGAATACGCGCTGGTCAGCGCGACTCCCAAATCACCCAGCATAACTGTGGCCATACTGTACGCGCCGCAATTACGCCGTGTGAACATAGCCTTAAGGTTTCTTGATTAAGGTTTCTTTTTTTTTTTTTTATTTGCACTGTTTGACTAATTACTAAGGAGTACAGAGGACAAGAGTAGAATTATAGCACCTGTGGTTGAACATTCACTCAGCAGTGAGAGTCTGTGATTACTAAGCAGGCAAGAGACTGACAGTAGCTGCCTGAGAGGAGAGGTGGTGTTTGAGCATGTGCAGACAGGACTGAGGGGCTGTTGTCATTCGTCGGATCTCCTAGAGACAAGCTGTACACTATGGATCACCAAGGCAGCAGCTAAATCAAAAATGGTGCAGAATGTCTAAAAGGGGTTGTCTCACTACAAGGATTGCTTTTTATTTTAAAAAATCTTGCAAAAACAAGTCACTTTGCAATATGTGTCCATTAAGTGTCCTACCTCTTCTTAGAGATCCCCTCTTGTATAGGCTCCTCAGGTCGCTATAGCTACAGACCTGTTCAATCTCTCATGATAGGCTGCCAGCACTGGTTGCTAAAGCTACAGACCTGGTTTCTACTGCAGCCTAGTAGGAGCCAGTAAACACGCCCCTGAATTCAAAATGAAACCAAGAAAACAGGACTGAGGTGAGATGAATCAATGTAGTGAGACAACCCCTTTAATAATGATAAATCGTGAAAATATTTATAATTTAATTTGCAAGCTTCCCACATCAATTTTACTTTGTGGTAAAACCCCTTTAAAGACCTATCCAAATTTCTTACATGTCTGCTTTAGTACATAATTGAATTTATCCCCTATCTGGCGATACAGACATCACAGAGAGGAATCCTTTGCCTAGAACCCTCCTTTATGTGGCAGAATGGTCACTCTATAGTAGGAGCTCCCATTTAGCCATGCATTACATGAATGGCCGGTAAGTAATGCTACATTTCCCTGAAGCGACCACTGTCTGCAACTTATCTGGAAAATGAAGTAACTGCTGGGGTTTAGCGCAGACAGACAGTGGCAGTCAACTTTTCAAATAACACAACCCCATTTAATAATATCTATCAGTTAACAGTGGCGATGTGACAAATCTGCTGTATCATTCTAGGAGATCCTCAGAAGCATGCATCTCTTTAACACAGTATAAATCATTTCATACCTAGCATCAAATGCAAAGATAATGAGCACAACCAGATGTATAACTGGGAGTTTTGAAGTGTGAAGTATGTTCCTGTCAATCACAGCCAATGAAGCTGTCATCTGATTGCAACCCAGTTCACTTTCATTCCCATTAATCTCTATGAAAGAGGGAAACAATCTTTGTTATGGACGTACAGACGTTTCCCCGATAATATTTTCTTTACCAACATTACAAGTGCCCCCCCCCCCTCCCCCTCCAAGCCTGGATGGGTTTTGACCGTATTACCATCCTAAAAAACTCAATTACGATACAGGGCATACCGTGTGCAGCCAGCCCAGGATATTACTGGCATTAGTTAGATGGCACCCCTCTGCTCCGGGCACCCATCTGTATTGTGCGAAATAATATGCTTCCCATGAGTTACATAGTAAAATTTGGCTTCCTGTTGCATTAAGTTTTCTGAATAATTAACTAGCAACTAGAGGGTTGAGCTCCACTAAGAAAATGTTGGACTGACAAGGAAGGGAGGGGGAACTAACAACGTGTGTTTTTTCTGTAAAATGCTATTTATTAATAACTACTGTGCTGCCACGTGACTCAGATCTGCAGAACTGTGCACAGGAGGTGTTAATACCAGATGAAGCGCGCTGTTGTCAAATTAAATCTGAATCTAAACAATCCCATCTGCATCGGCCTGAATAAAATCACCAAAAAAATGCACCGTAACCATAACCCTAAATTGGAGTTTGGGTTAGGTTTTATATGGATTTTTAGTGGTTACCTTAACATTCCAAGGCACTTCCGGTTTATGATATATGGGTTGCCATAACATAGAGCTAGTTCCTATGTTGCGGAAGCCAGGGCTGTTCCTACATGCGGACAAGGCGGGCGATCGCCCAGGGCGCCACTCATCAGAGGGGGCGCCACAGCTGCCCGCCCCCCTCCCCCGTTACTCCGGGCTGTCAGAGTTAGCACTGCCCCCACACACCCGTTTCCTACAGGAACAGCAGCGTGGATTGTTACCCTCCTGCCTTTTCCCTTGTATGCACACGCTGACACGTTCAACACTCCCAGACCGCCCGAAAAGGAGAGGGTAAAAAAATGGGGTGATTAACTTTTTTATTTTTATTACCTGCAGGGGGCAAATAACTACCTGGCTACAGGGAACAACATACTGGCAAAAGGGGGGGCAATTACCTTGCAAAGAGGGCAATTTTTACTGGCTACAGGGGAGCACTACCTGCAAAAAGGGGGAAAACTTACGGGCTACAGGGGAAACTTTTTGCCCCCGGGACAACTACCTGGCTACGGGGGGAAACTTTTGGGCTACGGGGGGAACACCTGGCTACAGGGGGAAACTACCTGGCTACAGGGGGCAACTTACTGGCTACACTGGGCAACTACCTGGCTACCGGGACAAATAGAAACCTGGCTACAGGGGGCTACTACCTGGCTACGGTGGGCAACTACCGGGCTACCAGGGAAAAATAACTACCTGGCTACAGGGGGCTACTACCGGCTATACGGGGAAAACTATTGCACGGGGGGCAACACCTGCTACAGGGGGCAACTTACGACTACAGGGGACAACTACCGGGCTACGGGGGAAACTTACGGCAATAAGGGCAAATTACCTGGCTAAGGCACTACTACCTGCACGGGGGGCAATTTACTGGTACAGGGGCAATTACCTGGCAGGGGGGGCTACTACTTGGCTACAGGAGGCAACTTACTGCTACGGGGTACAGCGGCTACGGGGGGGCAGCTACCGGGCTACAGGGGGCAACCTTGCTAACTGGGAAACCCCGGGCTAAGGGGGAAAATAACACCGGGCAAGGGGGGCAACTACTTGGCTACACTGGGCAACTACCTGGCTACAGGGAGTATATAACTGCATGGCTATAATGGGCTACTACTTGGCTACAGGAGGCAACTTACTGACTACAGGGGACAACCTGGCTACAGGGGGCAAATTACTGGCTACAAGGGGCAATTACCTGGCTACAGGGGGTAACTACCTGGCTACAGGGGGGCAATTACGGGCTACAGGGGCAAAAACCTGCACAGGGGCTACTACTTGGCTAAGGGGCAACTTCGGGTTTCAGGATATCTAGCTGCTAAAGGGGGCAGCTACCTGCTACAGAGGGCACTACCGGGCTATACGGGAAACTACCGGGCTACAGGGGCTACTACTTGGGAAAAACAGGGGCAACTTACGGCTACGGGGGGAATTACCGGGCTACAGGGGCAACTACTTGGCAAAGGGGGGCAACACGGGCTAAGGATTATCAAGCGGGCTACAGGGGGCAACCCCCGGGTTTACAGTTGGCAACTACCTCGCTACCGAGAGCAAATAACTAGCTGGCTACAGGGGGCTACTACCTGGCTACAATGGGCCACTACCTGGCTACCGGGGGCAAATAACTACCTGGCTACAGGGGACTACACCGGGCTAACGGGCAACATTTTGGCTACAGGGGGGCAACTACCTGCCTACGGGGGGGCAACTACCTGGCTACCGGACTCAACTTCCTGCCTCCAGGGGACAACTACCTGGCTACCGGGGGCCACTTACTGGCTCTAGGGGGCAATTACTGGCTACAGGGGGCAATTACCTGGCTTCAGGGGGAAACTTACTGGCTACAGGGGGTATTTAGCTGGCTACAGGGGCAGCTACCGGGCACAAAGGCTATACCTTCTAACTGGGCAACTACCTGCACGGGGGGAAAATAACCCCCCGGGCACGGGGGGCTACTATTTTTGGGCTACAATGGGCAACTACCGGCTACAGGGGATAAAACTACAGGGCTATACGGGGCAACATTTTGGGCTACAGGGGGAAACTTAGGGGCTACAGGGGGCAACTACCGGGCTAAGGGGGAAATTTTACTACTACAGGGGACAACTACCGGGCACGGGGGGCAACTTACGCTAGGGGGGCAATTCCGGGCTACAGGGGGTTACTACCTGGCCACAGGGGGCAACTGACTGGCTACAGGGGAATTACCTGGCTACAGGGGGCTACTACTTGGCTATAGGAGGCAACTTACTGGCTACAGGGGGTATCTAGCTGGCTACAGGGGGCAGCTACCTGGCTACAGAGGGCTACTACCTTGCTATACTGGGCAACTACCGGCTAAGGGGCAAATAACTATCTGGCTACAGGGGGCTACTACTTGGCTATAATGTGCAACAACCTGGCTACAGGGGGGAAAATAACTTCCTGACTATACTGGGCAACTACCTGGCTACAGTTGGCAACTACCTGGCTGCAGGGGGCATATAACTACTTGGCTACAGGGGGAAAATAACACTACGGGGGCCTATATAAAAAACAAAAAGGGGGATCAAAATTCAACTTTTTGGGAAAGGCCCCATAAAACTAGCTATCTACTTAATAGGGGCCCCAAGATACCAACATTGGGTGAAAATAAGTCACCTACCTAAGGGGGTGCTAAAACGCATACCTAACTGAGAACTGCCTACCTATTTTGGGGGGTGTCCCTACTACTGTTTTAGGAATTTAAAATACTTTCCCATCTGGTATACAAAACAAACTAAAACTTTTGGGGCACAATGGAGCCCATACCGTTTTGGCAATTTTACTGTTTGGGAAAGGGTCATTTTAACCATTTGGTCGCTACAGAGGGGATTTGATAAAATAGAATTGCTAGAGAAGCCTGATAAAGTAGGGGTCTAAGTTTTGTTTTGTAAATTTTTCAGTGAAGACCGTGCCAGAAAAGACATCAGGCGGCTGGACAGATGGAGAAGAAGAAGAAAAAGAACAAACTTTCAGAGACTCCCCCTTAAGTCCCTGGATATAATTTACTATATTTGATTAAGTCGCAGAGCCTGTGTACAATTGGTACCATCTTTATGGTCACTGTTGTCATAATAAGGTATAATAATTGGCTTTTTATTCATAATGGATGATGTATTATTTAGCACATATTTTGGTGATAGTATTTGGGGTTTTCAGAATTTTCATCACAATGTGGTGATATGTATCATGGGACGCGTTATTAAACACTATGGAAAAGGGGAAAGTGGTCCCTGGGGTGGCGGGGATTTTTTTAGTCACATGTGGGTAATAAGTGGTCAGGGGGTGGAGTATTTTTCGGTCACTGGTAATGGTGATAGTGGTTATTATTTCATTGCTATTTGCTGGTGCTATTGGGCCCCGGGGGGGGGCAGTATTTAATCACTAAAGGGGGTGGATGTAGTCATGGTGTGGAGGACTATCGGTCACTGTTAAAAAGGGAATTTGGGGGTATTATTCAGTCACTGTTCGGTGATTGGGTCACAGTGGGCGGTATTTGGTCCTAGTGGTGGGGATAGTGGTCAGGGGTTGGCATATTATTCGTCATTTTTGCGGTGAATGGGTCTTTAAAACAATGGTACTATTTGCCTTGGGATTCTGGTTTTGTGTAGCGGTGTTATTTGATAACTGTATGACTTGTATTTAGTAGTTTTATATGTAGCACATTGAGATAAAGTTTTTGTATATTTTGGCTTTGGTTGATGGTGATGCAATGTGTCACATCATGGCGCATTCTGTTAAGGGGGGATGAAATGTCTTCACCCCGCCCTGAGTGCAATTCAGTCTAAAAACGGCCTTTTTGGGAGCCAAAGAGATATGGGCTAAGTGCCATCCAAACGTCACTAGTATAACCATAAACCCAGGTAACCCCAAATTTAAAATTACTTTAAAAAAGCTTGCCACAAAACTTTATTACAGCAATAAATCAATCTCTTAAAAATGGTGGCAACAAAAACAACCCCCCCCTATCAAAAGATAAATCAAACCCAAAAACAAGGGGAAAAAATTTGCACAAATAATAGTATTTACACACGTGGACACAATTAAAGCTTCCATTAAAAAAAGAAAAATCACAACGGTTGTTAAAATAACATGAAAATCAGATACTGCTTTTGAATTGTTGTTCAACTGAAAAAATTTATGATGTTGCCCTTAACATAATATTTTATTGCACAACCTTTGAGGGGAATACAGCAAACAAACAATTCTGTAATTCTCAATGAATTTCGCCCCGTCCACGGTTTTGGCACAAACCTCTTGAGCAAACTGCTCCAGCTGTCTCAGATGTGAAGGTGCCGTCTCAAGACTGCGTGTTTCGGCTCCTTCCACAAATGCTCAATAGGATTTAGATCAAGACTCAAATAAAGCCACTTCAGAATAGTTCAATGCTTTTCTCTTAGTCATTCTTGGATGTTTTTAGTTGTGCGTTTTAGTTCATTATCCTGTTGGTGGACCCATGACATGGAAATGAAATCAAGCCTTCTAACACTGGGAAGCACATTTCACTCCAGAATGCCTTGAATCTTACATTTAATTGTGCCTGCACAGTTTTCAGAAAACCCTATCCCCAGAGCTGAAAGACCCCAACCATAACACCTCCTCCATGCTCACAATAGGTAAAATGCTCTTTTCTTTGTATGCTTCATTTCTGTGTCTGTAAATATAACACTGATGTGACTTGCCGAAAAACTCCAGTTTTTAATATCGTCCAAAGGGACTTCCCCAAAAAAACTCTGTTGCTCGTCAAAATTGGGACCCAAAATTTTAGGCCCACCAGGTGAGTTGATTCAGGGAGGCCAGCCCAAAGCTACTTTACTTTGCCTCCCTGCCATCTTTGCTTCTGCCACGCGGGCCCCTAATAGTCCCCCCTTTAAAAATATACAGACGGGTGTGATAACACCTCACAGTAATAAGATGGGGCGCTGGGCTTTTGAGTCTACCTCCCAACGCAGCAGTTACCAGGTGGGGAAACATAAAAGGGTTTAAAGATATATTCCCTACCGAATTAAACATTTAAAAAAAATAAAAATATACAAAACCTAAGTTTTTTTAATAAAAAACCACTAATAAAACATACATTTTCCAAATAACCCCTACACAAAACCCAAAACCCCCAAAGGGCCCAAAATTATTGACCAAACATTTCCCCCCATGCCCATATCACTGCCACATAGTGACTAAATAATACCACCACACCATGACCACATATCACCACCACATAGTGACTAACACCACCACATATCATCACAACATAGTGACTGAAAAAAACTGCCACATCATGTCCATATCACAACCATAAAGTGAATAATACACCATACCATTACTGAATAAAACCATTATAATGTGACCAATATTTCCACCATACAGAGACCATGCAGTGGTAGATACCAGTTGTACACAGGCTCTCTGCACACATATAAAAATTTCAGCAAAAATTTTTTAAAAAGGGGCCACAGAGATTCTTCTGAGATTGTTCTATTCTCTGAGGAGTCATTTCCTTCTCTCATGAGTTTTTTCTCTTTCCCCTTTTCCTTTTCCCCTTCATCCAGAACCCCATGATGATTCCCTGGGCCCTGACCATCCCTGAGAAATTACCACATAAAAATCTTTGATTTACATTTTTTAGCACTTCCCTACCAATTTCCACCTCTGTACAAACTCGTCATCTACTATAGGGCTCCCAATGGTAATAATGACCTTGTGCCCTAAACAATCAGAGTGCTCCCAAATGGCTATGGGGCTCCCATTCGTGTACCAAGTTTAGCCCTCTTATGTCTCCAAAACTATTTAAGTAAATACCAAATATAGTAGGTAAGCACAATCCCAAAATTATGTAGACAGATAAAAATATGGGCCTCTGTAGGTAGGTAAACTCATGTTGGTAGTTGCCTAGGCCCCTTGTAGATAGGTAGACCCCAGTAGATAAATATATAGGCCCCTGTAAGTAGGACCCCTGTGTGTTTATAGATCCCTTTTAGGTAGGTCTACAGATCCCCTATTGGTAGATATGTAGGACCCCTGTAGGTAGTTACATACAGTAGGTCCCTTGTTGATAAATATATAGGTCACCTGTAGGTAGGTATATAGAGCACCTGTAGGTAGGTATAGACCCTCTGTAGGTAGGTAAATAGATCCCCTGTAGGTATATGGGCGCACTGTAGGTGGTTATATAGACTGCTGTAGGTATTTAGATCCCCAGGGCAGGGTCTCACTGATTTAATTAGTCGTCCCTCCCGCAGACAGAGAGAGAGGAGGGCCCAGCTGCTCTGGTCGCAGTACACAGGAGGAGTAAGTTGCTAACTCTATGTGAATGTCATTGAGCACAGCTATGACCGGACTCACAGCGCAGGCCCTCTCTCAGCAGCGCCAGGCCCTATATATAGCGGCTCTGGCACAGCACAGGTGGATAAGTAGTGAATACATTTGTGCTTTTAACAGTAGGCTTCCTGCTATTGTATATGTGTATATTCTAGTAATTTAGGGAGGTAAGGGAAACTCCCTTAAGCCATAGTTGCCAACTTTTGAAAGTGAAAAAGCAGGAGATTGAAGAGGGCGGAGCGCATAGCGCGCCGCGCCCAAAAAATTGCATGAACACGCCCATCTTGTTGGTGTGCCACGCCCCTTAAAAAGCCACACCCACTCCACCTAACTGCATAACGCTTGGAAAAGCCAGGTAGATGCCCTTATAGCCAGGTAGTAGCCCCACATAACCAGGTAGTGCCCCTTACAGGCAGGTAGATGCCCCCTTGTAGCCAGGTAGATGCCCCCTTGTAGCCAGGTAGATGCCCCCCTTTGTTAGCCAGGTAAATTCCCCCTTTGTTAGCCAGGTAGTTGCCCCCTTTGTTGCCAGGTAGAGCCCCCATTTGTTAGCCAGGTAGTGCCCCCTTTGTTGCCAGGTAGTGCCCCCCTTTGTTGCCAGGTGATGCCCCCATTTGTTAGCCAGGTAGTGCCCCCTTTGTTGCCAGGTAGTGCCCCCTTTGTTGCCAGGTGATGCCTCCATTTGTTAGCCAGGTAGATCCCCCCTTATAGCTAATAAAAATAAAATAATAAATTCCACTTACCTCACCAGGCTCCTGCAGCACGTCCGAGGCTGCCGACTGAGTACTCTCAGCGTCGCAGGGGATGTGAGTGCAGCCGCGCGTCACAGCCCCTGCGCCGCTGACCTGTATGTACGGCGCACACCGGTGCTGAACATACAGGGGGAGAAGGGAGGAGGGGAACGATCCCTCCTGCCTCCTCCCTGCTCAGCGAGACTCCGGGCGGGTGAAGCGGACGCTGCGGCCGTTTCACCCGCCTGTAGAAGCGGCCCGGCGGCGCCAGAGTAGCGCACCAGCTGCCTGCTGGCGCCGGGAGTTTCGACAACTCTGCTGGGAGGGCGGGAGGGGGGTGGGACACCCCAAATAGTTATCTATACCACTGGATTTATGAACTGTGGACAGCATAGGTGCTGCACACATCATCACCTGCGACCTGTTCTCTCTACCATTACTGTGAAACAAGGAGTGGTACATGTCGGCGGTGCTGGGCCCCCCTTGCTTCACAGACTGGCCGGCCCTGTATGTCAGTACTAGCTGTACTGCCCTAGTGGCGACCCTGCCTATAGGTATATAGGCCCTATGTAGGTAGGTAGGTCCCCTGTAGATATGAAGGCCACTGTAGGAATGTATAGATCCCTGTAGGTAGTTATAGACCCCTGTAGGTAGTTATAGTCCCCCTATGTACCCTATAGGTAAGTAAATAAAGGCCCCGTAGGTAAATATGCATGCCCTCTGACTGATACAAAAATAACAAATGAAGATACTCACCTCTCCCTGTTCCCCCACCAAACAGTTCAAGCAGGGACTTTGTGTCTGAAGTGGGGGTGTGACGCTATCAAGCTATGATGCTGCTCCCAGCATCTCCTAGGCCAAAAGCCTCAGGCCTAGGCTTAACTCTTTTGGCATGGTAGACACAGCGTGCAGAAGTTGTGATCAGTACATTACGTCGCCGGCATTGCTTACTACCCTGGTTGGTGGCGTAGTTTTCAGCTGTATGCAAATCCTGAACCAGTTATCCCCTTGTGGGCGCTGAGCTCCGCAGCATGTTTCTAACAGTGTGCGTTTCCATGGGACCAGAGGATCCTTTAGACCTCTGGTCCGCCAGTCCAACGCTGCTTGTCAATATGCATATTGACAAATTCCAGATTTGTTTTTTAAGGATTTGTATTATGGACAGTGGGTTGTGGACCCACTGTGCCACTGACCAGGCTTGTTCCAAAGGGGCATGACTAAGCAGTTAAGGGGTATTTTCACCGAGCCTCTGGTGGTGAGGTTGGCTTAACCCATGAGAGACGCTAGATGCCACCTCAGAGCAGTCCCTTGCAGTGGTCAAAGGTCAGCGACGCTGGTACAAAAACAACTGGGTAGTAGAGAAAATAGCAAATGAAACACACAATGCTGTGACAGGGACCTAGACATTGACAGGAATCTTGGACAGGAAGACACAGGGAACCAAGGTTCTGGCAAAAGCTGAAGGGAGGAGCTGCCTAATAAACCTACAGCCTGAATTGGATGGATTGTGGAAGCCAGACACTGACAGACACTATGGGGTTAAATCCCTGCAAAGTCTGGCCATGCCTCTCTATAGCCAGGTGAACAGCAGCAGCAGGGTATGTGAACCAGCTGCTTGGTGCATGGAGGATGGCAGATACTGCGTGATGGCCTAACATCGGGGGTAGCCGTGTAGTGAACATGGTGAGTAGGTCGGTGCCTGCCAACCGTGTAAGTCGCTGGATTGACAATTTGCTTTCAAAAGTGGTTTCCTCCTTGATCGTCTTCCATTAAAGGAGTTGTCTCATTACGAGCTTTCAGCCTGTCACTGTCCCTGGTAAGTTGAACTGAGGGGCGTGCTTCTTGGTCTGTCTGTTCTGCTCCCTCCCCCCCCCTCCCAGCAGCACACAGGCAGCGACGAAAACTTCTATAACAGGGGGGGAGGGGGTTTGCTCTCAGAGTTCACCCTGTGTGGTGCCTGCCTAGGTCTGTTGCAGGAGAGGGCTGATCTAGGAGTGTAGAGAGGAATATGAAGCTGTGTGCTAATAGAGCAGAGGGGATGCATGTGTTCCTATATCCCCTGCTTAGCTTACAAGTCCCACATCTCCACAACAACAAGGGCAGTGTTACTATACTCAGGGAAGTGTCCCTAATACAGGAGAGAAAAGTTTTTCACATTGCCTAAATTTGTATAGTATTAGTCGAGTCCCAGTTCCAAAGACATATCATGATTATAGTAACAGACAGGGTCACTGCTGTCACATCTATCTGTGTAGAGAGCAGGAGGAAGCAGGCACACACAGGGTTAATCCAGGCAGCTCAGACACAGACGCCAGAGTCCTCCCTCCCCCCTCCCTCCTCCTCCTCCTTCCACTCCAGAAGCATTCTGTGCGGGAGGGGCTCGCTGCTCCGACCTGTCTTCAAAGGTGATGAGTCATTCAGACCTGACAGCCAGTAAGATAAGGATAAACCCGGGTCAGCTACTATAGAGATTTGAGAAGTGATGTAGTAATACTAACAGGGCAAAGCTCAAAATCAGTAGAACATTTGTAATGAACATATATTGCAAAGCTGCTTGTTTTTTAAAGATCTTTAAATTAAAACCCAATCATTGTAGCGAGACAACCCCTTTAAGTCCACTTTGGCAAAGATATTGATGGATGGTGCATTCTGATAAGGATGTACCTTGATCTTGGAGTTTACCTCTAATCTCTTTGGAAGTTGTTCTGGACTTTTTGGTTAACATTCATATTATCCATTTGTTCAATTTGTCATCAATTTTCCTTTTCCTCCAGGGAGGTTTGCTACAGTCCCTTTAACTTCTGAAAAATAAACCATAAACTTCTGAATAATATGTGCAACTGTAGTAAAAGGACCTTCAAGCTGTTTAGAGAAGGTCTTATAGCCTTTACCTTTAACACCTTTGTCTATGATTTTCTTTCTAATATTCTGAGACAACTCTCTTTTAGCTTCCTTTGGTCCATGTTCAATGTAGTCCACACCATGATAACAATCAACACCCTCACCAGTCTCAAGAAATGGTTGCAGTCCAATGTTTAGATGCTGGGTCAGGGTACAGGTATGCTAAAGGGTATGATTCGAATGCTGAATTTTCAGCGTCCAAACCTCGTCTGAAAAGTGCCTTAAGAAAGCACTTTTTAGAAGAGGTTTGACGAGGATTTGATCAGGTTTTAGACATGGTTTTCCAACACTGTTTACTTTCAGAAACACCGATTCAAATTAATAGCCAGGGCAAAAACCATGTCTAAAACCGTGCCCAGGTTTTGGATGAGGTCTTAAAGCTCTCCACTGGGGACTTTCAGCATTGTAAATGCTTCAAGAATTTACATGACACTTCTTTTTCAGCGGCCAAAACTGCTTCCATAGAAGTACGGAAAACGCGAGTAACAACTGCGTGAACTCAAAATGCTGTTTTACATAGGAATCAGTGAAAATGAACTGGGGTCATTTTGGAAGATATTTTGATGCTGTTCTGGGTGAGGAAACTCTCTGAAAATAGCGTCAAAATCAGCCGTGTGAACATACTCTAAAGGTATGTTCACACGACGTATAGCGGCGCCTACCTTTGTGCGCCGCTATATGTCTGCTGTTGAAAGTATGTGCTGTCAAGTGCATTCTTTCAACAGCACACTGGCCCACCTCCCATCCACTTAAACTTTCCCTGCGACCTGTCACCTCTATGTACGAGCGCGTACTGTGCGCCAGGGAAAATGGCAGGTAATCATAGCACTCAGTGACTGCTATGATTTACTATATTTGCGGGGCGTACTTCGGGCGCACTGCAGCACAATTATGCCCTGAAGTACACCCCACAAAAATGTTGTGTGAACATACTGTAATAGTGCTGTCTCTACACAGACCCTGATCAAAGTACCCGCCCACAAAAGGGTGACCCTATATGCCTGATATGAATAAGGTCCTGTTCTCACCCTGTAGATAGTGTACAGGTAACTCAATGTCCAATAGTACATTATGTTTCAAATGTACTAAAAATGAATTCCCAGATGACTTTTCTCCTACACATCATGAGATACATCAGTGATCTAAATTTTTAATATCCGGTACATAAAGTGCAAAACACAGGGTAAGCCTAATGGTCTGAGGCAGTGTCTTCACCTCAGCTTAACAGGAGCACCACCGGACCAATAGTGAGTAGGCTAACCCTTAAAAACCCATTAAAAAAACCTCCTACAGCAACTTAGGGCTTGGGTTACAGTTAGGGACAGTGTTAGGGATACAGAGAAAAATTCAGGCTCAGGATATCCCCAACTTTAATGTTTTACATTGCCAAACTTAACAGGGACATTAGTGAGTAACAAAAATATAGATGTGAAAAGTAGCTTACATTATTCTACATGAGGAAGGTTAAATAAGTCCAGCACTTTTATTGCTAATGCCAAGCTCTATAAAGTTCCACAGAGGATATAGCGTATACTGCCCATCACTGCTTTAAATAAGAGTTTCCATCCTTTATGAGCTAAGATGTGGTGAGTGCCAGTTCACAGTATATATTCATGTGCTGCCAGCTCCTACAACCATAACTTTGTTCTGTGTAGGATGGAAAATGTTTATCCTAATAGTTATGGGACTGTGGTTTCTAAGGTTAGCTATTAAATTTGACTCTGAAAACAGAGGAAATTAACCTTATAGACTGTGAATACATTTTCATGTCCTGAACTCACTTAATGAAAGGTGTAGAACTCAGGGAGTTGTTCCAACTTATGGGGCCCCATGGTTATTCATTGTGCCCCTGCTAATGTCACTGTAAGCTAAATAAAGTTAGGCTAGGTCCACACACGGCATTTTTCTGTGCAGTTTTTGTGCAAAAAACGGCGGTTGGATTTCAAATTCCCGGCGGCCCAGTACATTAGGGCTGTGGGAATCCGACGGCGGTCCCACAGAATATAGAACATGTTCTATATTTTGCCGGTCAGTTTTCGTTTTAGGAAAACCTCAGTAAAAAATCTGTGCTGTGTAGAATACAGCATGGATTTTTCATTGCTGTCTATGCAGCACAGGGTACCGTCTGATTTTCGGTGGACTCAGAATAGCGAATCCGCCGAAAATTCGCACAAAACCCTGTGCTGTGTAGCTGCATAGTGTTATGTTAAAAACAAACAAAAAAAACAACCTTATTACTGGATACATTAACATGTACAGTATCTGATGGCAGAATCAAACAGATGTGGTGAAGCTAACTGTCACGAGTGGCCCCGCGGCCCGACCCGCAGTCCGCATGCCGGGCTGCAGGTGCACTCGCTGTGCGGCTAATTACTTACCTGGCCATGCTCCTGTCCTGCCGTCTTCCTCTGCTGGCTGGGGCGTGTGCTCGGTCTTGTAAATTTAAAGGGCCAGCTCGCCGGTAATTGGCTAATTGCTGGACGCTGACCCTATATGTTGGCACGTTCTACGTCACTTTCCTGCTGGATCTATGTTGCCTTGTGCCTTAGAAAAAGCATCTCTGAAGTGTGTTCTCGTCTTGCCATGTTCCCGACCCCTAGCTACGTTTCTCGACCACAAATCCTCGCCGCCTGAACTGACCTGTCTGCCTGTCCTCGACTACGGTTCTCGTGTTACGATTTGGTACCTCACCGCACCTCGGCTGCCATCATAAGCTAGTCGCGTCAGGGGCTCTTTGACTGACTCCGGGGAGCCAAGGTGTTTTCCAAATTGGACTTGCGGGGGGCGTACAATCTCATCAGGATTCGAGAGGGGGATGAGTGGAAGATGGCTTCCAATACCCGAGATGGGCACTTCGAATATCTGGCAGGGGACTAGCCCTCCCCGGGCCAGGGTTTATCCTCTGTCTGAGCCGGAGACCCAGGCCATGGCCGCTTATATACTGGAAGATTTACAGAAGGGCTTTATCCACAAGTCCTCCTCTCCTGCCGGAGCCGGGTTCTTTCTTGTGCAATAAAAGGATGGCTCGCATCGCCTGTGCATTGACTACCGAGGACTGAACAAGATGACTGTGAAGAACCGCTACCCTCTACCGTTGATCTCTGAGCTCTTTGACCATCTCCGGGGAGCCAAAGAGTTTTCCAAATTGGACTTGCGGGGGGCCTACAATCTCATCAGTATTCTAGAGCGGGATAAGTGGAAGACGGCTTCCAATACCTGAGATGGGCACTTCGAATATCTGGTGATGCCTTTCGGTCTATTCAATGCTCTAGCAGTCTTCCAGGAGTTCGTCAATGACATCTTCAGGGATCTCCTATACATCTGTGTCATCATGTACCTGGAGGATATCCTGATTTATCTCCCGATCTACAAACTTTCGGATACAGGTGCGCCAAGTTCTGAGACGTCTGTTCAACAACCGTCTATATGCCAAGCTGCAGAAATGCTTGTTCCATCAGACCAGTCTGCCATTCGTCAGGTATATAGTCTCTGATAAGGGTCTGTAGGTGGAACCTGCTAAAATTGGCTGTCTTGCAGTGGCCACGACCAGTTGGTCTTCGGACAATACAATGCTTCCTGGGATTCGCCAACTATTACCGGCAATTTATTCCTCATTTTTCTACACTGGTGGCTCCCATTGTGGCCCTTACTAAGAAGAATGCTAATCCAAAATGTTGGTCCCCGGCTGCAGAGAAGACGTTCTCTGTACTAAAGGCGGGTTTTTCCTCGGAGCCTATCTTGTCCCGTCCAGACCCTGAGAAGCCTTTCTCTTTGGAGGTGAATGCCTCTTCCATGGGGGCAGGGGCTGTCCTCACATAAAAGGGACCCAAGGGCAAGACTCTCACGTGCGTTTTTTTCCAAGACCTTCTCGCCGGCGGAGAGGAATTATGCCATTGGAGATTGAGAGTTATTGGCCATCAAATTAGCCCTGGAGGAATGGCGACATCTTCTGGAGGGGACTCGTCACCCAATTGACGTTTTTACTAACCACAAGAACCTACAGTATCTCCAGACGGCCCAACGTCTTAATCCTCGCCAAGCCATGTGGTCTCTCTTTTTCTCACGATTTGACTTCTGGATTCACTTCCGACCTGCTGAGAAGAACATCAAGGCTGATGCTCGTGCTTCGGATTTCATCGGAGAAAAACCTGTTCCTCAGCACATTATTTAACGGTTGGTCCACGCGACTCCTGTAGACCTCCAAGGCGTTCCCCCGGGTAAGACTTACATATGTCCAGTGCTCAGGAGGAGAATTCTAGAGTGAGGTAACAGTTCTCTACTGGCTGGTCACCCCGGGATACGGAAGTCCTACTCTATGATCTCTAGGCACTACTGGTGGCCAACCCTGGATCGGGACGTCAAGGATTTTATCCTTTCTTGTACCACGTGTGCTCGAGACAATGTTCCATGGGTCTCTTACAACCCTTGTCCGTTCCAGAGTGCCCATGGGCACATATAGCCATGGACTTCATCACTGATCTTCCTCCTTCCTCAGGGAATTCTGTCATTTGGGTGGTCACGGAGCGGTTCTCAAAGATGTCCTACTTCGTGCCTCTTCCTGGTCTTTCGTCTGCTCCTCAATTGTCAGGCCAATTCTTCCGTCATATTTTTCGTATTCATGGTTTACCCTCTCACATCATCTCTGATAGGGGAGTGCACTTCATTTTCAGATTCTGGCTCGCTCTGTGTAGAGAGTAAACCAGATTTTGGGGGAATACTTGTGCCATTTTGTTTCCGGACGCCAGGACAACTGGTCCATGCTGCTTTCATGGGCCGAGTTTTCCTACAAATCATCGGGACTCGGATTCAGCCGGTGTTTCTCCGTTTTTTGTGGTTTATGGCCGAAACTTGCGCTCCCCCCTTACCCTGCCTGTGGCTTCTGAAGTTCCTGCGGTAGATGCCTAGGTGTGAGATATCAAGGCCAAGGGGACAAGGTTTGGTTGTTGTCCAAGTATGTGCACCTGAAGATTCCCAGCTATAAGATGGGTTCTTGTTTCTTGGGTCCTTTCAAAATTCTTCGGCAGCTTAACCCGGTAATTTACAGGCTTTGTTTACCCCCATTACTCCGGATTCCGAACGCCTTCCATGTCTCCCTTCTCAAGCCTCTTGTCTTGAACCGATTTTCCCAGGGGAATTCCTCGCCTCCTCCAGTAGCAGATTCCGCTGATATTTTTGAAGTAAAGGACATCATGGCAATGAAGACCATCAAGGGAAAGCAGTTCTTCCATGTTGATTGGAAGGGCTACGGGCCCAAGGAAAGGTCCTGGGAGCCGGAGGCTAATATTTTGAACCATATTGGGGTTGCATTTTTTGTTTCATTGTTTGGCATAATGACTACCTGTATTCTGGAGTACAATTCCGTTGACACCATATTTATGAAGTTTTTGTTGTGTTTCAGAAATTAAAAGAAAATAAAAACACTTCTATGTTTTAAATGTGTGCTGCAGTGCTATTTTCTGTGACCAATAACTTTTTTGATCACTTTTTGCAAAATGACCAAAAAATGCAATTTTGGCAATGGGAATTTTTATTTCTAATGTGTTCACGATATAGGATAAGTGATGTCATATTTTAACAAATCAGACCTTTCTGGACACAACAATACCAATTACATGTAACTTTGGAATAAAAAATAATTACAGTATATGATTTGTAAAATGGAAAACATGGTGATGGGTCGTATTTTGAACTTTATCTTTTTCTCTTCTGCCTTGATTATCTTTATCATGGAGCAGTATAATTTACCAATTGGCTTTATTGCATTTAGTCCAGGCCAAGCAGCTTTATCTACTTAAATATATTTTTTCACTAATTAAAATAAGATACCGATATATTTTCTTTTCTTCTTAGCTGTTAAATTTTCTGTCTGTATTTTATTACGGGGGCAGCATCTTGCCCGAGTTGCATTTAACAGCACTTAGAGATATGCTTTACAGCAATTACATGGGCATAGGAGCCTGTGAACAGGAGCAGACCCATTGACCGCTATAGGAGAGTTTTCTAGGTATGTTCTGTAACCTGGGAAAAAGTCACTGTGCAAGAAGGAGGAGAGGGTTAGCTATGACCATATTCTATTGTGAATGTTGGATCTCATGTTATCTATACACATTGGTGTCATATTTTAATGTAATCCTGTCTGTGCCGATAATGAGGAGATTGCTGAAAAGTTTTCTCTACAGAACAGAAAGTGTCAGACTATTACTACTAGGCTTAGGGGCCAGGATTTCAGGATTTTTTTTTAAATATTGATAGGCTGGGTTTACAGATTCGAAAGCTCCGTTCAGAACCTCATTGGGAATGACAGAAAAAATACCGCTGCAAGCTGCACTATTCTTTCTGTCTAAACAACAAACACCATGGGGGAAACCCAAAGGACCCATAGTAATAAATAGGGTTCATCAGGCATTGCTGGGATCTGTTGTGAAATGGATCCGTTGGTGTCCCTTTTCACCTCCGACTCAGATGTGAACCAATCCATAGTGATATGAAAAATGAAAAAATAAAACATAACCATAAATTCTTCCAAAATGATTAACGTAAAAAATGAGCTAAACAATAGGTCATATTTTGATGACACATTCACTTTACCCATCATCCTGACAGCTGAACCAGAAACATTTGGATGGATATACTGTAGCAGCACTTTTCTGTACTAGAATATGTTCTACTATTGTAGCCTTTAGAACTGAATTTGTTACATAAATTAAAGTATGAACATCCACATAATGTGTTACAATAAAACTGAAATAAGAGATTATAAAACCACCTGAAGTGCCTTTATACTAGGCACCAACCTTGTACTGTTTTTATAATACCTTATTTCGGTTTTATTGTAACACATTATGTGGATGTGTATATTTTTTATTTATCTAACAAATTCAATGCTAAAAGCTATAATGGTAGTACATATCCGAGTACAAGAAAACGCTATATCCATCCAACTGGGACGTACTGTCCTCAAGAATACCTTGGAAAATACTTTCCTGCTGCTTCAGATGTCAGTATCATGGTAAACTGGATGGAGCTGCTTGGTGTGGACTAAATATAGTACAGCCGATCTGTAAATTATACTATTTCTGCATAAAAATCAAAATAGAGGAGGAAGAAGTAATAAAGCAAAACAGATTGGGATTTATGCACAAAATCAGAAAAAAATGAATGCAGTGATGTGTGATCTTTTTGGGATCACATCATGTGGCCGACAATAGCTTGCTGCCATTGCGTGAAGTATAATTGCACGGATATGGCATTGATATATATATTAGGCTGCGTCCACACAATACTTTCACATTCTTTAATAGAATCCAACCAGTATTTTACACTCTAATACTGCAGCTTTAGGCGCGGATTTTGTGGTCGGTCTTTGGATTTCTATTAACTTTGAACTGTACTATAATCATAAACATGTTCTAAGTTTTTT
Organism: Phyllomedusa bahiana; assembly: GCA_025379985.1. Classification (NCBI taxonomy): domain Eukaryota; kingdom Metazoa; phylum Chordata; class Amphibia; order Anura; family Hylidae; genus Phyllomedusa; species Phyllomedusa bahiana. The sequence goes on along the minus strand of JAODAL010000302.1, from coordinate 283,279 downwards.
TCAAGACTGGCAGTCTATGGGGATAATTTATCCGCTTAAAAATGCGACTGTAAACCAGTGCCCTTTAGACATAGCCTTACAAAGTTACAGGGATACCCCTTTATCCACCGGGGTTACGTTCCATAAAAGTGTGATGGATAACGAAACGATGGATAACGAGGCAGAAAAACAAAAACTACTGTACAGTGCATTATAATGTAATAATGTAACAAGGCATAAAGAACATTGTAAACAGGATACAGTGATAGATGAGGTGGCTTTATGGCACCAACTAAAGTAGCTGCAGTGAATAAGGGAAGGTTGTATACTCATGGATATTGAATATGAAATGTTGTATCTGTGAAGCAAAACGATGGATAACGAGGTTTTCTGCAAAAGTGATGGTATGTAACGTGAAATGTTGGGTACCGAAGCGTTGGATAACGGGGGATTACGATGATCATCCTGCGAACACAGCTTTTGGCTCTGTTCGCGGCCCGGCCTTTTTGCGACGGAAGCCGGTTTTTAAATTAAATTTTTGGAATTTTTTTCACAAGTGTGAACTGTGTTCTCCTCGCTCTTTGTTTAAGAAACCCGGGCCCAACCCGGCCAGGAATCCTCCAGCACTCTTGGATTAATGAGTTTCTCCCTTTTTTGACAACCTTTTGTTCCTATCCAGCCCTTTTTTTCTTTCCCCCTATTACCTCAGTTTCCCCTTTCTTTGGTTTCCCCATTTAAAGGGTTTTAAAAGGTTTCACTTCATCTTTCCTCATAAGGTCTTTGCCTGTAGCTGCGTTGCCTTTTTTCGTCCTTCTGTTCCTGACCCCCGCTGCGCTAAATACCATTCTTTCCCTTTTGATTTTGTACTTTTGCACCCCACCGTTATTGACCTTTTGGGTTGTTTACGTTTTTCTCTCTGCTCCCAATTTGGTACTGCGGCTGCCCGCTTGCTGCCAACCTTTCTTGCCTGACATTCCCTTATTGTTTTTGTATTTGTTTTTCGTGTCTTTTTTCCCCACGTTTCAGTGTGTCTTCAGTCTTTTGGGTTTGGGGCGACCTTTTTAAGAGTCGGTACCCCCAAAAGGGAGGACAGGGGTTTTTGGACCAGGTCAGGCCTCACTCGTTTGTGTCTATACTGTGAAATGACTGATACCGAAGCTTGACAACGTTTACTGTATTATAAAAACTTGTACTGTTTTAAGATCTTATTGTAACACATTAAAGGGGTTTTGCCATGAGGTAAAATTGACGTGGGAAGCATGCAAATGAAATAACAAACATTTTCACCATTCATAATTATTAAAAATTCTGCACCCTTTTTGTTTTAGCTGCTCCTTTAGTGATCCATTGTTTACTGCTCGTCTCCAGGGGATACGACCAGTGACGAGAGCTCCTCAGTCCTGGTAGCACATGCTCAGACATCACCTCTTCTCTCAGGCAACTACTGAGTGTTCAAACCCCAGGTGCTGTCACTCTACTCCTGTCTTTTCTACTCCTTAGTAATTAGTCAAACAGTGAAAATAAATAAAAAAAGAAACCTCAATGAGGTATGTGCATTGATGAAGAGAAAAAAAAACAAAACACAGGTTTGGTTCCTGCAGGTATTTGAACCTAGGACCCTTGTGTCTGGAAGCAAAAACATTACCTTTCAGCTACTCACAATGCTTTACGTAAACAGACCTTTCTTTGACTACAGAGAGGAAAGGCCTGGTGATGTCATCCTGCTAGGTCACATGATATGCAATTCAAACAAATCACACATGAGCCCTTCTGAGCACACAGAGCTGAAGAGCTGGATACAGGAGGTATGAAATGAGATCGTGGCAAAACCCCTTTAAGTGGGTAAACATACTTTTATTTTTCCAATAAATTTAAACTTAAAGCTACAATGGCAATACATATCCAAGTACAGGAGAGCACTACTATATCCATCCAACTAGGACGTACTGTGCTCAGGAGCAACTTGGAAAATACTTTCCTACTGGTTCAACTGTCAGGTCAAGTAGATCTAGCTGCTTGGCCTGGATTAAACACAATATAGTCAATCAGAAAATTATGCTACTTAAGGATAAAATAAATGCTTAGAACAAAGGAGAAAAAAGTAATAAAGCAAGACAGAAGAAAGTGAACGCAATGATGTGCGATCTGTTCGGTATCACATCATGTGGTTGGAGTGGCTGACTATTGCCTGCTGCAGCTATGTGATGTGTGATTGCACGGAGACGGCACTGATAGATTTATTACAAAGTTGTTGTTTTTTTCTTTACATTTTAAGCCCAAACAATCTAATTTATGTATCCAGGAAAACCTCTGTGACTTAATCGCACGGACATCCTGTTATGTACAGCATAATCCCTGACACCATCACATCTGTGCTCTGAATGTGCATAGCTGAGTTACAGATGGAGTATGGATTGTATAGAAGAGGAAGTCTTGGGGAAGGTGCTGGAAGTTTCATAAAAAGGTTAATACTCAAAGGTGCCATTTTAGCGAGGTTGGGCAGAGTGATCAGCAGAGGGCATCTTAGTGCTTTTCTTAGTTCTTCTCTATTTATTGAGGTAGATTGTTAAAGAAACAGCTAAACAAATTAAGCAAATACATGTGCAAAGCCTGCCCACTCTGCAGCTGGCACATTGATATGGTAGTAATGAGTCTGCTAATAATACATACTAGACCAGTAAGTACTGGCACAGTAGCATGACTGATGGCTAACTAAATGTTGGGAGCCAAGAGACTGATCCACACTGTTGGCCAAGAGTACAGGAAGTGACTACTGGTGGCTCAGAGACAGGTGGCCTTTGTGAGAGAGGGCAGTAGAAGTGTGAGACATGTGTGAGTGCTCCTGACAATAGAAACAGAATATAAGAGAGCTTGAGGGACAGCTACTACACCAGAGGACCCCTGGTGCAGAATTATAGCATCTGAGTTCAGAGACTGTGAGATACTATACCTCCAGAGCAGGGGACTAGAGAATGAGACTGTTTAAAGAGAACCTGTCACATAGTTTATGCCCCCCTTGCTGAGGACAGCACAAGCTAGTGTCAGACCTGCTAGTCCCAGCGCTGAGCCCCTTAATCCGTAAGATGCAGCAGTTTTAGAGCATTTAATGCTGAAATCTTATTCATGAGCAGGTGTTAGCCCCGCCCACCAAAGGCTAGCCCCGCCCACTGACAGTTATTCACATTTTTCTACCTATTCAAAGTAATAGGTTTATCAGTTGAGGTGGGCGGGGCCAGCCTCAGGTGGGTGGGACATGAAAAAAACGGACTCTTTGAATGACTCTTTTCTGGCTGAAAACTGCAGATTTGAGCATTAAATACTCTAACACTCCAGCATCTTACAGAATAAGGGACACAGCGCTGGAAACAGCATGTCTGTCACTAGCTTGTGCTGTCCTCAGCACGGGGGGCATAACCTATGTGACAGGTTCTCGTTAACTACCATATCAGGACCGCTAGCCACAACTGTTGGAACTAAATTTTTCCTCTCAGTGAGTAATGCTACATATATTGAATTTGTCTATGGGTATGTCCACACGGCATCTTCTGGCACGTACCTGTGCGCCCAAAAATACATCCTTGTACATTCCTTGTAACAGCTTTGCCAAAAGTACCTCAGCTACATTTATAATTACAGTTTGGCCTACTATCCTACGATCCAGGGGAAGGTGTAAACCCCAGGAGGTAGAAGCCAATTGCCCTCATTCTTGGGTATAAAGTTACTTCTTGACTCCAAATCTGGCAGTCGAATTAAATTTCGGGATCAACAACCTTATTCCAGAAATCTAGTCCTTAGGCTGGTTTCACACGGCTTATTTGCGGGGCGTAATTATGCCCCGCAATTACGCCGTGTGGACGGGGGTGGGAGAGGGAGCGGTGGGGCGGCACCTCACCGACGCATAGACTATCATTACCACAGCCACACGTATACGCCGCTAGTAATTCACATGTCACTTATCTCCCCCCTCGGCGGATTCGCCGAGCGGGGAGAGGAGACGTAATCCATAGTTCTCTATGAGAACTGTGGATTACTGTAATGACTGGGACGTATTCCAGCCGTAATTCGTGCACTACGGCGCGTCATTACGGACTGAAATACGTCCCATTTTAAGCCGTGTGAACATAGCCTTATACCTTGCAATATTATTGCACTCCAGAAATGCACCCATAAATAGATCAGATGGGAGGTTTCTCTACTGACCCCTGATGTTTCTCCCCTGACAAGCCAACATCCATATGCTTGATAAATCAGAAAGCGTAACTCATTAGAGAAGACAACTCTTTTGTCAATCAGTGGATGTCCAAATTCAATGCTGCCATGAAAATTGAAGCCTTTCCTGGCAATGCAACTTTATTAGCAGAGATGCAGTGACCATCAATCTGCTCCAGAGCTCCATACACAGTGGAGTTCTTTAAATTGTAGTTTTAGACACACACCTGGTAGCTGCTAAAATGAACCAGGAGGCTGCCAGAAGTGTATCTAAGCATGGGGCTCTGAAAAACAAAGATGGTCACTGCACCTGTAATGAAGCTGCAACAGTAGAAAAGACTTCAATTTTCACAAGTATTGGAATTGGAGCCTCACTAATTGGCAAAGGTGTGCCTTCTCTGATAAGTCATATTTTCTGCTTCATGGAAGAGATGGACATTGGTGTCAGGCAACAAACATCAGAAAACAAATACCTTGCAACCATTGCTGAAAGAATACAGGCTGGTGGTGGCAGCGTTACGGTCTTGAAGATATTTTGGCAGCATTCTCTGGTCCTATTCATCTATGTGGAAGGGACACTTATCCAATTCAGGTATGAATCCATCCTTGCAGGTCACGTACACCCATACATGCTGATTGTCTTCTCTGGGACAGACGGGATTTTTCAACAAGACAATGTGACAGCTAGAAATATTCAAACATTTTTGGAAGAGCATAACCTAGACTTCCAGGTACTACCGTATAGCTCTAATGTCCCGGACTTAAACCCAATTGAGCATCTGTGGGACCACCTTGATCATTATAGTGCGTTGCGGAAGTATTTGGATGGAGATCGTTTGTGAACAGCGGTTTAAACACAGATTCTCGATTGGATTCAGGTCTGGACTGTGACTTGGCCATTCTAACACCTGGATACGTTTATTTGTGAACCTTCCATTGTAGATTTTGCTTTATGTTTGGGATCATTGTCTTGTTGGAAGATAAATCTCCGTCCCAGTCTCAGGTCTTTTGCAGACTTTAACAGGTTTTCTTCCAGAATCGTCCTGTATTTGGCTCCATCCATCTTCCCATCAATTTTAACCATCTTCCCTGTCCCTGCTGAAGAAAAGCCCAAACCATGATGCTGCCACCACCATGTGTGACAGTGGGGATGGTGTGAACAGGGGGATGAGCTGTGTTACTTTTACGCCAAACATATCGTTTCGCATTGTGGACAAAAAGTTGGATTTAGGTTTTATCTGAGCAGAGCCCCTTCTTCCACATGTTTGGTGTCTTCCAGGTGGCTTGTGGCAAACTTTAAACTAGACTTTTTATAAATATCTTTGAGAAATGGCTTTCTTCTTGCCACTCTTCCATAAAGGCCAGATTTGTACAGTGTACGACTGATTGTTGTCCTATGGACAGACTCTCCCACCTCAGCTGTAGATCTCTGCAGTTCATCCAGAGTGATCATGGGCCTCTTGGCTGCTTCTCTAATCAGTCTTCTCCTTGTTTGAGATGAGAATTTAGAGGGACGACCGGGTCTTGGTAGATTTGCAGTGGTCTGATACTCCTTCCATTTTAATATGATCATTTGCACAGTGCTCCTTGGGATGTTTAAAGTTTGTATCCAAATCCGGCTTTAAACTTCTCCACAACAGTATCATGGACCTGCCTGGTGTGTTCCTTCATCTTCATGATGCTCTCTGAGCTTTAAACAGAACCCTGAGACTATCACAGAGCAGGTGCATTTATATGGAGACTTGATTACACACGGGTGGATTATATTTATCATCATCAGTCATTTAGGACAACATTGGATCATTCAGAGATTCTCACTGAACTTCTGGAGTGAGTTTGCTGCACTGAAAGTAAAGGGGACAAAAAATTTTGCACACCCCACTTTTCAGTTTTTACTTCTTACAAAAGTTTAAAATATCCGATACATTTCTTACACTTCACAATTGTGTCCCACTTGTTGATTCTTCACAAAAAAATAAAAAAATTATATATTTATGTTTGAAGCCTGAAATGTGGCAAAAGGTTGAAAAGTTCAAGGGGGGGCGAATACTTTTGCAAGACACTGTAAGTTCGCTCTATGGATATTTCCCCACACACCCTCCAGCAGCTGTGGGATATGCTGCAGTCAACTCTACAATGTCTTTCTTGTGCACCGTTGCCCGCACCTGTACACAGTATTCCATGTGTGGTCTGATGAAAAATTTATATAGTGGTAAAATCATGCTATAGTGTGCATTTATACCTTATTATACACCCCATGATCTTATTTGTCTTAGTTACAAAACAATCTATATGGTCATAAAATCTATATTGTTATCATACATCTAGATAGTTACAATACAGTCCATATGATTATTGTACAAGCAATATGGTTATCATAACAAACTATAAGATTGTCATACAATCTTATAGTTATAATGCAGTCTATATGGTTATTATACAATCTATATGGTCATACAGTCATCACAATACAGTTATACAATCTATATGGTTATCATAAAATCTTATAGTTACAGTGCAGTCTATTTGGTTATCATACAATCTATATTGTTATTGTACAGTACAATCTTATAGTTACAATGCAGTCTATATGGTTATCATGCAATCTATATGGTTATTGTACAATCTTACAGTTACAATGCAGTCTATATGGTTATCATACAATCTATATGGTCATACATTCTATACAGTTATCATTCAATCTATATGGTTATCATACAATCTATATAGTTACAATACAGTCTATACAGTTATACAATCTACATGGTTATTGTACAATCTTACAATTACAATGCAGTCTATATGGTTATAATACAATCTATACAGTTATACAATCTATATGGTTGTCATAAAATTGATATAGTTATAATACAGTCTATATGGTTAGCATACAATCTATATAGTTATCACACAATCTATAGAGTTATACAATCTATATGGTTATTGTACAATCTTATAGTTACAATGCAGTCTATATGGTTATCCTACAATCTATATGGTAATCATATCATACGTATGAGTTTATGACCTGCTATTACATGTTATGGTTATCATAAAGTCTATATGGTTATCCTACAATCTATATGGTCATACAGTCTATACAGTTATCATACAATCTATTAGGTCATTATATCATACATATTAGTTTATGATCTGCTATTGCATGTTATGGTTATCATAACATTGTACAATGTTATAGTTACAATGCAGTCTATATGGTTATCATACAATCTACATGGTCATACAGTCTATATGGTTATCATACATTCTATACAGTTATCAATCTATATGGTCATACAATCTATATGGTTATCATATCATGCGTATGAGTTTATGACATGCTATTACATGTTATGGTTATCATACAGTCTATATGATTATTGTAAAATCTTATATTTACAATTCAGTCTATATGGTTATCATACAATCTATACAGTTATACAATCTATATGGTAATCATATCATACGTATGAGTTTATGACCTGCTATTACATGTTATTAGTGGACGTATTTGATGCCTAGACTAAGTTATCACAGGAGCGCTAATAGCATGCAGCATTACACAGAGCCAGCACTGATCCATGCACCTTATTGATGATGTGCCTTCCATTAGTCCCCTGACCCGAGTGCCGGGCCCCGGGGACACCTGTGAGCGGCAGGTTGTGCGGCCTCCTCCCCATTCCTTCATACTGTAACATGTGCACAGCAGCAGGAGGAGGAGGACCCAGGACCAGCCCTTCTCTGCCGCTGTCATGTAGAGGCAGCATCCTGCATCCTGCCCGTGACTTCTCTCGCTGCCCGGGGAAGTTGCAGTGCGTGCAGCCACTAGTGCGCTGGAGTGCCTCCCTCACCCCCCTGTATTGGGGTAATAGTAGTGCCCCGGGCGCATCCTGATGTGAGGCTAGGAGGACCCCATTGCATTTTAGAGGGGGGGAAGGAGGTGGGAAGATTTGGGATCATTACCTCCCAGATGCGTTCGTTGCTGGACAGTAAGAAGAAGAGCGGCGCGGGGCTGGATGTTGCTTTGGGGCTGGTTCCCCAGCGGCAGCTGCAGCCCAGGATGTTCGGCTGTGTGTCCTGCTTCTGGGTGCTGCTCTCCGCCTGCCTGGTGGCTGTCTGCAGCTTCAGCTTCCTCTCTCCGTCTTGGATAGTGAAATCCGGCGACCAGGAGCAGCAGGAGCCGGTGAGCTTCGGGCTTTTGTGGCACTGCTCTGACAGCCTGGAGCACATGTCCGGCTGCTACACCTTCGGGGGATTGGGCAAATTCAATGACATCCCTTCCAGCTCCTGGCAGGTGAGTGGTGCAATTATTATCGGGCGATGAGATCGGTACAACTCCCACAGACATTACTGTACTTCCTGATCATATTCTGTATACTACCGCACATTGACCATGATCATACCTACAGCCGACAGCAACAGAGTGATCAATGATTAAGCAAGTTGTAGCTGCATCCTTGAAATACCGTGTCATTTACATCATACAATGTATACGATTATCATACAATCTATGGTTATAGAATCTATAAGGTAATATAGTGTATATGGTTCTCATACAGTCCATATGGTCATATAATCTATATAGTTATCATACAATTCATATGGTCATAAGATCTGAATGGTTATCATACACTATATATAATTCTGCAATCTATAGGGGCATACAGTCTATATGACTTTACAATCTATATGTTATTATGTAATTTATATGGTCATAAAATCATAGGGTTCTATATGGTTATAGAATCTATAAGGTAATATAGTGTATATGGTTCTCATACAGTCCATATGATCATACAATCTATATCGTTATCATATGATTTATATGGTCATAAGATCTGTATGATAATCATACACTACATATAGTCTTACAATCTATACAGTCATACAATCTATAGGATACAGTCTATATGGTTATCATATAGTCTATTTGGTTTTACAATCTATATGATTATTATACAATCTATACAGTCATACAATCTATAAGGGCATATGGTCTATATGGTTATAATATAGTCTGTATGGCTTTAGAATCTATATTGTTATTATACAGTTTATATGGTCATACAATCTATAGGGGCATACAGTCTCTATTGTTATTATACAGCTTATATGGCCATACACTCTATAGGGGTATTCAGTCTACATGCTTATCATACAATCTATAGGGTAATACAATCTATATGGTCATCACATAGACTTATAGGTTAATACCATGTGTATGGTCATACAATGTATAGAGTAATACCTTCCATATGGTTATCATATAATCTCGTATATCTGTACATCTACCCAGTGTATGACCTGTAGACGTGCTACTACATCCTAGTGGGAGTGTGTCAATTAGTGGCAATATATTTCATGCCTAAGCTCAATTCTTTCTCCTCTGACTTCTTGTAATCGTTTTCTGCGCTTTTATTGTTAGAAATCATTAATTGTCACTTGCATCAACTACAACGCAAACTGCATAGAACTGATCATCGATGTCATAGGGCTAAACTAAGAACCACTCAGCAAATCTGAGAACAGTCCTATCTCAATTTTGTGTCATGAACTGTTTCCTCTTGATGCAAATATTTTGGGAGCTGCTTGTATGAAATCAAAAACCAGTGTATGGTTTTAGGCTCCATCTACACAACAGTGACTTGATGTGATTTTTTAAAGCGGATTCGGTATTAAGAATCTGCAAAAATCCGGCTGTAAATCATCCCCATAGACCTCAACAGAAGTCTACACAGGTCAGATTTCAAATCTGAAAACTGGGTCAAAAAACGTAGACTATGTTCTATAATCCGCCATATTTCACTTGAAGGCGACGGATTATAGTGCTGATCAATTGAATGGGACGCCGAAATCCGAAAACCGCAGCCAAAAACTGGTACAAAAAATGAGAACCGAGTGCAAAATAGCGGTCGGATTCTGATTAGAATCCGTCAAGTCCCCTGCCGTGTGGACGTAGCTTTACAGTGACCTCTGTCATTCCCAACTCGTCACAAGTATTTACAGCTCCAACACAGAGATGATGCTTGTCCTTGTTTCATTATTTGTATAGTGCTGACATATTCCGTAGTGCTATATGGAGCCTGACACAACTCACATCAGACCCTGTCCTCATCAGGGCTACACTACAGTGGGAAAACGGCGTCGCAAATCTGACAGTTTTACCGTCGCCGTACCGCGGTTTATTGGCACGGCTTTTGCAGTCGGTCTTTGGATTTCTTTCGGGCCTATTATATTGAACTGTACTGGAATCCGCTGTAATACAGTAGATTATAGAAAATGTTCAATAAAACGGCTATTTTGAAAACCAACAATAGAAAATCTGTGCTGAAGATACAGGGGGATTTTTTTTGGGGTTTAGGGCACGGTTTTACAGTCAGATTTCTGTGGATTCAAAATATAAACCCGCTTAAAAATCTGACAAACCAGTGCCTGTAAAAGGGCCCCTAATTTTCCAAACTAACATATATTTTTATTATATTTTTTTTTTAATTATTTTTCTTATTAATATTTATAATAATAAAATTATTTTTATTTTATTTACATCAGGCCCAAAATTGGTCCCCGTCCAACTGCTCTTAAATTATTTTTAATGAATACATGGCGGAAACTCAGTGATTTAGGCATGAAAAATGGCAAAAATCTCCTGCTTTAAAAGGAAGTAGGGAAAAAAGAACCCTTCATCAAAACTGACTGGGCTAGGCAATTCCTTTATACCCTTACATTGTTAGAGAGTTCCCCCGTGGTCACCCCCTTTTTCCCCAAACCCCAAATGTGTAGAGAGGCCGTTCTTAGCCCGGAAATAATGGGTCAGATTTAGGTCTTATGCAGGATCTGATGGGCTTTTTTCTCGAACAAAATTAGAGCTCCCAAATGTTCCTCATGTTTTGAAATTTTCAAATTTTTTTTGTCCCAAAGTTCATTCCCAATAAATATATTTTCAAACCCAAAAAGCAAAATGGTAACAATGTTTTGAACTTGTGAGACTTTCAGGCTCCAATTTACCATCCCCTCGCTTTGTACTGAGGCTACTGTAATTTTATATCAGCTCTTACCTATTTATGCTAATTTGCTCTGCTTAGTTTTGCAGTTCTTTTCCCGTAACTGCTTGTTAGGCTATGTTCACACGGCTTAACTGGGGTGTAATTGCCCCCCCAATTACTGTGTGGCGGGGGGGGGAGCGGGGGAGGGGGGGGGGGCCGGCCTCGCCGGAAATTGATTGCTTTTCCCCCCCCCCCCCCCCCCGGGGCCTAGACGCCGCTGGTAATTCCATGTCAAATTTCTCCCCCTCGGCGTATTCGCCGGCGGGGAGAGGAGCCCTAATCCATAGTCTTATGGGGGAACTTGGGGTTACCCTAGTTTTTAGGCTATTCAGCCGTAATTTGCGACCCGCGCGTAATTTTCGGATGAAAAAGTCCCGGATATTGCCCCTTACATGGCCCCTTACTGTTTTGCTCCTAAAAATCAAAATATAAATTTTTATTATTTTGTTAGTGTTTGGGAAATCCACCTTTGGTTTTCAATACTGCCTGAATCCTTCTGGGCTCTGGATCAGATTCAAGCATATCTTGACCAAAAACTTATCCCAGGTCTCTTCTACACATTCCCAATGTTGGTGCAGACTGGACTTGGATAAAAATACACCCACAAGTGTTCAAAAGATCAAAACATTGTTACCCTTTTGCTTGTCAGTGTCTGTTCTACCTAAATAGCTTGATTATTGTATCATAAGGTGATAAACAGCCTGATGTTACCATTTAACTACAGTAAAGTTATCACTTAAACATGCGCTATGTATGAGGGACTCGGAGTCGGGAGTCGGAGTCGGAGGTTTTGGAAATTGAGGCGTCGGGGCTTTGGCTTGCAGACTCCACAGCCCTGGTTCAGAGGCGTAACTTGAAGCTCTTGTTCCCCAATGAAAAAAGTGGAATTAGACCCCCCAGCTCTCATGTGTTATTTAGAATACTATTGTCTTCCTACGTGGCAAGAAGGCTTTTGAGCCCCCTCAGGCTGTAGGGCAAGGTAGCGACTGCTACCTCTGCACCCCCTATAGCTACACCCCTGGTTGGGTTGTGGGAAGAAGTGCACATAAAAAAAAAAAACAGGGAGAACAAACTCCATGCAGATATTCCTCTTCACTGGTTTCGCACCCAGCCCCACCAGAACTGCAAATCCCTGTACTATCCACTGAGCCACCATACAGCCATTGGGTTGGATGAACACAAGACGGATTTGCTGTGGATTTCCTGAGTGGATTTGCAATGGATCCAGTACCAGTTCTGTGGATGAGATTTACAAATCTTATGCCCACATGGTTGAAATTTTCCGTGCAGAAATCAACCTGCGGCACAGATTTGAAAGTCAATTTCTGTGGCAGTTTATCAGTGATTTTACCGCAATCTGTTGCAAATGTTTGTGTGCAGATTTACTTTTGGCAGAAATTTTCACCACAAATCCATCCTATGTGCATTCACCCTAAAAGATTTACTTGCTTTTATGGCTTCTTCCCAAATACTTTTTAGAGCACTTTAAAACACTTGTTACAATGCATAAATCACAAGCATTTTTTTGTAGTATTTTTGGTGTTTTTTTTCATTGTGAACCTTTTACAATTTCTATATGTAAAGCATGCTGTGTTAGTGTAGCAACAGGGATCCATGTAGGTGGAATCGGGCTTTGATGCACTTCCCTATATAGCAGCTGTCTGCAGGTGGAAATCTAAGGGTTCGACCACACGGCATATGTAAAATACTGGTCAGATTCGGTTTAAGAATCTGTCTGGTATTTTATTGTCTTTTGCATGGTTTTGGGGGATGGTTCTGTCCGGGGTTTGCGGATTCGCCCGTCCTCCATAACCATTGACTTGAACACCTTTCACCTGAAGACCGGGTGGATGATTGTCCTTAGGGCATGTCCCCACTGCACGGGTTTTCGGCTGGTTTATCAGGTGGTTTGCGGTTTTGCAGACCATCTGAAAAACCGGCCGAAAATGAGCAGAACGGGCTCCTATGGAAAACCCGTGCAGCAGTCCCCACTGCGCAGGTTTTCCACCCGGTGGTTTTTCCGCCCGCGGCCCGGCCGCAAAACATTCTACAAGCACAATCTTCCGTCCGGTTTTCGGACGGAATCTGTGAATGTGAAGGGGGAGGGCTTTTCTCCGCTCATCGCGGAGTAAAGCCGTCCCCCCTGCAGCCGTGTGCATAGCACAAAAATCGGACAAATATTGGTCGGATAAACCAGCCGGTATTTGTCCCTTGCCGTGGGGACGCAGCCTTACTATAAGCTTTTTCGGAACGCCGGTGGCTGAAATAATTCTGATCCCTTCTTTCTCAGGATTAAGGTCAGACCTCTTCAAGCCTCGTGATATGGCATATTCCGATAATACGCCATAACCTTATAATGTGAGAATACCCCTTTAAAAGGAGCTTGTCACAGTGATTATGCTATGTGATCTGCAGGCAGCATGTTATGGGGCAGATAGAGGTGAGCAGATTGATTTCATTTATTGTTTGTTCTGGATTAAGGGGTCCAGTGGACGGTGTTATCAGTGATTGACAGTACTCCTGGTATGAGTGTGCAGACAGAGCTAGCTGTCAATCACTGATAAGTGCAATTTCTGGACTACTTCACCCAAAATAAGCAGTAAATTAAATAGATAACAAATTTGTCTTAAAGGGGTTGTCTCACTACATTGATTCATCTTACCTCAGTCCTGTTTTCTTGGTTTCATTTTGAATTCAGGGGCAGGTTTACTGGCTTCTACTAGGCTGCAGTAGAAGCCAGGTCTGTAGCTATAGTAACCAATGCTGGCAGCCTATCAGGATAGATCAAACAGGTCTGTAGCTATAGCGACCTGAGGAGCTGACGCAGCCCATACAAGAGGGGATATCTAGGAATAGGTAGGACAATGTTAATGGACATATATTGGAAAGTGACTTGTTTTTGCAAGATCTTTAATGTAAAAAGCAGTCCTTGTAGTGAGACAACCCCTTTAATGTTTCCAAACAAAAGTATACACCAATTTTCTCAGCTCTTTCTGCTCTACCTGCAAACCAGATAGCATGTTCAATGTGACAGGTTCCCTTCAAGCTAAGGATGTGCTGTGCTTGGGCTAGATAAAGCTAGAGATCACATCCAATGATGGTGTCAGGGATCACGTCAGTGGGTGCCCTATCCTGTAGCGATTCCCCTGTATAAATGATTACAAGAGCTTCCACCTCCATAATGAACTCTTTCATGGAAACACACAATCTGCAAATAGGTCTTCTTACTATGACAACCTTCTTAGCCATTCAAGGGTCTTGAGCTGTGGTGTCATTGCTGCAGCTCGTATTGTTACAATGAGTCATTATTATTACCGCCACTTCCATGACCTGCTATACCTACAGACTGTACAGATTCCATTGATATTATGCTAGCACACTGCGGAGAAGCTGTCCCATTACTCTGCGTTCTCTGTACTTAAACATGTCATTTCCATTAGTAGATGGGTGTGTGGGGATACTGCGTAATGTGGGTGCTGTGTCCGCAAGTACTGACCGCACTGTGAGGCTACAGCACTCGGGGTTCGGGTAATTAGCTCATAGCTGTGAAGTGATAAACAACAAACAAGCTACTCATTAATATTACACTTGTGTGCCTACATGTCTACAAGTGGAGTGATAATGTGTCGCCAATTAGTCTTCTGTAGGAGGACAGGCATTATGTAGGAGTAGATTAAGAGACACTTGTCACCGTGCTATGTCTGCAGATGGTTCTTTAATATGTCACTGGGCAGATTGCTATGTGTGTATATTTCTATATACCCTAATTATATGCTCGTTTATCTCTCTCTGCAGGAATCACACATATAGTAACCAAAATGATGACTCTTGACTGTTCACTCCTTGGATTCACATCTAGAAATTGTTTAATGCTGGTGCGTTTAGAGGTGCAAAGCAGAAATTATATTGTGCTGCCAGATTCTTTCGTTTTGCAGTAGTAAATAGAGTCTGTAAGCCCTTCTGAACTGTTTTAGTAACAATTTCGGTGGAAATTTTGATAGAACTTTGCTTTATGTTGTTTCTTTTTGATTTTATGAGTAAATGAAGTGATAGTGTCCAATCACAGACTGTGTAGGGACACACCCACGGACACAACTATATTGCTGTAGCAGCTGCTATGGAGCCCAGAGGTTGAAAACATTAAAGGGGTTGTATCATTACATTAAATGGTATTCAGAATAAAGGGACAGTGAAAACAAGAAAACTTTCCCAATTGGATGTCATTTGCAAAGCTGTCTTGTTTTCACAGTCTGCTTTATCTTCGTTTTCTGTAAACACTGTTCCCCAGTGGCGGTCGGATTCCGCCTCCTTGCATTTCATTGGCTATTGGCTGTAGTAACTTACATTCTGTCCGACCCCCGGTCGTATTCACGGGAGCGCGCATTCCTGCGCATGCTCCGTGATGTCGACCGCCTCTGTGTCGTTCTGCTGTGTAAATTGGTAATAAAGAGAGAGAGAGAAAGACATCTGCATGAGGGGTTTGCGCTGTTCACTGACAGCAAGCAGTGGTAGTTGCGACGTATGCGTGCGGGGTCTACGCTGTTCACTGACAGCAAGCAGTGGTAGTTGCAAACGTTGTGTGCGGGGTTGCGCTTTTTTCACTGACAGCGATCAGAGTCTCCAGAGAGAGAGATCTTGTGCAGTCCCATGTAAACACAAACATATAAAGCATAATAATCTGCAGGATATATCACTGGTGTTGAGAGAGAGAGAGAGAGAGAGAGAGAGAGAAAAAAAAACACACAACTCTCCTAGAGTCCTGAATGTCAAATGCCCATTCTAATTACAGAGTATGTAGAGAGAGCAAGAAATGTAGACATACACTATTGAGTTATTATTATTATTATCATTTATTTTGGAGCGCCCTTGATTCCAGGGCGCTGTACATTTCAGGCGGGTACATAAATAACATTGGTCAAACAATTACAAAGTGACAATAAGTGACTAACAACTGGTACAGAGGGAGAGAGGTTCCTCCCCGCGAGGGCTTACAATCTACAGGGAAGGGGGAAGAAAACAGAAGGTGGGGGGCAGACATGTTTGTGGGGGCGGAGGAGTGCAACACGTTAATGTTGGTTATAGGCAATCCTGAAGAGGTAGATTTTCAGGTTACCTTTGAAGCCTGGGGAGAGAGGGGGAGAGTCTGAGGTGTTGGGGCAGTGAGTTCCAGAGTGTGGGTGAAGCACGGGAGAAGTCTTGGAGACGGTTGTGTGAGGAGGTGATAAGGGGAGAGCAGAGGAGAAGGTCCTGTGAGGAGCGGAGGTTGCGTGAGGGGAGGTATTTAGAGATTAAGGCAGAGATGTATGGAAGGGAGAGGTTGTGGAGAGCCTTGTAGGTCAGGGTTAGTAGCTTGAACTGGATTCGCTGGGCAATGGGTAGCCAGTGAAGGGATCGGCAGAGGGGAGAGGCAGGGGAGTAGCGAGGAGAGAGGAGAATCAGACGGGCAGCAGAGTTAAGGATAGTTTGGAGGGGAGCGAGGGTGCTAGCTGGGAGGCCGCAGAGGAGGATGTTGCAGTAGTCGAAGCGGGAGATGACGAGGGCGTGGACAAGCATTTTTGTGCTTTCAGAGCTAAGAAATGAGGGGATTCGGGAAATATTTTTTAGGTGGAGGTGACAGGCAGAGGTGAGGGTTTAGATGTGCGGTTTGAAGGACAGATTGAAGTCAAAGATTATCCCAAGGCAGCGGACCTGTGGTGCTTGGTAAAGAGAGGTAGCCATTTGACAGTGATAGAGAGATCAGGTGGAGGGATAAGTGGGACAGGGGAATAATAAATAAATTCAGTTTTCTCCACGTTTAGCTTTCAGGAGACGGGAGGTGATGCGGGGAGAGAAGAGAAAGGGGACATCTTGGCCAGAGATGTAGAGGGTTGGGGTGTCATCAGCATACAGGTGGTAATGAAAGCCGTGTGAAGCTATGAGCTGACCCAGACCAAGAGTGTAGATAGAAAAGAGTAGTGGGCCCAGGACTGACCCCTGGGGGACACCAACAGAGAGAGGCCGGGGGGAGGAGGTGGAGCGGAGTGAGAAAAACCACTGAATGTCGATCAGTGAGGTACAGGAGATCCAGGGAAAAAGCCAAGTCCGTGATGCCGAGGGAGGAGAGGATGTGTAGCAGGAGGGAATGGTCGACAGTGTCAAAGGCAGAGGAAAGGTCTAGGAGGAGAAGCACAGAGTAGTCGCGTGAGGCTTTTGGCAGTTGCTAGGTCGTTGGTAACTTTTGGGTTTGGGCGCTTTTAGTAGAGGGGGGGGACGGAAGCCCGATTGGAGCGGGTCAAGGGGAGAGTTTGGTGGAGAGATGGAGGGAAAATTGAAGGTGGACGGTGTTGCTCCCAAAGGAGTTTAGAGGCGAATGGCAGCAGTGAGAGGGGCGATAGTTGGACAGTGAGGAGGGGTCAAGAGATGGTTTCTTTAGGTGGGGGTGATGGTAGCATGTTTAAATGAGGACGGGAAGGTGCCAGTGGTTACTGATAGATTGAAGAGATGGGTGAGGGCTGGGATGATAACAGCACTAGGGTCAGGGCTGAGGTGGGATGGGAGTGGGTCAAGACTACAGGTGGTGAGGTTCGACAGTTAAGAGGAGAGCTTGTCAGGAGTGACCGGTGAGAAGCGAGCTAGAGGGGAATAGTCATGAGCAGGTGCAGAGGTTGGCTGTGGGGACACTGCAGGAATAGAAGTAGGCTGAGGGGGCTGCAGGGTGAAGCTTTGTCTGATGATATTTATTTTATTATGGAAGTGAGTTGCAAAATCATCTGCTTAGAGGAGAGATGGGGGAGGGGGTGCTGGTGGACACAGGAGAGAGTTGAAGGTGTTGAAAAGTTGTCTGGGGTTGGGGGACAGGGAGGATAGGAGAGTCGTGAAGAAGTCTTGTTTTTGGGTGAGGTGAGTGCGGTTTAAAAGTGTGCAGTGATTTTTTATATGAGGTGAAGTCAAATGGTGGAGCGGGTTTTCTTCCAGCGGCGTTCGGCAACTCTGGAAGCTCGCCTCAGCGTTTGGTGGAGTCTGTGTGCCAGGGTTGTCTGTTCATTTTGCGGGTTCTGTTGTGTGTGAGAGGGGCGACAGCATCAAGAGTGGAGGTGATTGTGTTGTTGTAGAATGTGGTGGCTGCGTCTGGATCAGCAAATGAGGGTATGATAGAGAGAGGTGCAAGAGAGTCAGAGAGAGTGCAAGGGTTGAGGTTTTGTAGGTTCCTGTGTGGGTGTACTAGATTTGGTGCAGAAGGGGCAGGTGGAGTGGTGATGGAGGAGAAGGTGAGCAGATTGTGGTCAGAGATAGGGAGAGGAGAGTTTGGAGGTTAGATAGGGGCAAAGGCGGGTGAAGATGAGGTCCCCGTGGGTGTCCGTCTGTGTGATGGCTCCAGAGGTCCACTGGGAGAGGCCAAAGGAAGAGGAGAGGGACAGGAGTTTGTTAGTAGGGGAGGGGTGTGTTCGTATGGAATGTTAAAATCTCCCATGATAATAGTGGGGATGTCGGGTGAAAGAAAGTGGAGGAGCCAGGAAGCAAAGTGGTCAAGGAAAGGGGGTGGCAGGGCCTGGGTCGGTAGACAACAGCCACTTGGAGGTTGGAGGGGGAGTAGATGCGGACAGAATGCACCTCGAAGGAGGGGAGGGTGATGGAATGTACTGGTGGAATGGAGAGAAAGGAATAGGTATCTGACAGAAGAAGGCTTTTCACTTCCAATGATTCCTTAGTCTCCGACAGCTGAGAATCTCTCCCCCCCCCCCCCCGCCGCTCACACAGAATGAATTCTCACTTGCACACCTTGGGCCTGTCTGCAGAGAGCTGATACGCCCTGCTGAGAGGAGAAACACGCCCCTCCACTTCATAAGCTCTCCTTAGCAACCTGTATAAACGGCTGCCAAATGGTGAAACGATAAAATCCCTTTAAACCTTTTTGTAGGGATTAACAGACTGGTTGCTTTCTGCTCTCTAGCACTACTATGGGGGTTCTTTGATGTATGGCACTATGACAGAGCTGAGTCACATTATTATGACCACCAGATAATATTCAGAGTACCCACTGTGTACAGCACAGACAGCAGCTAGATGCATTGGGAGTGATTCAATAAGGTCCTCGTAGGTTGTCACAGGTATCTGGAGCTATACTGACTGCAGAACATTCCACCGCTGCTGGAGGGTGCATGGGGGAGGATCCTTTAAGTGAACATGACAATCAAAGTGGTCCCATTGATGCTCAGTTGGGTTTAAGTCTTGGGAATTAGGAGGCCAGAGTAGATCTTGGAAATCGGAAGTGTCACTTTGTCGTGCTAGAAGATCTTATCCACCCCATGGAAGACTGTATGGGGTTTTCAAGGATGGGTTCATACCCAAATCAGTTGAAAGTGCCTTCCACATGGATAAGTTGGTTCAGACAATGCCACAAAAAAAGTTTGTGTATGTGACTTATCAGAGAAGACAACCCTTTGCCAATCAATGGATGTTCAAATCCAAGTCTGTCATTAAAATTGAAGCTTTTTCTGCAAATGCAACCTTGTTATCAGTGGTGCAGTGATCATCAGTCTGCATTAGAGCCCTGTGCATTCTAGTTACACCCTGTGACATACACTTTTTACAAAGGGAATGGTTGTCAATTTTTTTTTTACAAAGTTACATTGTTACATAGTACAGTTGAAAACAGAAATATGTCCATCAAAGTGGAATAACAGGAAAAACACAATATAGATTTGTAAGAAATGTTGCTTCAACAATGTTTTTTATGGGGGAGTCAGGAAAACTGCTAAATCAGTGAGAATACTCACTGTAACTATCCTTAAGCTATGGCTACAGTGCACTGTTTTCTGGTCGGATTTTAGCAGATTCAGTATTTAGAATCCGCCAAAAATCCAGCTGTTATCAGTGCCCCATTATTATTATTATCATTTATTTTAATGCGCCATTGATTCCATGACGCTGTATATTCAAGGGGGGTTACATGCATAACTTATGTCAAATGAGTAAAATAATAACGATGAATGACTTACAACTGAGCACAACAAGGGAGAGATGACCCTGCCGCAAGGGCTTACAACTACAAGATAGAGGGGGAAAGAGACCAGAGGAGTGAGGGCAGACATGTTTGTAGGCGGGTAGTACAGTTGCAGCAGGGTTATTTGTAGGTTACATAGGCAATCCGAAGAAAAGGAGTTTATCAGTTGCTACTTGAAATCTGTGTGAAAGTGAAGAAGTCTGATCGTTGGTTGGGGCAGTGAGTTCCAGAGTGTGGGATGACAATACGAGAGAAGTCTTAGAGACAGTTCACTGTAGCGAGCTGATAATAGGAGCGAACAGAGAAGAAATCCTGTGAGAGCGGAGATCTCATTGAAGGAGATATCTGGAGATTAGGGCGAGAGACTATGGAGTGGGAGAGTTTTATGCGAGAAAGGACCTTTGTAGGTCATGTTAGTACAACTTAAAATTAATTAGCTGTGCAATGGAAGCCAGGGAAACGGGATTGGCAAGGGGAGAAGGGAGACGGACAGTAGCCGAGAGAGCGAGGTAGGGTAAGACAGGCAGCAGAGCTTTAGAATGGTTTTGAAGGGGAGCAAGCTAAGTGATCTAAACGGTAGGCCACAGAGAAGGATGGTAGCAGTATTCTAGGCGGGAGATAACAAGGGCGATTGACGAGTAATTTGTGGTGTCGAAGTTGAGGAACGAACGGATGCGCTAGACTATTTTTCAGGTGTTAGCGGGCGGGAGAGTAAGGGTTGGGTGTGTGGGTTTTAAGGACGACGAGTCAGATTACCCCCCGCAGCGGACTTTTTTCAGAACAGGGAAGGGGTACAGCCATGACAGGATAGAAGATCAGTTGGGGGCATGGGGGGGGGGACGCAATAGAAAATCCGTGGGGTATCTACACAGCACAAATTTTCCCACTTCAGATTTCAAACCCCAACCCCCACTGGAATATAGATCGTGTTCTATCTTCTGTCAGATTCCCATAGTCAATCTACTTCGCCAGTGGTAAATTCGAAAACCGATTGCCGTTTTTTTTGCGCACACTGGCGATGTAAAAATACCGTAGGATTTTCGAGGGACTGTTAACTTTAGCTATTTGGATATAGTCTTACACTAATATACAAAAGACTATTGGTGACGTCATAAAATTTTTAAGGCGCATAAATGAGTGTATAGTGCGCCTGAATGAATGAACCTGTCAAAAACTTGGCATGTGGCATGCCTTGCATAGTGACATTGATTTGTCTAGACACATAGCATATCATTGCTAGCATATTTGAGGTGCCTACTTTAGGCGCATTCAAATGTGTTGTGCCTGGCGTATAATGCACCTCGTTTTGATGTACCACAGTTCATTTATATAGAGAATAGGGCGTCAACATTTTTTTTGCAAAAAATACACCAAAAAATGGCACGGTCCTAATGGGACATGTCGCCCTATGTGCACACGTTTTTAAGAACCATCCTATAACGCAGGCAGAGTTGGACGATTTTGAAGCCTAATATACTCCACTTGAGAAGATCATTAACATCTATAGTGAGAAGATGTCTGGAGCACAAAGAAGCAGCTGTGCTAAACATCTGGGGGAAAAGTCTTTCTTTCCATAAGGAAAATAAAACGTTGTAAATGTACAGTACATGTGAATTTACTATGTGCCAGACAAAGGTAGAGAACATGCAATGGAGGGATACACATACAGCACCTTTCTATGTATGTATCCCATCCTCCAAGATGACCTCTGTTAACAATCATGAATATGCTGCAAGTAATGGTCCCTGAGGGAACGCCTAATGGGGACAGTTTTGGAGCTGGGACTATGTTTCAAAAGTAGCTTCTCAAATTTAACCTTGGTCTACCAAAACCATAAAACTTTTTATGCGGTGGCCAATTCTTTATGCCTTAAGCAGATTCTATAATGTCAGATATTACCGGTCTATCTACTTCTAAACTATAATTATCTGTAAGAGGCTTCCCTACAGTGGGCTTTTATGGCATATTGACCACTGATATAGCATAGTGTAGCTTTTTTGCAACTTGGATACTTTGTATTCTCTGAAATATGGTGTTTGAATAGGGAAGGTATTTGGTGAGTTAAATAATACATATTCAGTGATTTTGAGAATAAGGCTGTCTTGCAGTGATTAAAATTGATTGATCATATTTTGGCGAAATACTTTGGGAAAATCCGATAGTGGAAGATAAAATTTGGGTTTTAGCCCCCCAACTTTTAGTAAAAATTTTTGTCCTTGGTTTGTGGGATGACACCCAGTGATATCACCTTGCAATGGGTCCTGTATTAAAATATTGTTTCCCCAAGGGTATATTTTTGTTTTAAAAGGAAATTCAGATCTATAAAAAAGAAAATAATGCCCTGTTCCCAAACTGGATGATGAATGCCCCCAAAAAATCCAGGACGTTTAAGGGAGGTGAGAGGCAAGGTCATGTCCGACCATTTGTAATTTTTAAATTCACCCGGTTGGGTTCTGGGGTGCTAGCGACTTTAAAAGGGTGCAGAGGGGGCCTTTTTTGGCAATCGGTTTCCCCCATAGAAATGTTTGGGCCCCTTTTAAAACAAAAATGTAAAAAATTTTGGGCCCGGAATATTAGCTAAACCAAAATTGGTTGCAGGGAATTTGGGAGACCCGGGCCATTGCCCTTGCCCCCATAAGGTAAGGAAAAAATTTTGCACCCCCAGAAACTTGTAAAGATTTCTTTGATTTTTTAAAAAAATTGAAGCTTTTTTAAAATATTTTTAAAAAAGTCCTTTTTTCCCAAAAGGTCAAATTAACAGTTTCACCCCAAGCTTTTTCCACCGACGCGTTTGGGGAAAGGGGTCCCTTTTTTAAAGGGTTTGTGATGTCGGGGGTTTAAACCCCCTTTTTCCCCTTTTAAAAATTAGTTTTTGGGAAAATAATACCATAGTTTACAAATTAAAAAAAAATTGCAAACAATTAAAAACCTTTTTTTGGGTATGACCCGAAAAAATTGCGTGATAATGGCTAGTACTTTAATAGTGAAAATGGGGAAAAATGGCGTTTTTTTTAATCTAATGGAATTTTTGTGTTTAGGGGGAATACCCAATGCTTCAGGGATAGAAGTTTTTTTTTTATATTACCCCCCTTTTCTGGTCTATGTTATTTACTCAAATTACGTTGAAAGGAAAATTGTGCTAGTATCCCCTGCTAACATTCAAAAAAGTGGGGTGGGGCCCTAAAAACCTTTTTTGTTTGGTGTTTTTTTTAAAAATCTGAAGATGTCTGCAAATTCGGGTTTTTTTAAATTTTGTAGGGAACCCAATTTTGGGAATTTCAAAGGGAAATGTTTTAAAATTTTTTTTACGTTTCTTGTTTTGGGAAATTTGGGCTTTACAAAAAAAATTTTTTAAATTTTTTTCCCCCTTTTAACCATGAAGAAAACCCCTTTGTGCATTGTGCATATTTTTGGCCAGTTTTGTAAAACCCTTTTGTCGTCCCAGGAAAAAAAATTTGGTGTTTCAAAAATTTTCCCTGCCCCTTTCTTTGTTTAAAAAAAAAGGTTTTGGAGACAGTTACCCTAATTGGGGGCCCTTCTTAAAATGAACCCTGTTTTTTTAAACTTTTGGGTTTCCCAAATTTGGGGGGGCCCCTTTTTGGGAAAAGGTACCGACTGAAATTTTGACCTTTTAAAAACACTACTTGATGCCCAATACGTTCGCCCAATTTTTAAACCCCTAAAAAAACCATTTTTTTCCCAAGGATGATTTACGTTCTAATAAATGGCCCTTTAACTCGAAAAACCCCTAAAAAAAAAAGGGAACATCTTTAAACCCACAATTTGACCTTTTTAAAGTTATAAAGGGAAAACCTTTAAATTTGGTATCTTGCAAAACCAATGGAAAGAAATGAGGACCGGGCCATAACAAAAATTTGGGACCCATGTCCTTTTCCCAAAAGGGAAGAATGAAAGTTTTTAACCCTTACAACTTAGCCCCCTGGCTTGGACGATTTTCAAAAA
This sequence comes from Phyllomedusa bahiana, assembly GCA_025379985.1. Classification (NCBI taxonomy): domain Eukaryota; kingdom Metazoa; phylum Chordata; class Amphibia; order Anura; family Hylidae; genus Phyllomedusa; species Phyllomedusa bahiana. Next base: position 259,102 of record JAODAL010000302.1, on the reverse strand, counting down.
ACATGTGGGAAAAAGATCTAAGGGGAATTTTTTAATAGGGAAACAAAATGGAATCAAAAATAAATATAATTTTTCTACTTTTAAAAAAAAAGAAAAAAAGCCAAAAACAATTTCTGAAAAAAAGGGAAAATTTCTTGTAAAGACCATTTGGGACAAGGGAGGAGGGGGTGTAGAAATTTTAATGAGGTTTTTTAAAAGAAATTAAATAAAATCTTATTTTTCTGATTCAAAAAAACTTACTCTCGTTTAAAATTCGCCCCGGGGAAAAAATCCAAAAAAAATTTAAAAAAAAATTAAAATTAGTTTAAAGGTATAATTAGGGCGCCTTTAAACCCCAAGAGTTTAGAAATTTAAGTTATTTTTTTACATACCACCAATCCCCCATTCTCCCTTCCCCCCCCCAAAAAAAAAAGGAGATTTTCCCCACCCCCTTTTAAGAGTTATAGTAAGGGGGCATCGGATCTTTTATGAAAAAAATTGGGGGCCCAAATTGGATGACACTCTTTTAAAAGGGCCTTTGTGATCATGACCACCGGGTTTAAAATACGTGAAAAACGAAAAGTTTAGTGTAGCTATGCCCTAAATACAAGGGAAAAAAAAGCTTTTTTTAAAGGCTATGGGTGTGATGTGGGGGGGAACTTTATCCCCCCTTTCCCACATGACGGGGCCTATTTTTAAAAATTTTGGAGAAATTTTTGAAAAACCCAAGCCCTACCCCAGATTATTAATGAGTTTCCCAATAGCAATGTGCTTTAGAATTTTTGTTAAAAAAAACTAATTTTCTTTTGATGGGGAATTTTTTTCTTCAAAGAAGGGGCCCTTTTAAATGGGACCCAAAAAGGCCCCCCCAGCATCGGGGAACATTTTATAAGAGTGCAGGGGAGGGGGAAAATATTTATTTTTTCCGGTGGTTGTCCCTTTTTCCCTCCACTTCAGGTGGTATGGGGGGGGTACATTAAATGACCACCCCCGGGTGGGGGGGAGGGGGGGGGAAAAAACCAACGGGGTTGGGAATGCCCTTCCCTTAGAATTTAAAAAATCAAAAAAGTTTTACAATTAAAAATTCACATCAAAAATGGCATAATGACATTTTGTTTTTTTTGGGATTTTATACTCTCAGGCCCCAGAAATGAACCAAATTCAGTAAATTCCCATATGGGAAAATTTTATTCAAAAAACAAAATTTTAAAAAAAGCAGCCCTCTCTACATCCAAAAAAATAATCAAAAATATTCCATAGGGGAAAGCAAAATTCCCCAAAAACCCGAAAATTCTTCCAGGGAAAAAAAAATATTCGAAGAAAACAAGAAAAAGTGATCGAAAATTGAGAAGAGGGGGAAAAAAGGAAAGATTTAAAAATCGGGCCCAAAAAAAAAAGGTTAAAATCCAAAGAAGACCTATTGAGAAGAAAAAAGAACCCAAAAAAAACAAAAAGAAAAAAATATTTTTTTGTACAACATATTTTGCCAATACAAAAAATTTTTTGGGGAATTTTAAAAACAATCTACCATTTTTATAAAGAAAAACATGCACAACCTTTTAAAAATATCAGTTTCCCTTTTTAAAGAAGGGCCCCCACTTTTGGGGAACTACTGTCCCCAACCCTTTTTAAAAAAAATGAAAGGCTACAGCAAAAATTGGTTTTGAACACCAAAGGGTTTTTTTTTTTCGCTGGGGGACGAAAAGGGTTTGCAAAAAGGGGGCAAATATCACAATGCACAAAGGGTTTTCTTCTAGGGTTTAAACGGGGAAAATTTTAAAATTTTTTAACGTTTTGCCAATTGCAATAAAAGGGAAAACGAAAATTATCTAATCACATTTTCCCCCTTTGAAAATTTCAATTTTTGGGGTTGCAGGGGAAAAATTTTAAAAAACCAAAAATTTGCAAAACATTTTTAAAAGATATAAAAAGAAAAAAAACCTACAGCTAATTTTTTCTTTGGCCTCCGCCATTTTTATGAATGAAATTTGGCGGAAAACTAGAACATTCCCCCTGCAACGTAAATTAAAGGTTTAAGTACATAACAGAAAGGGGAAGGTAATTTTACAAAAAAAAAACTTCAACCCGTGAAGCATGGGGGAAAAAAATTCGCAAAACATAGTTTTTTCCATTGGGGAAAATTAAAATAAGGCCATGAACATTTTTCAAATTAAAAGTATACCATTACAGCAGAATTTAATCATACCAAAAAAAGGGGTTTTTATTGTTTGCATAAAATTTTTAAATTTTTGTATCAGGAAATTTTTTCCCAACACTAAAAAAGGGAAAAAGGAGGTAATTGCCCAATCCCCCAATGAAAAAAGGGACCCCCGCCCCCCAAAACCCGGTCGGGGGAAACGTTTGCTAACTTTTAAATGTCTGCCCTTTTGAAAAGGATTTTTTAAAGTTATTTAAAAAAGGGAAAAATTTTTTTTAAAAAATTTAAAAAGAAACCCTCACAATTTGGGCGGGAGTGAAAATTTTTTTTCCCTTTAAACCATTTAAAACAAAAATGGGGGTTATTTTTTTCAAAAAGGGTTTATTTTCCCCCCAAAAACTTTTTGGTTTTCCCCTCCCAAAAAGAGGGGTTTTGCCTCCTATAAAGAGGGGAAATCCCTTTCCCCAAAAACAAAATTTCCCCCAACTCGTAAAAGGGTTGTTGCTTCCAAACAGGGTTTAAATCTCCTCAAAAAAATGATTTTATCTCCTCAAAATTTAAAGGGTTGTTATTTCCAAACTGGGATTGCCCCCAAAAGGGGTTTGGGTCTCCCCCAAATGGGGTTCTCGCCCCCCCAACTTTGGTTGCCTTTCCTCAAAAAAGGGGTTACCCCCCTATCAAAAGGTTTTCCCCCTCACAAACTTGGGGGTTTTCAATAATTTTGAGGTAATTGATATTAATATTGTTTTAAACCCCAAACCCATGGTGTGTTATTTAAATGGGAGAAAATTGCCTCTAAAAAAAACTCCCTCTGCTTAAAAAGCTGACATGGCGGTGTGCTGATTGTCAACGATTTGACTTTTTTAAAACCCAACATAAACCTAGTGTGTAGTTACTGCAGGAAATCAGGCTGAAGCACTTTTACTATGTTAGTGATTAAAAGGGTTATAAGCTTTGGGTAATTAAAACAAACTGGTTTCTAATTTTGAAGATAAAAGGGAAGCGAATTTTTTGTATTTAATCTTTTAAAGGGGCGACATGTATGAAACGGGGGAACCCAGTGTCTGGTGCCCTTTCAAAAGGCGCACCCCCAAAATTTAAAGGATGGCATTTAAAAGAAATGTAGAAATTTGTAATGACAAAGATGTGGGGGTTTTTTTCTGGAGGTGAAATCCCCCCACAACTATATTCACTTTTGTAGGCAAATCCATTTTGCATTCCTCCCGGGAACAGGTAGCCCAATTTTAAAAAAGGGGTTTAAAATGACCCTTAAATTTTGTGGGCTTTGTAGCTAGAAACCCGTTTAAAATTCAAATGCCCCCAGTAAAACCAGGTTCATGGTTTTTACGCATTCAATGCAAACAAATTTGCGGAAAAAAAATGGGTTGGGCCCAAAAATATTGGTGGGCCTTTGGGAGTTTTTTTATGAAATAATTTTTGGGAAATAAGGAAAAGTAGTTTATAATATAACTCTTTTGGTTGTCCCAAAAAGGGCATACCCCTGTTTTTAAATTTCGGGCCATAAAAAGCTTACATCCTGACCCAAACCCAAATGCAGAAACTATACGGGGCAATGGGTCCCTACGGTAAAAAAAACGGTGTTGGAAATTTAATTTCACGTTTCAAAAAAAAGACAGATTTTTTTGGGTTGTGGGAAAAAGTGTTTCCCTTCCCTTTGGGAAATTTTGGGGGTCAAATTTCGGGGTGTTTTGGGGCCCAAAATTTAAAAAGGGTTTTTTTCTACTCCACAAAAAAAAGGGAAACCAGTCCCACCTTTTTTTTGTTTGCTAAAAAGGTTTTTTTTGAAAACACGGGCCTCATTAGTGAGTCCCCGGGGCTCTTTACTTTAAACTGTGCAGGCAAAAACACGGGAAAATGCCAGTTTTATTTTCAACCTTTTTATTTTCGGGCACCCTGAAAGAATGCCCCCCACCCCTTTGGCCCTTGTTTTTGTAGGCGTTTCCCTTCCTCTTAGGGTGGTGAGTGAGGGCAGTTTCAAAAATGGTGGGGGGTCACTAAAAACCCCGGTAATTAACTTATAACTTTTTACTGGGCCTAAGTGTAGAAAAGTTATTGCCCCCTGTACATTTTTCTTTAGTATTTTGGGAAAAGTAAAAAAAAAGTGATCATTACACACATACCCCCGCAAATTTTAAATGATTGTGTAAGTTGCCCCATGACAAAGACAAAAAGGGTTATAATTTTTTAAGGGTGGGTTTTAATTTTGCAGGGGAGAGGTATCAAAAATAAATTTCAAAAAATAAAATTTTATAAATTGTTCAAATTTTTTGCTTTTGCTGAGAAAAATAAAGTTTTTGACCCCCTACCAAAACCAAAATAAAAGTTCGGGGTCCTACGGGCCCTGTTAGACGCCCTTTAATCAATGGGTTATTGTTTTAAAACCATTTTTTAAAAAGACCCCTGCCCAAAAACCAAAACAGAAAACCCTCAAACCCCAAACAACATGGGAAACCCCCAAAAGGGTTTTTTTCTAAGGATGTCGGGGGCCCAAGGGTCATAGACGAAAAAGGTTGGAAAATGGGCTAAAAAACCCAAAAGTAAGCACTGGTTTTAAAGGAACAAATTTTGGGTTGCAATGTACAGAAAATGGAAAATGAAAAGGGAATGAAAAACATAAATTTATCGGGGGCCCCCATGAAAAAATCTCCCCCAAAAGGGGGTACCTTAAACCTGGGGAAGGGAGAAAATTAGCCTAAAACTTTTTAAATTGATTTGGGGGCAGGGGGACCAAAAGGTCACCAAGGAAAAACCTTTGGTAACACATTACCCCGGGTTTTTAAAATACTGTTTCCCGCAAAGTCCCCCGCTCGAAGAGGCCCCATTTTCCCGGGGCCCCGGCCCTGAAGCTTGCCTTTGAACACCTTGTGATTTGTGAGTGATTGGAAAAGGTGTTTGGGGTTTCAGATGAGACATAAATTACCCTTTTTGGACCTTAGTCAATCCCCGTTTTTTGGAGGAAGGGAAATGCTCCTTTGCCCCAAAAAAATCAACTCCACTGCCCAACCCATAGAGGAAAAAAACCAATTGTTTTGTGGGTGTTTTCTTTGCTAAGGGCACGGGGCCTTACTTAAACCACATAAAAGGGAAGAATGGATGGAGCCCAAGGGGTTTTTAAAAAATCCTAAATGCAAACCCCTTTCCCCCCTTCCCCGGGAATATTAAAAATGGTAATAAAAATGGGGTGGGAGTGTAGGGTTTTTGGGGTTGCATAGTGCTCCCGGGCGGGTGGGAACTACAGTTCTTTAAAGGGAAACCCAAAGAATGGAAAACATTTACTGTGACTGAGGGCAGAGCATGTTTCCCCCCTTTGGGAAAGGGGGGCCCCCCAGGGCAGTATTCAACATGAAAAAGCCCCCAAACACACGTCCAAGATGCCCATGCCCGGAAAGGAAAAGGGAGTAAATTTTGGGGGAAGGCCAAGCATGTTTTCCATACCAAAACCCCTATTGACCCGGGGGGAGAAGTGGGGTTTTTTAAAAACCCCCACCAGCCCCCCGGGATGTCGTCTTTTGGCGGAGGGAAAGAAAAACCCAGTGAAACATGTGAAACTTAGGGGAGTCCATCCCCAAAGAGTTTTAAAGGGGCAGAGGGGAAAAAAAAAAAGGGGTGGCCAAAAAAATTTTTGAAAATTTTGGGGCAAAATTTGTCCTTTTTTCCTTAGGGTTTTTGTACCATTTTTTTCCCAAACCTTGCAAAACACAATGATTTTAAATAAAGGGGGGAAAACAACAATGATGTAGCACAGAAAAAATTTTAACAGTATATTTTTTGAAGGCTACAAGGGCCTTTTAGTGGGAACTTACGGGCCCTTTTGAATAAACGTACCCCAATTTGGGGCCCAAGGGAAACTTTTTTTTCTTTTTAACACTCCCTTACGGGATTTTGCCCATTTCTTGCAGTCTCTTCCCCCATTTGGGGGCTGTAAGGGTTTCGGGCTGAAATTTTGGTCCCCAAGAATTTTTAGAGTTTTCTAATTGGGTTTAGATCAGGACTCGGGGGTGCCCAAATTTTCATTTTTTCAAGGGTTTCCATTTTTAAAAGGAAAATTTTTGCTGTGGGGGCCCGGGGGCATTGTCCTCCTAAAAAATTGCGGCGATTAAAGGGGATGAACAAAAAGGAAGGAACCCAAATGTTTTTCCAAGATTTGCATTGATTTCCCATGTAGTTTTTAAAAAGCTTTTGATCCGGGAAAACCTTTCCCCAAACCATAAATTTTTCCCCCATTCCCTTTTTACTACTACGTAACATTTTGGGGGTTTTCAGTTTTTCCCCAATGACCCCAAATAAATCAAGCAAAAATTTAAATTACAAAAGGGGTAAATTTTTTGGGAGCCCCTTAGTTCCTCTGCCAACACCCCCTTCAGCAAAAATTAGTTAGGAAATTTAAATTGTAATGAGCTTAGGGTACTGCAAAATTGGGCTTCTTAAATAATGAAGTTTTGGTACAGTTCCCCCGGGTTATCATGGAAAACCAAAGTTAAAGGGGGGTTGCTGGATTGGACTTATTATGTCCTATTTTTGCACAGGGTTTACTCCCCAAAAAATCATCTGGAAGGAAGTTTAAAAGCTTTGTATTAAACAAATAAAAACCTGTAAAAGGGTTTCCCAAAATTTTTCCCACATATAAAGATGTCCTCTAATTCATTTATTTTTGCTGCAAAGGTGTCTCCAAAAACCCTTTCTTCCCTTTTTATGGCTTTATCTTAATCCAAAAATAGTGGTCGATTTTCGTTTTTAAACCCCTTCATTTATTTCTTCCATAAAAAGAAAAAATTTTTTTGGGACTTTTTAAACATTTTTAAAAAATAGAAAAAAAAGTGCAAACAAAAACTTAGCAAATCCCCTTTTCCATGTTTGATGAAACGAAATAGGCCCCACGTGGGATAGCCGTGGTAAAACCAAGCATTTGAGCTGACTGCAACACCTGTGAACTTTTCGAAAAAAAAAACCCCCTTTCTTTTCTCAAGATGCCATAAGGTTCCAAATACGTTTTAAAGCTTAAAAATACTACTTTTTCAAAATTGATAAAAAAAAAACTTTAAAACAACCCCCCAAAATACATCCCACAAAAAAAATTTTATTCACAAGAAAATCTTAAAGTTAATATTCTCATTTAAACCTATTGGGGAAAGTGTTTGTAAATTCCAAACCCAAAATACTTTTACGTTGTAACACCCCTTTTTTTAAAAAACCATTTCCTTTTAATCCCCTTTAAATTTTTTCAAAAATGAAACCTTTTTCAATTCTGAAAAACCATCCCTACCAATACCCTTTTTATAGTACTAGTGTCTTCTTATGTTTCAGTGGAGCCCCATAAAGGCCCCAGTTGCCTTGTACAGCGTCCCTTTTTTCCCTTTAAAGCTCCCAAGGATAAACCTTTGTTTTTCGGGGGCCCCCCCATGCAGTGCTTCTTCTAGGAATGAGAAGTTGCCATCTGCCTCTTCTGGCGACCACATCTGATGATATCAAATCATATACCCCTACGGCTGGCCCTGTCTGTCAGCAATCTGCATACAATTTCCACTTCCCCATTATCCATAATCACCAAGAACTACACCTCCTTTCTGAATGGAGGAGGGAGGCTTCTGTTGCCTGGGCTCATAGCAGTCGGCTTTGTACCCTGCTACTTTAGTTACACCCAAGATTATTTTGTATTGTAAGAGCGATTAAACCGGGATTTACTTTGGTTACTGTTTAAGCTACATTTTTTTTTTTTTTTACTGTTCATGACTTTTATTAAGCACACTCAGTCAACATCTTAAGTGCAGGGGAAAAGTAAAGAAAAAAACCCTTAAGTTCATAACCGATAGATCCCCTTTTGGTAGCAATCACCTCCACCAAACATTTCCTGTAGCTGCAAAACAAATTTTTACAATATTGAAGAATTATGAACCATTCTTCCTTGCAATCGAGTGTCAGGTCATCAGTAATTCTGGGATGCTGGGTGTACACAGTCCTCTTCATCTTGATAGGGTCAAGGTCAGGACTCTTGACCTGGCCATTCCAAAACATTTGCAGTCATCCTTTAGTAGACTTACGGTTTGGATCAATGTCTTGTATTACCCGAAGATTCTTTAGCTTGTGGTCATAAACTTATATTCTCCAATAAAATGTTTTGTCATGCCCTTGTATAAATTTAAGCAAAACACCCACAAACCTTGATGTTCCCTCCAGCACACTTTGCAGGTAGGTTGAAGTTTCGGTGTTTGTGTGCAGTGCATTGTGCAATCTAGTTTCACTTTACTCTCACTTTAGGCGTAAGTGTTGATTAGACATTGTAACCAGCCATGTTGTTGTATTCGTTAAAGGGAATGTGTCATCATTAAATTACTTATTGTTTAACTCACATTTTTATGTTAAACACATATTTTAGGAATTTTTGGTTATTTTTTTTACTTTTCCAGATCACTTTCAGTATTTTTTTAATAATTCTTAAGTTCTGCAGTTTTCACTTTGGCCACTAAGCCTAATAGTCGTCTGACACTTCCTGCTCTGTTTAGAGAGCTTTTCAGCAGTGTGCTCATTATCAGTAACAGCAGGGTCACACTGAAAGGAGACATCATTGTGTACAGATAACACAGGATCCACCAGTCACAAGAGGAGATGTCACAGCTCCCCCTCTCCCCTCCCTTCACAGTGAAAACTCTCCTATACAAGTCTATGGGGCAGAATCTGTCTTAAGACTCCTAGGTGCATGAAGCTGCTGTAAAGTATCTCTCTGACAGCTGTTAAAGTAGTGCAAGCAAGAATGTCTTTCCCACAGTCATATATAGACTGCCGAATAGAGAAATCTACAATCAGGAAATAAAGACGACTGAGAGGAAAAGAATACGGATCAGGGGCTTGATTTAATAAGTTAAAAAAAAAAAAATAAAATTGCCGACAGATTCCCTTTAAGGTATATAACGCCCCTATAGCAATGTATGCTGCTTCTAGCACAATGAGAGACAATGGTGGTGTCCTTGATTGAGTTTCTGAGGCTGCTAGGACTATTTCTGTGTAGTATTATCCTTATATAGATAGGACTTAAAAAATCTGATCAACCCATTATATAAATAAGGACCTGCTGGCAATCAGCTATTGTCCATGGCTCCAGTAGATAAAACTTCTGGGGGCCACACAGTGTAACCACATAGGCAAGCATGCAATGTTGAGTCATAAGAAATCCCCCAGAGCCAAGTTTTGCATCACCTGGTTTATAGAATTTTAGGCAGGGGGACCCTTCTTTATGCCCTTTATATGCTACGGTAGACAGGGCTTGTTGTCTTGATTGCCTCTGAAGCACAAGCTTTGGATATTCATAAATGTCTAAAAACTGTAATGCTAGGAAGTTGTCCAGTGAGTTGATTATCCCACAACTTCCATCTTCTGATTTTTTGTACTTGCAGACTACTAAACAATCTATGTTGAATTTATATGGAAGCTGCCCATAAGCTAGGAGCCTATGGGCCTATTACACCTTCTGATACTTTGATTGTTGAGCCTAGACTATCTACAAATGAAAGAATTCTTGCTTATTATTGTAGTCATTCAAGGCATCAAGGATTTTTCACTTAAAAGGTGATAATGGTCTTTCAGAGACATTACACTTTGAGAACAATTACACCCTTACTAATGATCTCCCAGCATTTCCCCTAGAAGCTGATCTTTTTCTATGCAGCATATTTGTTTATTACAGTTTATAGTGCTTCAATTAATCTAAGTGCTTTATGGTGTGGCGGGGCAGCCGCCAGTGGTTTTTTTCATACTGAGATTCTCTAAGATACAAGACGTCGACAGGCTAATCATTTGGTGGCCTCCGTCCAATCCTGAGCCTACTGTAGCCAACAAACTTCCATCCCCATCTATTATTTTCCACCCGCTGAACCTGTGCCCAACTTCAGGGCAGATAATCCATAACAATCATTTCATCTGTGTAATTTCATTAAAAGCATTACCCTGATTAGACGCATTGACTGCTAATTGGTCCTCACTTCTGCAGATACAGGGAGGGTGCAAAACAATTGTTCTGCGCACTGTAGTTTGTCCATTACTTCTGAGAAATGTCCTTGAAAATAGATAATGCACTGCTTTGATGTTGCCATCTCATTATACTGGGGTGGAATACATGTTTACATTTATCGTTGTCTCAATACATGGGGCACAAGGGTTTGAATATATCAACTAATCTAGTCTTGTTATCCATCTATGTCAATCTGAAAGCTAATAGTCTATGACATCTTCCGTCAGGAAGCAGACACAGCATTAAATCCAGCTAAAAAGGAAGCGACAGAAAATTTCATACATGCATTTTGAGGAATTACAATGTGTTGGTAAAAGTAGTGTCAGCACCAGGATGGGCTCCTTACATTTCTTATATCTGTCGGATGCCCTAATTCTGCACATGTCACATGGCTGCCTTGGGATATTACATCCCATCTGATGAATTATCAAACCAAGAGTGGTGGTCCGGCAAGTAATATTGGCAATTATTAGGGCATGTTCACACGACGGATTTGGCCGCAGTAATGGCTGCGACCAGTTTATTAACATGGTTTCCTATGGGAAACCGCGTTAATATTCACACGCCGCGGGTTTGGCCGTTTTTGAGGACTCTCCTGTCAACTCTTGACAGGGAGTCTCAGTGTGGCAGCCGCACGGTGTTGCCGCGGGTGTCGCCGCGGGCGTCACCGCGGCTGGGTCGCGGCTGTCGGCGCGGTTTTCCCCCTGCCGACGAATTTTCATGGGGGCAAACCCATGCCGCAAGCCGCGCCCCAAACGACGCCCACTTGGGCTGCGACCACGCCCAGCTCCCGCACCGCAAACCCGCGGAGATGCGAGTTTGCGGCGAGGTTAGGACGAGGTTTGGCCGCGGCCAAACCCACGGCCAAATCCGTCGTGTGAACAGGGCCTTATATTAAAAGGAACCTGTACACTGTTGAATGCTTGTGAAGTGCTAGCACTTTGAATTCAGGTGTGGGGTGATGGTGGTTGTGGCCTACAGCGGAACATTGTACCCTGTTTCCCTGAAAATAAGACAATGTCTTATATTAATTTTTGCTCCTACAGACGAGCTAAGACTTCTTTTTAGGGGATGAACAAGAATTCACATTTATTGTTGAACAAAACATCAACATGTATTAATATACTGTAGTGATTTCATCACAAACGTCAGCATAAGCAGCCAAACTCTTAATTGAATAAAAGATAATGCACTATGTCTTATTTTTGGGGGTGTCTTATTTTCAGGGAAACAGGGTAGATACCTAACATCACACTAGGTCATCCCACTAGCAACACCCAAGCACACCCATATTATCACGGCACTTATGACTGGACATCGGCAGCCTGCAGCCTACGAGACTAACCGGTAGGGGGCCTTTGGCTCCCTTCTCCACCCTGGTTTTTATTTGTTTGCACATCCTAAAACACACACAAACAGCAAAATAAGCAAAGCCAACCATGGGATCCTGGGTATGTTTCTTGTATTCCTGGGACTAACATACCCCACCTGGGGCCCCTATACTTGTTGGGCCCCGGGCAACTGCCTAGTGTCTCCAATGGAAAAGATGGCCCTGTCCTACAGGTGGTGGGGTGCTGGGAGTTCTAGGGCTACCAGTGAATAAGGGCCACAGAGACAGTAACAGGTTGGGCTCTTGACAGGCTTTACTTACAGTTCTAGGACGCCAATTCCAGTTTCCTCAAATCTTCAATTACAAATATTGCACATTACTTCACATGGAGGGGTACGTTCTCTCTTTACTTTATCCCTAATATCAGGGTTCTGTCTGCAGTCACCTTTCAGTCAAGTGCCTTCACCCCCGGATGACACACTGCGCCAAAATATGTGGAGGGATGGCGGCATCCCAGGGCAGCAGATGTCAACATTTAATAGTACGGTACACTGTATATATTCCTTCTCACACGCTGCATACTTTATGAATATATTTGTGTTTGCCCTTCCTTGGATGTATTTATTTATTTATGAGGAATGTTAGATATTGCTATCATTGTATATACAGTTCAGTTGTATTTTCAGATGCACTGGCACTCAATTTTTTGTTACTGGAAAACATACATTACCTGCTGTATACTTCTTCACTCTGTATTTTGTATATCTTGACTGATTTCCGCCCCTGAGATTGCTGCTTTTCCTGGTCTGATTTATCTTTGTTTTTAATATCTCATTTTAAACATTGTATTAATATAATTGAGATATTTGTGAAGCTGTTTGGACCCAATATTTATCGTGTTCGTAGGATCACCTTACAGCTAAACAGGAGTAGTCTTTACTTGCCCTGTCCGCACTTCACTGGCAATACCCAGTGGTATAAAATCAGTATGCGCCTCACGAGCAGGGCCCTCACACCTTGTGTCTCATCTGTAAGTTCTTTTAATGTGTAATGTCTGTACATTTACCCTCGAATTTGTCAAATGCTGCGGAATATGTCGGCGCTATATAAATAAAGATTATTATTATTATTACCTTCTCTGGTGAACTAGGCGCTGGCTGTAGCCCTATCACTCTGAGCCTGACAACTGGCTAATGTCATCTTGTAGACTGCTCCTTCCCTCCTTACTGACAGTCTTCACTCTCTTCTTTCCTATATCTGTCTTCTTTCCTTTCTAGTTTCTTAGGTTCTTCTCTAATTCTACGAGTTTTCTGTTTGCGTACTTAGTGTCAAAGGCCTTGCTTGCTTCTGCTTTAGGGCATGACCCCACGGCACGGGTTCACGGACGGTTTTTCAGACGGTTTGCGGTTTTGCAGACCGTCTGAAAAAATCGACCGCAAACGAACACACCGGGCTTCTATGGAAAACCCGTGCAGTTTTCCGCCTGGACGCCCGAAAAACATTGTGCATTGTCCGGTTTTCGGATGGAATATGAACATGTGACTGGGAAGTGGGAGAGCTTTTTTCTGGTCATCGCGGAGAAAAGCCGTCCCCCCCCACGGCTATGGGGACGCAACACAAACTGGACACATACCGGTCAAACAGACCAGTATTTGTACTCTGCCGTGTAAACGGGCCTTACTGCCAGCTAATGGGCAGATGACCCCTTCTGCTGCAGTAACTGACAACTTGAACTCTATCTACTAACAAAAAACTGGCAATGAAGTGTTTTCTAAGATGGCGGGCTGTTCTATTCCTGCAAGCCTTCTTGTAACCCAACATCTCCTAGTACTTCGTGATTGGTTACAGGCTGCATGTGATACCGAGGCTTACAGCACCAGTACCCCAAAGAAAAATACAATATCATCAAAATTAATACAGAAAATCTATACAAATATATACTTTTTATAATACAAAAACTATTTTAACATTATTTACACATAAGACCAGGGTCAGTGGTCAACAAACTCTACATCTTGCCCAAACCACAGACAGCATAAAATAGTCACAGGGTTTCTTATTGCTTTAAAGTGTGTTTTGAACTAAAATGCAGACTCAGACTGGTCCACAGGGGTGTAGGGAAAAACCCAGATGGGCCCCTAGATATGGTGGGCCCTTCTCAGGGAAAAAAATGAGAAAAAATGGCAGAAAGCAAAAGACAGAGTGCAAGAGTCATGTTCAGCATATGCAGGCTTGTACAGTAGCTGTGGGGGAGGGGGGGCAGGAATTAACTCCATTGCTGGGCCCCAAGCATCAACTTCACTGGTGGGCCCAAGGCATCCAAGTCCAATGCTGCTAAAATGCTATGGCATTTCAGAGAAGACACACTTTAAAACAGAGCCAGGCAGGAGAAGGAGTGTTCTGACCCAAGCAGAGTAGTTCAATGTGCGACTTCTCCCTGCCTACCTCAGCTGTACTGATGACAGGTCTGTCCCTATTGGAAACCTGGGGGACATTTGTCAGTTGGAGGGGTGTTCCCACCACAGACTTTCATGTCATATCGATTAGATATGCAATCAAAGTCTTAAAGGTATGAGTCTCTGGGACCTCAACCTATTTCGGGAACAGGCTCCTCAGAGTTTCGGCTCAGAATGGAGAGCTGGTCACTCTTGCGCTGAGTTCTAAGTGCAGATGAACACTTCGTTTTGAACTCCCATAGAACAGAATGGAGAGTCGTGCACAAGTGTGACTGTCTCTCCATTCTACGGCAACACTTTATGGGTCCGTTCCCGAGAGATGTGCTTATCCCAGAGGTGGAACCCGCATCTATCAGACTTTGATGGCTTATCTTATGGATAGGCCTTCAAACACTATGGTGGGAGCACCCCTGTAAGTAGAGCTGGGTGGGAGAAGCAGCGCATTGCACTTCTCTGCGTATGCGGCTTCACTTTTTTCCATGTCTAAAAAGCCTTAGCAGCTCGAAGTAAAGACACTGTACTGTAATGAGGTAGCCTGTGGATATGTCATGTTACCTGTGGGTTGAGCAGCATGAAACAGCTGACAGGTTCGCTTTAACTAGGAGGCTAAATGATTATATTCTGGCAGCCTGCTTCCACCACTATGGGGAGCTCACTGCATATAATGCAGCTCTTGGAGATCAATACTAGTTTTAAAAAATGCATGTAATGAGAACCGCCCAGTGATGGCTGCAAACAGGTATAATTTCCTCATGTAATTATGATGGAAAGCAGTGGATTTGGAGCTGTAAATAAGCAGAATGGAGCTCATACCCACATGTGCTGGTCACTGACTGCATGATTTTGCAACAATCAGTGTCAGCTACAACATGTGGGAGTGGCTTGGCGTACAAAATGTGAACCTAACCTTACCGTGATGGAGCAAGATGTGTCAAATGCTAGGTGTTTTTTTTTTTTACTCCTTCTGCTTCCCTGAGTAAATGGTAATGATTATAGGCTGATTATAATGTAATGGTAATAATAATGTAATAATTAATAAAAATATCATGGTAATGGCTAATTATAATGTAATAGTAATGTAATTTAAGGGCATTGAACGGCTACACCCAGCTGGCACTAAGACCCTTACAAACATTGAATTCATGGAACATTTAAATTGCGTCACTGCTTTATTTTTTAATTTTACAAAATAGAGGTTTTTAGTGCACATTTTGATCAAATTGTGTATGTCCACCTACAACATCAAGGATACCTCATCAGGTAGATCCCAGACTATAGACTTGGGGCCTCATGTATGAAAACTGTCTAGGTGTAAGACTTTCTTTGTTGCCCATAGCAACCAATCAGAACTCCGCTTTCATTTCATATAGTGCTCTGAAAAAAAGAAAGAGGAGCTCTGATTGGTTGCTATGGGCAACAAACAAAGGGTATGTTCACATGGTGTACTGCAGATGTATATTGCAGGCCGCTATACGCATGCTTCTTCAGAAGTATGCGCTGGCCAGTGCGTACTTCTGAAGCGCTCTCACTGACATTCACGTCACTTCTTTCTCCCGACGCACTGAGGACAACGATGAGAGCTATGAATTCCCTTTTTTTCCAGGGTTCTTTGGGGCTTTTCCATGCATTATGGCCGAATACCCCCGGAAGTAGCCGTGTGAAAATATCCAAAGTCTTACACCTAGGCAGTTTTCAAACATGTGTCTTGGTTTTTTTCTGGGGCCCAAACCCACATTCAAGGCAAAAGCTGGCACTCCTTTTTTAGCTTTGCCAATAAATTTTCAATAGGATTTAAATGGGCATTTTTTGGGCCCCTCCAGAACCCTTGAAAAATTGGTTTTTTTTAAGCCACTTTAACCAGTTTTGGCATATCTTGGGTCATTTTCCATTTTGGGAAAACTATTCCGCCCCGCTTAATTTCCGGGCTGTTGTCTGGAAGTTAATCAGTGTTGCCACAAATCTTCTTTCTATGATGCCATCTATTTTTTGAGTACAGCAGTCCCCCCTGCAGCAAAAAAAGCCCCCCAACATATGCTGCCCCTCCTGGGTTTTCACGTTTGGGGTGGGTTCTTAGGCTTTTAAGCTTCCCTTTTTCCTCCCAAAAGTAACGATGGTCAATATGGTCAACGTTCAATTTTTAAATTTTGCAACTACAGGTTTGTTCTAGAAAGGGTCTTTGTTTTTTGTGCGTTTTTAAAAAATAAAAAGGCTTTTATGTTTTTTGGAGTAATGGCTTTTCCCCGGCAGAGTAGCCTTTTTAAAACCCTGTGATACGTACTTGTTTCCCGTGGATAGTGACACAATTTACCGCTTCCACCACATTTCACAAGGTCTTTTGCTTTTGTTCTTGGGTTTTTATGCACAGTCAACCAAAGCATTTCATCTCTGAGACACAGAACCCGTCCCTTCCGAGCGGGATGTGGTTGGGCTTCCCTTTGATTAATTGTTTGTCAGATGAAGAGGGGACCCTCAGGTATTTGGAAATTGACCTAAAGATGACCCCGACTTTTGCAAACCAAATTCTCTTCCTGATATTTTGGGTTTATTTCTTTTGAATTTCCCATGATTTACACACAGAAGCAGGTTTTCGGTGTATTAAAAAAAAATTAATCCCGAGGTTGCGCTATTTGTAATATATAAACCTGTGTATGTAACTTTTGACTTCAAGGAAAACTTAGTAATCCAGCACCGTACCGCAGGGTTTTGGGAAAAAGAAGAAAGGGTTACTCTTTTTGAAGAAAAAACTAAAATCAGGTAAAAACATCCAAAAAACCCCAAGTTACGCGTTTAGGCTTACCCCACCCTTAGTTGTAAATTCCCAAAAAAGGTGCCTACTTTAATATATATCCCCCACCAAAAAAATTTAAATTGTTTCACCTGATATTTAACTCTCTATATACCAACTGAAACAGAGAGAAAAAATGTATGCAAAAAATATGTGCAAAAAACTGGGAGGCTTTTTGGATATTAGTATTGGACACCAGATTCCCCAATGGTCTGAATTATAAGTGATTTACTTTATTTATATTAATTTTTATATGTATAGATCTGATCGTTGGTATATGCAGTTATACATGTTTTTCATGCTCTCAGATATCAGTCATAACAGTCTAGGTGTAACTTGTAAACTATTTTTTGCATACATTTTTTGCATACATTTTTTGCACATATTTTTGCATACATCTTTTCTCTCTGTTTCAGTTGGTATATAGAGTTAAATATCAGGTGAAACAAGTAATTGGTTTGTTGGGTGGATATATATTGAAGTGTGGCACCATTGTTTGATATGTTATGACTAAGAGCTGAAGGATAAGCCTGAAACGCGTCAACTTTGTGGTGTTTTGGATGTTTTTACCATGATTTTATAGTTCTTTTCTTCAATAAAGAGTGAACCTTCTTCATTTTTCCAACATCCTGCGTGTACGAGTGCTGGATTACTACAGTTTTCCTTGTATTCACCATTTCATCTCCAGCCGGATGATTTCCATTGCACCGTGCCCTGAACAGGAGGATTTACGTACCCTGCTTTTCCCGAAGTAATGCAGTAATGCAGTAATGCAGTTTACGTGACCCTTGAATTTAATGTTTTTATGGAGTGCATCGCCTGCTGGCTGCAGCTGTGTTTTTGTGTTTCAGGACATTTTTTTGTATTATCACCAAAACAGCCTGAACCAGTGTCTGTGTCAGTTGCAATATTTTTCTTAAGACGTAGCCGGAGATATTTACAGCGTACAACAGATAGGTTAATATAGTAATGCTGTTATTAAATAGCTGGTGTTAACTAGTGAAGGTTTAGATAGGAGAAAGAATACTTTACCTATTTGCTATATTGAGCTGTAGACATATGCTGACACATAGGGATATGGATAAGTGACATAGAAGTACGCATGCGCAGGAGCTCGCTGAAGATGCTTGTCCCGGGAAACAGATTGAATGAATGTGAGCTAATGTGTTTTTGCAACAATATTGTTACCTATGAAATGAGTGTGTCATAAGTATGAGTTGCAAGCTACGAGGGGCAGCCGCTTGCTCCGATCTGGAGAGAGAGGATAGTTTTTGAGACTCGCTTTCTAGAACCATTTGGACTCTATCTTACCTGGATAAGGACATTCATGTTGAAATCGCTTGCAATGTGGGCTTCAGTGGAACCGCAGGTTATGTAAATTATACCTTATGTGATTACATGACCCATGGTGATACACGTGTGGATTATTACATTATTACTGTTGCTGAGTAAATTTGTACTCGGCCTGAACATTAGTATTCAAGTGCATTTATTGGGGGTGGGATCCTCGTTCTGGTTGTTAAGAATCTGCGGTATATGAGAATATACAGAAAAAATATTGGGAAGGTACAGTATATATAATTTTTACTTTTGGTACAGGTACACGCCTTCATAAGCACCGTTGCAACGCGAGGCAGATCTCTGCCTCCTATACCTTTCTATTTCTCATCGCTTAAGCGACGACAGTGATTTTAGTAGTAACATTCTTTTTACCGTATTTGCGGGGCCTATGTCGGCGCAATTACGTGCTAAAGTACACCCCCCAAATATGCTATGTGAACAAACCCTAAGGGAATGTTCACATGGCATATAGCGTGCTATATATATTGTGTGCTTTGATTTTAAAGCGTATTCGTCGGTGCAAACTGCACGGAAAAGAAGTGATATGTCACTTCTTGCCGGCTCTTATGTGCCGGGGAATACGCGGGAGTGCTATGGTTTTACCGTAATTGTGGGTCATACTTCAGGTGCATGACTGCACAATTATGCACCCAGGTACGGCTCGCAATTAGGCTGTGCGAACATAACCATAATGAGCAATGTTTTGTTTGTATTTGTATCTTTTATGTAAATGTATAAGGAGATTACTATTTTCATGTTTGCACTGCAGCTGACAGTCCTTCGTCTAATATACTGTGATATGATTGGCAATATACAGTACTTGAAGGGATATATACATTTTTGTCCGGCTAATAGAAATGAAAGCTGTTTTTATGAGTTCTTGGTGTCGCTGGCTATCTTCACACAATCATGAGCTTTGCATTGCTCTCTGAAGAAAGAATGATCACACCCTTTCCTTCATGTTCAGTTCTTCCATGGCTACTGCTGCAGATAGAGGGGGTTAACTCCAGATTTGTTTCTTGTAGACCCCAGCAAATTACTAATTGCTTACAACTGCCCCATGTTGTGCGACAAAACAGTATGAAAACACCACAATATGTTTCTTTCTGATTTGTGGGAACAGATGGAAGAGGGAAACTTTGCTTCCAGCTGGGGCTGCAGAGGCAAGGCTCTTTTGTATTTGTGCCAGCGAGAAGAAAAAGTGGCCAAACTTTTCTATATCAAATGATCTTTAGACATAGCGTGCCATTGACCTAATAAGTATAGCATTATTCTGTGTTAGGCTACGTCTACACAGCAATGTTAAAATGCTGGCCAAAATCCAATGGCATTTTAACATTGCCATTCCCACCGGTCCCGTACTTTAAGGGCATGTTCACATGGCTTATTTGGATGATGGTTCTTGGACGGAGGGTTTTTGGATACGTTTCCTCACCCAAAAACTACCATCAAAAACCTTGCTGAAACAGACGTTTCTTCCGAGAGAGGTTTTAGAGGCTCGTTTTTCGGCGGAATGTAGTTTCGGGATCTGATTTTGGACGAGATTTACCCATACAAATTAATAGCCCAGGGACAAAAACTGCACCCAAAACCGCGCCCCAAACGCACCAAAAAACCAGCGCCAAAAAACACGCTTCATAGAATTGACATGACACTTCTGTTCCAAAGAGAGAGCGTGGTAAAACACCTCGTCCGGTGTGTGAACTACACGAGGGTTTTACATAGGAATTAATTAAAGGAACTGGCGGGCCGAGGAAACTGCTTCCGAAAACCCTGGTGTTGCCAAAAACCTCGTCAAAAAAGCTGTTGTGAACATGGCCCTAAGGTGAGGGGAATCCGATTGGAATCCACGGGAATGGCCAGCAATTTGGGAAGACCCACAGTGGAATAATTCGTTATGCTGTATAGGAGGCTACGCACGGTTTCTCAGCATGGATTATGTTCAGATTTTCGTTGGATTCTAAAAACTGAATCCATTGAAAATCCAACCAAAAACCAGTGTGTAGACAAAGCCTTAGGCTAAGTCTTCACAGCATATGTCAAAATGCCATCCAAAATCGCAACCAGTTGTAGGTCACAGGCAGAGAGATATTGATAGGATATCATAGTGTGTAGTTGTAATATGAGCTCTTTATAACTAACATTGTGTCACTATGTGATATGTTTCTAACTGCTGCTTTAGATGTTGCCATATTAAAGGTGTATCTCCCATATCTACGCCCTTCTCTCACACAGAAATAGAGAAAAATCTGTAGATTGCCTCCGGTGAAGATGGGAAGATGATTTGGGTTCTTTAAGTGATGAAGTCTGGGAGGCCTCTTCCCCTGAGGGACATGTCTCTTCAACATTAAGCTAATGACAGAGAGTTGATGCCAAAATTTTAATCCTTCAAGGTCTCTATTATAGCACCTCGTGGACCTCAGCAAATTTCGGAGTGGATTTACACAGAAGAGTGCCCGGAAATGTCACTAGACTTCTGCCACTTTCTGGTATCTAATCTGGTTCCTGTCACAGTGTGATGGGGTTTTTGGTTCTCAGTGTCATTTTAAGATTTTTGAACGATATGATGGGATGTCCAGTTCCTCTTACCCCCATTGCTTGTCTGTTCGTGAATTTGATAAGGTGTGGAGCAGATGGCTGAGCTCCCCTGGCACAGTTTGATCATCCAAGCCCCTAGAACTTTGCAGATTGCTACATCTGCTTTTGATACTGGTTCCTAGGTATATATAACATTGTAGTCGCACTAAGTTATACTCCCCACGCCAAGATTTATTCACACTCAGACATAAATTTTGAATACCTGCGAGTGTAGAAGTGTTTTGTTTTACTGACTTAATGTTTACAATTGGGTCTCTGCATGTTACAGATTCTTCAGCGTCTATTCTGTACTTATACTTGGGTACTTTACTGATTGGTTATACAGTATAATACACTCTGCTAGATGCAATTAACTAGAAGGTCACTTTTTATGTAACATTTATAGGTGGCTGTTTGTATAACTGTTTCACAGCATATAAAGGTGTTCTCGGTTACTAGGAGTTGTGGAGGGAGGTGACAAGCCACTATCTCCAGGCATGAGAATCTGACTGTGGTTGGCAGGAGGGTCTGGCAGGAGCTGTGACATCTTCTCCCTTCCACTGTTCACACAGAATGAATTGGACTTGGAAGAGAGCAGGATCAGGGAGAGGGTGTGATGTCACCAGTCTTAAAGGGGTTGTCTAACTACAAGAATTGCTTTTTATGTTAAAGATCCTTGATAAAATACAAGTCACTTTGCAATATATGTCCATTAACAGTATCCTACATATTCTGAGATATCCCCTCTTGTTTTTTGGGCTGCATCAAGCTCCCAGGTCGCTATAGCTACAGGACCTGTTCAATCTCTCCTGATAGGCTTTGCTAGCACTGTTTGCTATAGCTACAGTCATGGCTTCTACTGCAGACTAGTAGAAGCAGTAAACACGCCCTGAATTCAAAATGAAAACCAAGTAAAACTGGACTGAGGTGAGATGAATCACTGTAGTGAGACAACCCCTTTAAGTGAGGGAAGTCATGCCTCCTGGGAGGAGAGCTGCCCCTGAATATGAAGCTGTAAGGGGTTGTTTACACGGCACAGTCCAATATCAGGTGGGGAAATTGCCGACGGTATTTGGTCTGTTTTTGGCACAAAGGGGAACGGCTGTTCTCCGCGGTTTCAAACCCTCCCCTTCGCACTGATATATTCATGTTCCACCGAAAACCGAGCAGAAGAATGAACATGTTCTATGTTTTTCGGACCGCCGGCGGTCTATATAAAAAAACTGGTCGATGGGGAAAATTCCGATTTTGCGTGGGTTTCTCTTTAAGGTGTAGTGAAAAGAACCAATTATGGGGACAGCGTACACTGGGCGGCCAGAAGATTTTTAATAAAATTTAGCTCTTTATTTTACATCCATAATAAAAATCCCAGTAAGGCATCAGAGTACCTGGTTTTCTGAAAGATACCAAGGATGTGATTGTCAATTTGGAGGTTACAGTTTGGCAGTGTGGGTGGTCATGGGTCAGTTGCGATGTTGTTTCATTGTATACGTCTATCCCTCACCAGGTAGCATTATTGGCCCTGGAGTTCCATCTTAAGCAATTTACTAACTATGTGGAGGAGTACATTCAATTTGTCTTTTCTGTTACTAAGTTTCTTTTGACACACAATTTTTTTGTGTTTGACAGGTTGTTTCTTCAACTGAGGGAAATTCTGCTATGGGAGCACAATACTAACCATCGCTAGCACAATTTTGGTGATGTATGTGGGAGGCATGTACATCGTGGTACCGCTGACAACCTTTTTGCTCATGCTGTGATCTGGTACGGTAGATACATCGACGATATCCTCCTAATTTGGGGGGACGATGTGTCT
Source organism: Phyllomedusa bahiana (assembly GCA_025379985.1). NCBI lineage: Eukaryota > Metazoa > Chordata > Amphibia > Anura > Hylidae > Phyllomedusa > Phyllomedusa bahiana. The sequence goes on along the minus strand of JAODAL010000302.1, from coordinate 236,637 downwards.
ATCGTACCGGATTTCATTAGCTACTTACATCAAAATTTTTAAAATTTGTCTTTTAAGACGCATTTCATATTGAATGTATTCCAACATTATGTTCTTGGAATCTACCATTTAGAAGGTGTACAAGGAACAATATTATCTATACATGCACTTTTCCGTAAATCTACTGCAGTTAAACACGACGTTACACTTAAGAAGTCATCATCATCACGACATACGCACCGGGCCATTCCTGTGGGGGAAATGGTTCGTGGCAAGCGTAATTGTAGTGATGATAATAAATATCGGGCTGAAAAACAACAAATTTGTGCAAGATTGAAAAAACGAGGGTATCCATCATGGGTACTTGATAGGCTTCAGATATTGTTTTTACAAAGAAAAATCAAGACATACCCTACTAAGTACAAATACTAATAAAATTAGGGATCAAACCTCTTCTCCGTTTTTTAATATTAAAATATAGTAAACAATTTACACAGATTAGGAATATTGTTTTCAAAAATCTGCCCATGCTTAGGGATGATGACATCATTAATGAAATACTAGCAGAGGGTTGCAAAATTGTTACCAAAAAAATCTAAAACTTTAGGGGATATTATTTCTCCTAATGCTACTGTACGAGGTGAACAAAAAACTGGTTACATCACTTAGGCTTTTTTAGATGCGGGTCTCACCCGTGTAAAATGTGCAACTTTGCATTTCCTTGTAAAATGTTTTCGGAATATGAAAAATAACAAACAGTACAATATCAAACAGTACATCAACTGTAATTCTAGTATATGTGGCTAGATGTAGCATGTGCAATATCCTGTATGTAGGATCACCTATTAGAAAACGTAAGATTTTTGGAACATTTGAGAGATGTATTAGTTTCTTCATAGAGCGTGTAAAATCTAATGTAGCAAAGCATTTCATTGAATGCCACAATGGCAATGTTAATACATTGCAAGTTTTTGGCACTGAAAGGGTTGTCAAACACAGAAGAGGTGGAAATTTGGAAAACAGGCTTAGAGACAGAGAGGCATTTTGGATTCTCTCCTTGAATACCACATTCCCACATGGGCTCAATTTTAGGAGAGAGGTCATGTTTCATTACTAGTGTGATTTATAAATATAGAGAAATAATTTTTCGTTTAGTTGAATATCTCACTATGTTTTTTGTATTAGGTTTCAAATGTGTTTACATGTGTATTTATAATGCTTGATGTTAACACACCTGTAGGTTTATCTCCCGGTGCGCTGTATAGTCTGGTTTAATAGGAATCTTATTCGGCGCATGCGCCAGACTTTCTGCCACTGCCAGTTTGTGTTTACCCGTGGCTTGTGCGCATGCGCGTTCTTTCAAACGTGATCTCATATTTGTCTGGTTCACAGCGAGACGTCATTTCCGGCTAAACATGCCATCTATGATTTGCGCCCAGGAGTACATCAACAGGTGAGTTGTTAATTGTTTTATGTATATTCTATGAAGGAAACGGTTTTATCATTATAAATAAGCAGTTTGTTTCATTTGTTGCTTTGCTACGACTAAGGGCAGACTATGCCCGAAACGCGTTAGTGTTTTTACGGGGTGTTTCATCATTCCTTCTTTGATGCCTTACTTGTATTTTTATCATCGATGTAAAATAAAGATCTAATTTTTATTGAAAATCTTCTGGCCGCCCAGTGTACTCTGTCCCATATTGTTCTTTTCTTCTACACAATTGTGGTATGCTGCTGGAGCAGGGGACGTGCGGTTTTTGGGCAGGAGCCATCCTGCATACTAGGTGAGCTGACTTTATCCAGTTTTTCATAGTGTTCTCCACTATGTAAAAGGTTGACAGCTGGTTTTCAGCCGGCTTTCAAAAAACGAAAACCATCTGTAAATCCGGCTGAAAACCTTTGCTGTGGGGGACATGCCCTAAAAGATAGAGAAAGCTCAAGATGCCTGTGAAAGCCTGTAGTGAGAAAACCCCTTTAAGCTACTGGAAAAAGACTGGAAGTAAAAAGAAAACCCGTAGAGTGAGAACACTAGAGCAGAGGTGAGGAGGAAGGTGAATAAAGTTTTTATTTATTGTATTGGGCACCAGTAGCTTATTATTTAGCTTTTGGATAAACACTGGACAACCCCTTAAAATTATGGAGTTTTTTACTGACACTTTGATGTTTAGCAAAAAATAACTTTGTATCATTTTAGCCAGTCTATTCAGTGTTACATACTTTAGTGTCAAAAAGCAAAAGAATCAAGTGTTTACTGGCAAACCAATAACATCATAATTGCATGCTTTCAAATCACAAAGGACTCTTAGTCAATTAAGTACCTATGTATGCTAAAGGGGTATTTTGAGCCTTGGGCTTTATTAATTTCTTATAAGTGGGACATCCATGTCTGGGATCTCTTCTACCAGGAAATTGTATAGCGTAAATGATGTACTGGCTGTTACTATAATTTGTAGTAACGTTAATGTAGAAAGTACTAAGCATAATCAATCTATTGACTCCTTTTCTCAGCCAGCTTCAGGCTCCCACTTCATGTTTATGTTGTATGCAGTTCTACAACAGTGACTGACATTTCAGCTCTGTTAGCTGAGCTGAGCTGAGAGGGACATTGGGGTAAATTTAGAGGAGGTGTTAATAGTGTGGCATGAAAAGAAAACTACAGAGCTCTAAAGGGTTAAGGTTTATCAGTAAAAAAGATTAACAAAAAGCTCCTGTGCTGCTGATAAGACACAGCAGAGCTGCTAGAGCGGAGAGAGATTTGGTTGGTAATTTAGGGAAGCTTCTGTAAATAAGGAGGAGATAAGATCTGCTTTGACTCTAAAATGAAGCAAAATCAGAACAGCAATGTATTTGGTGATATTTTATATTTACTGTTCCCTATATGTTAAAAAGCTAATCAATGTGAAAGGAATATCCGTTTAACATAGTGGGAATCACTGGATCCCATTCTGCCAGTGGGTGGTGTGGTGTGACCCCAATTTGTCAGACATTTATTCCATAAAGGTCAATGGTTAGAATGCCTCTTAAGAAAGCATAGCAATGAATTCTAGATATTGCCCTGATTTGCTGACATGTTAACACTTTTCTGTTTTGGGAGAGATATATTTTTGAAACAGGCTTATAAATGCATAAATATAAACTCTACATTACAGAGACCTACATCTCTACATCATTTTCTGTGAATCATACATCTCCAATACAGTATAGGGGAATTTATGTCAGTCTGAGAGGTCCAGTGCACTCTATACCATCTAATTTGGGATATGCACTAGCAAAACCAATTGAATTTGTTCCTACATTGCCTATGTGTATTTTATGTTGTTTGACAGAGCATGAACAAGTTTATCTGAATCCTCCAAGTGATCCTTAAATGCTATTTGTGTTTACGTTCCCTGGGGTGTATGTTAATCATTCTATAAATGAGACAAACATCTCTGGGCTAATTAGGACATAGTTAACATCAGAGAGGATTGTACGGTTGCTTGAAATTGCATCTACTGTTCCATCCTTATTTATAATTGCTCTCTCGTTAGTCTCACACTTTCCTGATTAGACTAATATTGTTCTTCGGGCACCAGGAAAAATATCTAGAGAGTTGGCAGAATTGCTACATCAACCAAAAAGATGGAGCCACAAATTATATTCCAATTTGTGATTTGTGGCATTATTGTCATGATGGTTTGTTTTACTACATTGTACATTCATTGGTTGCTTAATGATTGTAGCTGGATGGGGCAATCATAGTAAACGATTTCTTGCACAATGTTCTGAGGGGCTTAAACACCTTCTTAATGATGAGCCCATCTCGGGTGATCACGTCTTATCCAGCTTCTGGAATATTCGGCTAAACTAAGTGACTGATCATGTAATATAGGAATAGGCCAGATCCACCAATGCAGGAGGTGCACTTGGCGGTTCTCAGCTTTGGATTATAGTAGGACACTCTCTACACTAGGAGTGGGGATCCTTTATTCTGCCATAAGCCTTTTGGATATTTATAACCTCATTCATGGGCCATACAAAATTATCACCTTAAGGCTATGTCTACACTGCATCAGACATAAAACGGCCAAAAGCAGGCGTTGTTTTATATCGCATGCAGGACGCGGGTGTTTTGTCTCTCGCTTTGTGACAAAAGCTGTACCGCTCGGCCGCTTTTCGTATTTCCTGACTGTTTTCGCCCCATACAATTGTATTGTATGGGAAGATGGCAAAGAAAAACGAGAAGCGCCGGCGTATTATACAAACATGTGTATTAATGACGGCGCTGCCGAAAGACGGGCAGAGAAAGACAAGCTGTGTGACAGCAGCTCAGTCTTCTCTATTGCCGTCTATGGGGTCCGCCACTATACGATCGTTATCTGCGGCGCTTTAAAAAACACAAAGCGCCGGGAAGATGACGTGATCGTTTATCGTATGCATGTCGTGGACTGATAGCCTAAAAAATTACCTTGTTATATTTGGTCAAACATTTAATTAACTCACCCCTGATGTGATGGCTGGAGCGATTTTTCTCCATGTTCAGCACAAGTGTAGATGTACATTGCCGAATGGATGAGAACATCAGCAGCAAATCTCGCACATGCCATTTCTTCGTTACAGTCCATCAGGGATGAAAAGACATGGGAAAAGTTCTAACTTAAGTGCTGGATGTCCCTCGCCACCTGAGATTATATGCAATGTTCCTCAGTCTGCGTTCCTCTGGGGCATTGGGGTTCGTGCCCTTTCTCCCTGTCACAAGGCAGATATGGACCCTCGGTGCTGATTGTGAGTCCTGGCGTAAGGCCTCAACGAGGAACGGAGTCTAAGGAGCTCTTTCATTCTCAAACTCCGCAGGAGGCTTGGACTCCCAGGTTGCAGCAACCAAAGAGGTCAATCACAGTGGTGGCTGGTGTGCAGGTGAAGTGCAGAAGCGTGAGGTATAGTTGGATTGAGAGCTCTGGGTCAGGGCAGGTGGCGTTCTGTCGAGGTTGAGGACACAGACAGGAGATCAGGGCAGGCAGAGAATGCTTGGAAATGGATAAAGTAGCCAAAGGTCAAAACTGGAGAATTGTATACGTAAACTAGCTGAGCTCACAAGATAACACAGCAACAATCTGGCAAGGAGCCGAGGAAGAGAACTCCAATAAATATCCATAGTCAAAAGGTGATCAGACAGGAGGAATGGGGCCCCATTTGTGCTTTCATACTTCGATCCTGTGGTCATGGACACCCAAGGCATATTGATAAACGTTCAGGAGAAAAGTTAGCCTTTCTGGTCAGCTCCCACAGAAAAGCTGCCCTGGCACTACTGCAGAAAGAAATGACAAGCTTTGTACATCTTTGAATATTTTTTCAATGACACTGCATTATATGGACTTTTAGAAATACAATGCAAGTGGGTGCAATAAAAAAAGTTCTACCCTTTGGCTTCTTGCAAATATTACAATAAAATGCAAGCTGCTTAATGCTCTGTACTTATTGTACCAGATGGCTCAGTCCTTCTATCCTTCACTGCACACCAATGTAAGTTCAAATTTTATTTGATTTCAGTTTATTTTATTTCATTCCATTAGATTTGCCTAAATAGTGCCGCATAGGCTATTATTAAAGAAAAAATTGAGAGGCATTTGTGCCTTGTGCATACTGATTTTAGTTGAACTTGGCATTGAACTTATCTATCAATATTACTCTTTCTCTCTAATGTGTTTTCCCCAATGCAGCCTACATTTCCCAGAATGCCTCTTGCTCTGTTCTGGGTCCTATATATAGGCAGCAAGTGGTAGATCCAGGTTCAGATGGGCACTGAGAAGAGCAGGGAAACACCCTGTGGGCTCCTGGTTACTGTGGACTTCTGCTTCTGACCATGGCCTTGGGCTTCTTTCAGGGAGAAAAGCAGGAAAAGAGAAGATCTACAGAAACCCTACTATGAATTGATGCATAGGCGTAGGGAAAGCCCACGATAGAAAGATACTATAATGCCTGGTTATACAATTACATTAAACAACATACAAACTACTAAAGTGTATAAAGCCTAGGGCCAGATAAAATATAACTTTTATTCTACAGCCAATAAAAAACATAAATATATATCCTAATATAAGATACCCTATAATTATCCCTAAAGAAACTAAAACTGCCTACAAGAGATGGAGAGATCGCCCCAAAGAGCAGAAAAAGAGAAGCAAGAAGCAGAGTGCAAGAGTCATGTGCACTAATGTACAGTAGTTGTAGGATGGACCCCAAGATCTACACCACCAGACTTAGACTGGCCCACAGGGGATTAGGAGAAACCCCCGGTGGGCCCCTGAGACCTGGAGTTGTATGTTAACTACATATACATCCTCAGAAGAGGCAAAAAAGCAAGAGGCAGAATATAGGAGTCAAGTACAGTCATTTACAGTAGCTGTAGGGTGGGCCCTAAAATAAACTTCACCAGTGGGCCCAGAAACAGCTCAACTGATGGGCCCCTTGGGTCCACTCCACCTGTGGGCCCTTGGCACCCCAGGCCGACACTGTACACTGCTGCTTGGACCCAGGCACCCCAGTTTGACGCTGGGTAGTTAAGTGACTCGGAAATTCTGGCCCATCGTGCTGCAGAGTCTCCTGTGTATCCTATGAGATGTAGCTTTAGCCTGTCTCCTGGTTTCTCCCTGTCAGTTCTTACAAGCAGTAGGCAATGGAGAGCAGCGTCAAGCTGCTTCTTAGAGGTTACACTACAGCAGGAGCAAACAAAGTTTTTTTTGTCTAAGGACCACATTGATGAGTACCAAATTTACTTCCAGGACTCTCGCCTGTCAGAAGATTGGGGTCCCCTTTTAATAATAATCTTTATTTATATAGTGCTGCGGAATGGGTTGGCGCTCTATAAATAAAGATTATTATAACTGATAGAGTTTAAGTTTGCCCATGGGAAAATAGTAAATATGGGTGTAGTAAGGGGGCCCAGACACTTTGGCTGTGTGGGGCCCAGAAATACTTATTAAAAAAACAATGTTCGGTCTGCACATCCAAAAAGATAGGTGCACGCTGGTGAGCAGGGGCGTAACTTTGGTTCAAAAAGTGTGGGGGGGTGGGGGCAATTTTACCACTTATCCCCAATCCCACCGTCCGTCACTCGCCTCCCTTTCACTTCCCCTCCCTTCCCTTTTCTCCCCTCCTCTCCTTGCAGTGAAGCGGCAGCCTCTAACCCAGCTAGGAGGTCTAAAAAGAGGTAGGGGTCCCCACAGGTGGGCGGAAGCCTTATGGCAAACAGTTTTTTTAAAGGTTATGGGGTCTTATGACTGAAGTTTGAGCCGGAATGGGATAAAGAGCACCTGGCAATGAAACCGAACCAGCCCACCTAAATATTTCCCCCTTACATGGAAAAAAAAAAAATGTGTGCAGTCAAAATTTTATTTAACCCCCCCCATTCCCCCATCCCTGCCCCTTAATTTGTTTACTACAACAGGTGAGGAAAATAAAAAAAACCCCAAATCTCACGACCCTAGGAATAATTCCAACTGTCCCCAAAAAATGTTTTTTTTGCCTTAAAAAAAACCCAAAATGACATCACTCACTGCACCCAGAAATTAATTATTTTTAACATGGTAGACATAGAAATTACATTATAACTGATTAAAAATGAATTGCCTTTTTTACTCAAAAATAATTAATCTTTACCCCAAAAAAATGTATTATTTTCACCGAACTCTAAAAGGAATTTCATTACTCACGTATCCCAGAGATTTTCATTAAACCCCAAACCCCCAAAGGTTATTAATCAATGTCCAAAGAGTTACATTACCCTGTACCCCAGAGACTAAAAAATTGCAAGTACCCCAGAAATTTTGTGTGTATATTACATATATTGAACACAGGGCCCACTACACCTTAGGGGGAGTTCACATAATGGTTTTTCAGCCGACGTGTTTTTGTTGTTGGAAATTCGGGCTTGCAAAGGCATTCCAACCCGCAAAAAGAACCCCCCGACTGCCCGAGGAGTTTTTTCCCCCCTTTTCCCTTTGTGCATAAAAAACTTCGATTAAATTTGATAGGGGATGACAGTCCGCCCAAAAAAGAGCAACATGTTTTAATGGGTATAATGTGAATAAGTTTCCCTTTGGATTGGAGCCGGGTTTGAGGCGATCCAGCAGTGAATTTCCGTCCAGAATCAGTTATTCTTAACATGAACGTACCCTTAGGTATGTTCACCGGCGTATAGCCCGGGAACGTGCCCCTGCTACATGCTGGGTGTTTTAGAAGTACGCGCTGGCCATTCCATACTTCTAAAATGCTGTGGGGCCGGCCCCATTCACTTTTTTATTTTCCCCGACATGTAAGTGCAGGGAAGACGTGACATGGCTAGACACATGGCTGTACAGTATATACACATCTCACATATACAGTACATGCATACACCACGCCTGGCACCCTTGTCCCCTCCTTACCTGTCTACTATAGTCTGGTGCAGTTGGCATTCGGCAAGCGCTTCTCTTTTTCTCTGAGGGCTGAGCATAGGGGCAGTGGTATACGACTGGAGGGAAAGATATCTCCACAGCCAAAGATACAGAGAGTGCTGGACTGTGAGCAGCGTTCTGATTGGTGAAGCAGCCACTGCTAACTCCTGCTCTACCAATCAGCGCTGCTCTCACTTTGCACTGACTCTTGAGGCTGCTTCCTACTCTGTCCACCCAAGATGCACAGAAATATAGGAGGCAAAGGGTTAACTTCTTCCTCCTCTGTGCTCTGCTCCCCCCCACTTACCGTATTCTCATGCTTTCATATGGATTATTTTTTATTGAAGTGGCTGAAAAGTGGGGGGACCGTGCCCCACCAAGAAAAAAGTGGGGGACCAGTGCTCTCTATACCCCCCTAAAGTTACACCTATGCTGGTGTGGCAGTAAAATAAAACACAATCCAATATCAGCAGCATACTACTAGCACTAAAAAACAGTCAAAGGGGACATAGGAATTATTGGAAAAGCATTTCTGCTACTTTGAATACATGAAAATTTGAGGTTCTTAGTGTACAGTCTTGATCAAAACTGTATAAGCCCACCTGCTGACGCCAAGACTACCTCAATACAGATTGGAACCCTCTCTTGGTGCCTGTTCAGACCTCCACATTTCAGGGAGAGAAGATTCCAACCATAAACTACTCTGCATTGATTGAAAAACCTGTGTAGATATGGGGAGTGCACAAACCAAAGTGGAGGCAGCCACTCCTCTGTACAAACAGTCTAAAAAAACAATGTTTGGTCTGCACATCCAAAAACATTTTTGAAAAAAAAATGGGCATAGGTGCACGCTGGTGTGGCAGTAAAATACAAACATGATCCAATATCAGCATCAGGACTTTTACTAAACACATTGCTCTTTTGATATTGCCTTGGTCAGGAGATAAGAGGGATTTTATCTGCTCTTAGTGCACATGTGCAGGGCTGCCAAAAGGAATTTCTCACACAATCCAATATCAGCAGCACACTACTAGCACTAAAAAACAGTCAAAGGGGACATAGGAATTATTGGAAAAGCATTGCTACTTTACATACATGTAAATTTCATAAAAAATTTACACTAAGAACCTGTACACTGTTTTTTAGTGCTAGTAGAGTGCTACTGATATTGCATTGTCAGAAATTCCTATTGGCAGCCCTGCACATGTACACTAAGAGCAGATAAAATCCCTCTTATCTCCTGACCAAGGCAATATCAAAAGAGCAATGTGTTTAGTAAAAGTCTTGATTTACCGTTTTGTAGTGAAAAAAACCCTTTAATACTGCCCATTGTTTTGGCTGTATGAACTAGCTGACAGGTTCCCTTTAATGCTAGATTCATATAATTTTTTTATGTTGTTTTTTATCCAAAATAAGGAGTGGTTACAAGAAATGAAACCTGTATCCGACACTGCCCTAAACTACCCTGTGTTTTCTACTTAATGATGTCCAGGGAGAGGTTATGGCAGGTCATTACTACTGTGCATGAGGAGGTTGAGTCTGAGAATAAGCATCCATGTGTCATAAAATATTAACAGTGAGACACTTCAGATCCAAACTTTGACTACGATCTAATAGAATCAAAAATCAAATCAAATTAAATACTGTCAGGGTTTGACCATTTATTTGATTTCTCTTATGTTAATCTAAATAATCTAATCTATGGTCAGTGTTTGGACATGGCAATTTTTTCCAGTATCAGTAAAGTTCTGTGCAGACTACATTCAAACCCCACATTTAAACTATAGTTGTGCAACCCCCCAACATATACAACTATATAAAACTTATTCAAACGCTCCATTCAGTATAGAGTTTCTCACCTCCATTAGAGTGGTATACATTGGCATACTTTTTTTTTTCAACTGTATAGGATAGTTGAGCTAAATGTGCTGTCTCATACAGAGGGCTAGTAAAAAAAAAAAGGTATACCATGGGATAGACTTCTTTTACAAGTGGAGTCAACGCGCATATGTTGGAGCCTTTTATCAGAGGTATACACTGGGAAATGTTAGTAATGCACACTTTCAACAAAATGATTATGATACCATAACGATGACCATATTGCTGCCCCCACCAGCTTATGTTCTTCCAGCAATGGTTGCAAGGTGTTTGTTCTCTAATGTTTCTCGCCTTACAAACTGACGTCCATCTATCCATTGTTAATCAGCAGAGGTCTAGTTCCAATACTACTGGGAAAGACGAAATATTTTCTGGTGATACAACTTTATTAACAGAGGTGCAGTGACCATCCATTTGCTTTGGGACCCTATGTGCAATAGCGTTTGCTGAACTCTTGATTTAGACACACATCTGGTAGCCCCTTGGTTTATTTTGGTGGTGAGCCGCTCCACTGTAGCATGTTGGTCCACCCTCAGGCACCTTTATAGCTGACGTTTACCTCTTACATTAACCCCTTACCGCCACAACCAGTTTTGACCTTCTCTGACAGAGCCCCATTTTTTAAATTTGGCATATGTCACTTTATGTGAGAATAACTTTTTGATGCTTTTATGCTTTTAACTATCCAATTGATTGTTTTCTCAAGACACATTGTGCTTTAGGTTAGTAAGAAATTTTGGTCCATACAATCCTTGTTTATTTGTGAAAACTATCAAAATATCATGAAAATGTGGAAAAATTTGCCATATTCAAAGTTAAAAAATTTCTGCATGTAAGACAGATAGTTATTACACACAAAATAGTTTGTAACTAGCATCTGCCATATGTCTACTGTAGGTTGGCATCATTTTTTGTCTTTTTATTTTTTTACATTAGGGGGCTTATAAATTTAGTAGTAATTTTTCACATTTTCAAGAAATTTTGTAACATAAATTTTTTTAAGGCACCAGTTCTGTTCTGACGTGACTTTGAGGGGCCATTATGTTAGTTACCCCCATAAATGACTCCATCTAAGAAGCTACACTCTTAGGGCTCGTTCACACGGCTTATTTTGGGACTGATTTCAGCCGTATTGCGCGCTGTATTTCCGCTCCAATAAGGCTGAAATCCGTCCCAGGCATTACGGTAATCCACAGTTCTCATAGAGAACTATGGATTCCGTCTCTCCTCCCCACTCGGCGGATTCGCCGAGCGGGGAGAAAGTGACATGCACATTATTTACGGCGTGTACGCGCCGTGAATAATGAATGTCTATGGTGCCGGCGAGCTGCCAGCCCCCCCGCCCCCGCTGGCTGCAATGCAGCATGGGGCCAGCTGTAATATAGCCTGCCCTGGACCCGCTTGAAAGCCCGCATGATGTCCAGGACATACGCATACGTCCATTTATGGGAAGTCACTTCAGAATAGGACATATGGGTATGACTAATATTGGGAAGGAGTTTAAGGCACGTAGAGATGCGCTGCTTCTGTGACTCTTTTTCGTAGTGGTGCCATTTGTCCATGGACGATACATTTTTACTACAGCAACACATGAACAATTCACAAACTGCGCAGTTTCAGAAATACTGCCGCCCCTTGCTCTTACTTTTGTGAGATATTCTATCTATCTATCTATCTATCATGTATATATTTATACAGCATCTCACAAAAGTGGGTAGTCAGTGTACAGCTTGTATAACAGGATAAATTTGTTGTGCCCTCAAAATAACTCAACACACAGCCATCAATGTCTGAACCACTGGCAACAAAAGTGAGTACACCCCTAAGAGAAAATGAACAAATTGTGCCCAAAGTGTCAATATTTTGTGTGACCACCATTATTTTCCAGCATTGTCTTAAAGGGGTTGTCTCACTACAAAGAATAGCTTTCAACATGTAGGGAACACTAAATGAAGACGTTTTCCAAATATATTGCTTTGTTCATCTTTTTTTGTTAAGGAGCTACAAATGAATTTATCACCTTCTGAGGGCTTTCTAGTTTCCCAAGTGACCGACCTGTGTACTCCTTCTCCCCTGCTGTTTGTTCTGTCTGATAGCAGGGAGTGATACCTTCACACAGGCAGTGTGAGAGCTTGTGTGTTATCTGATCTTTCAGACAAAAGACAGTAATTACTCTACTGTTTACATTAGCTCAGAAGCTTCTCTAGACCTCAGAGAAGGTAATTTATTTAATCTAGACTAATAAACAGAGAAGTCTGAATATACAAAGCTCAGATGCTAATTACAGACAGCTTGACCCGGAAGTGACAGAGCCAAGCAGCATTATTTCATTCATGCATCCTATGAAACTTTGAGATGATACAATCCCTTTAACTCTCTTGGGCATGGAGTTCACTAGAACTTTACAGGTTGCCACTTTGTGGATACTGGGTATATGTGGATCCCCTGGGTCATAAGTGATGAAGTAGCAGACAATGCAAGGCCGGGGAACCCCCAGGTTGCTACCCGTGATGTGGCTACTCGCGGTGACAGCCAAAGTGCTGGACGTAGGATAGCGGGTACGGGCAGAGGTGACAGGTCAAGGCATGTGCAATGATAGACTGTAGCAAAGTCCCAGACAGTTAGCAGACTGTTGTAGTAGCAGATAACAGCAGTAGAGGTAAACGTAGATAACTGCGATGACAGCCATGTAGACCAATTTTATGCAGTGTGTGATGTATGGTCTGAGCACTGACTGGCTGACCCCCCCACCTCTTTGATCTCTGCAGCAATGCAGGAAGCACTTATAAGCTTATTTTGAAAAGACAATCTCTAGATATGATGCTGAGCATGTGCACTCAACTTCTTTGGTCAACCATGGCGAGGCCTGTTCTGAGTGGACCCTGTCTTGTTAGGGCTTGTCCCCACGTCACAAAGCAGATTATCAGATTATCCGACCAGTATTTGCTCGTGTTTTGGAGCCGTGCACACAGCCGCAGGGGGGTCGGCTTTTCTCTGCTGTTTGCGGAGAAAAGCCCTCCCCGTTTGCACTGACGTGTTCATGTTCCGCCCGAAAACCAGGCGGAAGAATGAACATGTTGAATGTTTTTCGGAAAGCCAGTGGTCCAAAAAACCGTCCGATGGCACGGATTTTCCATTAAGGTCTGTGATAAAGTTTGACAGCCGGTTTACAGACAGCTTTCAAAACCGAAAACCGTCTGTAAAACTGGCTGAAAAATGTGCCGTGGGGACAAGCCCTTAAACTACCACAGTACTGAGTTAGAAAAGGATGGTTAACAATAAAAACAGATGCACAGTATTTGCTAATATGCATGTTTAGTGGTTAGGAAACATTTTAAATAGCAGAATATTGCACCTGTTACACAAAGCGTATGCACATGCTTAAATCTTAGAAACAATGTCAAAAATTTAAGCAAATTGTGTTTTGTAATATTTATTTATCATTTGAAATATCCCACGATGCATGTGGGGAATTCAGATTCTTTGGCTAGCAAATGCTTTGGATATTACATTGACAGAGCAAGTATAATTTTTTATTTCTACATTTGAAGATGCTATACCTGAACCTCAGTTACGAACATCTCTAAGTGTTATTTTTCAAGGAAGAGCACCCAGTAAGACTTCAAAAGCCTCTCGACTACAAAGTTAAAGGGGTTGTCTCACTACAAAGAATAGCTTTCAACATGTAGGGAACACTGAATGAAGACTTTTTCCAAGTATATGGCTTTGTTCATTTTTTTTTTTTGTTGAGGAGCTACAAGTGATTTTATCACCTTTGGAGCACTCTCTGGTTTCCCATGTGACCGACCTGTGTACTTCTTCTCCCCTGCTGTTTGTTCTATCTGATAGCAGGGAGTGACGTCATCACACAGGTCCTGGCAGCACAGAACTTCAGGCACTTAGAGCTTGTTTGTTATCTGCTCTTTCAGACAAAAGACAGTCATTACTACTGTTTACTTTAACTCAGAAGCTTCCCTGGTCCTAACAGCATGAGATTTATTTAATTAGCAGAAGTCTGAATACACGGAGCTCATATGCTAATTACAGACAGCTTGAGCAGGAAGTGACAGAGCAAAGCAGCATTATTTCATTCATGCATCCTATGAAGCTTTGAGATCAGACAACCCCTTTAAGCTTTACTACAAATATCAGTATCATCCTATCCACATCCATCCCAGTTAACTGCTTTATACACTGCTATCTAATGATTTCAATTATGTGCAGTGGATCAATTCACTATGTCAGCACGGGTTATGGATCACACCACCTTCTCGTCTGAATTCTGTAGGGTGAAACACTTGTACTCAACCTTTACCACACTTTGTAGGAGAAAAGAGGACTACCAGTGTCAGACTGAGGTGCCTAAGGCCCATGAGAGGAATTGATTCTAGGGGCCCTCTGTGCCACCCTACCTCTGCCATCACACTAACCTGTAATCAAGATGGGGCACTCAGTCTCCCTCACCAAATTACAGCAGGACACCAGGTGGTAAACATAAGGGTATGTTCACACAGCCTGTTGGATCCATTTTTGAATCTGTTTTTCATTGCTTTGAAAACTGCATCCAAAAACCGTATCCAAAAACGCATCTGTAAATGCGTGTCTGGATAAGTTTGGATGCCTTTTTCAGATCGGTTTGTCAATGCGTTTTCTTTCAAATCACAGAAATTCTAATTTTTAATCCAATGCATTTTTCGGATGTGAAAAGCGCATCAAAAATGTACCCAACACGTACCCAAAAGTATGTTGCATTTTTGGATCCATTTTTCAGGCTCCAAAAACGAACTCCATTGTTTTCCTATGGGGAATTGACATGACAATTCTTTAAATGGATCCAAAAAACACATTAAAAAGACGCAAGTAAACATGCATTAGCGATCACTCGCCTGAACAGCGATGTGTGTTTTTTTCATTAAAACTAATGTAAATCACACTGCATATTGCTAAATGTGTTTTTGGGTCCGAAAAGCAGATCCAAAAACGGATCTGAAAAACGCTGTGTGAACATACCCTAAAAGGTCAATAAAGATGTATTTCCCCCTTCCCAAATTATACATTTTATATAAATAAACATATCCAAAAAACTATGACAGAAAGTTCGAAATATAAATCAACTAAATAATGGTTATCAAGTTACCAAATTACAAAACCAGAATCCCAA
Organism: Phyllomedusa bahiana; assembly: GCA_025379985.1. Classification (NCBI taxonomy): domain Eukaryota; kingdom Metazoa; phylum Chordata; class Amphibia; order Anura; family Hylidae; genus Phyllomedusa; species Phyllomedusa bahiana. The sequence goes on along the minus strand of JAODAL010000302.1, from coordinate 221,205 downwards.
GGCCAGTATTACCAATAATTCCACTTAGACCTTATTCTGCCCCATGATGAACACAGATCACGACCACATAGTAGCTGAATCACCACTACATATTACCTCCACATAGTAACTGAATAAGACTGCCGCATCATAATCACATGTCACAACCATAAAGTGACTGAATAATGCACCATGCCATTACTGAATATGAACCATTAGGCCATGTCTACACAGTACAGGTTTTTCAGCATTTATAATCCGTCGAAGATCCGACTGCACCCAGTGCTGTGTAGACCACGGTGAAAACTGTTTTAAAATCCACTGTATTCCGGCGGATTTTCAGACCTGCTGGATCTTCCGCAGAAATGGCGTCAGATTCCTGTACATTCAATGTATGGGGCAGACGGCAAATCTGAAAACCGGCCACGGTTTTTAGCGCAAATCTGTGCCAAAAAACGAGGTCCAACGATATTAAAATGCCGTCGGATTTGGGATGGCATTTTAACATATGCTGTGTAGACATAGCCTTATACTATGCAGAATATATTTCAGCTTACCCTTGATTCTTTTTGATTGTCCTTGTGTGAATGCTTGGACTTCCCGTTAACTCCAAACGGTAACAGCAGATTTCATGAAATTTGTTGTTCAGCACTCAAGAATCCTCCAATTCATGCGGCATGAATTGGAGGATTCTTGAGTGCTGGACAACAAATTTCATGAAATAGCCTTATACTATGACCAATATTACCGCCATACAGTGGCCATATAGATGGAGATACCAGTTGCACACATTTAAGTGGTTACAGTAAAGTTACATCCAGGGACTCGCAGGAGATGCTCTATCTGATGATTCATTCTCTTTTCTGATCCGTTGCTGTCTTTTGTTTTTCTGCTCCATCTGGTCCAGACCACCATGACGACCAAACAAACAACGTAGACTCCTCACTTTTCCAGCATCTCCTTACCAATTTCCACCTCTGTACAAGCTCCCCATCTATAGAACCCCCAATGGTAATAATAATCCCCCTGTACCCCAAACAGTAGAAGTGCCCCCACTCAGCTATGGGGCTCCCGTTTGTGCACCAAGTTTTAGTCTTCTTTTGTGTCCCCATATAGTAGGTAAGTAAACTCTTAATATAGTAGGGAGGCACATCCCCAAATTTAGATAGACAGATAGATAAACCCCCTTTTAGGTAGGTGTATAGGCCCTCTGCATGCAGGTATATAGGCCCACAATAGGTAGATATATAGGCACTCTGTAGTTAGGTGTATAGATCTCCTGTTGGTAGTTATATAGGCCCCCTGTAGATAAATATAAGGGCCTCTGTTGGTTGGTAGATCCCTTGTAGGTATATAGTCCCCCTGTAGGAAGATATAAAGGCCTCCACTATGTAGGTTTATTGCACTGCTAGGTAGGTAGAACTATATAGATAAAAATATAGGTCCCTTTATGTAGGTATAGACCCCTGCAGGTAGTTATATAAGACTTTTATATGTTAATAGAACCCTATTGGTAGGTAGCCCTCCTGGAGGTAGTTCTAAAAGACCCCTGTAGGCTCCCTGTAGGTAGACCCCCTCTACGTATATAAGCTCCATGTAGGTAGATATGTAGGTATATTGGCCACTGCTAGGTAGGTAGAACTATGTAGATAAAAATATAGGTCCCTGTATGTAGGTATAGACCCATGCAGATAGTTATATAAGCCTTTTATACGTTGATAGAACCCTATTGGTAGGTAGCTCCCCTGGAGGTAGTTATAAAAGGCCCCTATAGACCCCATGTAGGTAGTTATATAGATCCCTGTAGGTAGGTATATACCACTGTAAGCAGGTAGGCCCCCTGTATGTAGATTTATAGGCCCCCTGATGATATATCGACCCCTGTAGGTAGGTTTATAAGCCCCTGTAGCTATAGAATCCCTTCAGGTAGGTATGGAAAAAACCCTTGCAGGTAGGTAGACCCCCTGTAGGTAGGTAGACCCCTGTAGGTATATAGTTCAGGTAGATATATATATATATTCCCCCTGATAAAAAATTAAATAAAAAAAAGTTTCTCGCCTTTCCCCGTTTTCTCCACCGAGCAGTTCACCGTCGGAAGCCTGTGTCCGGTGTGCGGTCGTAATGTCATCACACTGCGTACGCCGAGGTGCTAGTCCCGGAACCTCCTTGGTCAAAAGCCTAGAGCCTAATCCTTAAGCTTTCTGCCTAGAAGACCCAGCAGCGCAGGCGACATTATCGGTACGTCGGCGGCCATAGTTTTTAACTGTATGTGCGCATACAGTTAGAAACATGCTGCAGAGCTTATGGGCCACTGGAGAGTTTCTAACGGTATGCACATCCTCGGACATGTATCTACCTATCTATCTATCTATCTATCTATCTATCTATCTATCTATCTATCTATCTATCATTTTTCCACTTCATGTACCATGAAGCAAGTAACGTAATATATCTGGACACATACGTTAACATGTAGAGTAAAGCAGAAGTAAATAAATTGCCGTACAAAGACATTAGGAAAAGAATGGCTTTGCTCTTGAGATCTGCCATCTTCATACAAATATAAATGATTGAAATTCAGCTACAAAAGCTACAAATTCATGTGCTGTCTTGGGTATATATCCTTGCTCTTAGTAGATGTTGTTTTACATAAGCTCTTAAGACCTGGGGAAATCTTCCATACAGACCACAAAGAAGAAGCTCAATCAGGAATGATTTAAAAGCTTGCGAGTCCCATTTTTCATGAGCACACTGCTTAGAAAACCAAGTCGTTTTTACCTGGGGATTATAGCTATTGTCTTGTGTACTCCGTATTCCATGAACTGTTAGGCTGCTTTATCTTTTATATAGACAATAGTTGAAGAAGGATAGATGTTCTTTGGTAATTGTTTTGTATAACTATCACACGGTGGTGGTTTATAACTGACCTGTTCGCTCCATGAGGATTCAATAATGTACCTGGGTTTAACTACCATAGTAGCAGTCATGGCGGCTTCAATGGGACCTCAGAGGCCAGAAGGCTTATGTTGACCTATAATTGAGATGATCAGGATGGTTGGAGAAGTAGGGTTGCGTAATTGGTATCAGCAGGAGAGAGTACATTGATTTTGGCAGTGGAGTCTTTTTCCATGTTACATAGTTAGTACGGTTGAAATTGTTTTGCTATTGAATCCCATGAATAGTTGTCCTGCATCTGACAACAGACATACTGATTTCCATCTTATTTTTTAGCGCTATTGATACACGCATTGTCCAGTTTTCCCTGTACATCTAGTATATTGCTTTACATAATTAGGTACCCTTAAAAAGACAAGTGGATCCACACATAATCAGGAATTTTTATTTGGATTTGACATCAACAATAGCCTTAAGGCATTTCTCATGTACTAGTTCGAATGAATCTTCCTCCAGCCTCCTGTCCATTGTGAGTAGGAGCTCTTTGAAGATGACCCATCACAGTGCTGAATTTAACCAGGCTTTAAGGCAAAAATCCTCAATATAAAAGGAAAGTTACTATTGAGCAACTTTTCCCTAAAAGGAAATATTTTCTTTGATCATTGATGCCTTGCTTTTCTTTGATCTGGTGATACCCAGCCATATGCGCTACTAGAATGGACATAAACTAAGGAGTAAACTCTACCAGTTGTCCTGGATATATACGATGTATGCTGCTAAAAGTTACTTCCCAGCAAGCAGTCTTCTACAAGAAATACTGGTTTAGGAAAAATTGGAAAATCTTATTGTAACCTTAGCTGGGACAGTAGCATATCAGTCTGCAGACAAGATGAGGAGTTGCAGAGTTAGGCTATGTTCACACGGCTTAAACTGGGACGTATCTTGCCCCATATTTTGCACCGTACTGCGCTAAATACGGGGCGAGATACGTCCCAGTCATTACGGTAACTATGGATTACATCTCCTCTCCCTGCTCGGACAATACGTCGCGAGGTGAGATAAGTGACATGTCAATTACTAGCGGCGAATATGTGCCGTTAGTAATGAATGTCTGTGGGGCCGGCGGGCTTCCAGCCCCCCCCCTCCCCGCATCGCGGTTGTCGGCGTGAGCTCCTGTAGTCCTTGCGTAATTGCAGGGTGTAATTACGCCCCACAATTATGCCGTGTGAACCATTACACAGATTAAAAAGGAAGACAATGGCAGCTTTTAGTTTGTTCTGTTCCCAGTACTTTTGCTGTAAGCCCCCTAGAGTTGCAGCTGAGGGACAGTTGGTGTTTCAGAAAGGGGAATCTCCTACCTATCAGCCGGCGATAGAGTAGGACAGGCCGAGGTAGTCAACAGCCATACTCAATATAAACTTGCTAAAGAGAGGACAGAGAAAGCAAGAGAACAAGGGATATCGGCGCGAGCTCCCGTAGTCCTTGCGTAATTGCAGGGTGTAATTACGCCCCACAATTATGCCGTGTGAACCATTACACAGATTAAAAAGGAAGACAATGGCAGCTTTTAGTTTGTTCTGTTCCCAGTACTTTTGCTGTAAGCCCCCTAGAGTTGCAGCTGGGGACAGTTGGTGTTCCAGAGAAGGAAATCTCCTACCTATCAGACGGCGATAGAGTAGGACAGGCCAAGGTAGTCAAAAGCCATACTCAATATAAACTTGCTAAAGAGAGGACAGAGACAGCAAGAGAACAAGGGATAAAGAGAGGAGTGAGCACAGAGAACCCAGTGGGCGATACACAGTATTGCCCTTTAAGTGTAGAACCAAGGGGAGTATGCCTGAATGACTTGTCTTGGGCAGCATGCTGGGGGTATCAGGTGGACCCTCAGGGCACTATGTCAGTCCAGTGACTCAAGAGGCTGCAGGGAGGTTAGCAAGAAAGGAATTGACTGGGGAGCAATCTAAAGTATGAGGCTATTGTACTGTCCTGAAGTAACCTATACCTTACCTTAAGAAAGAATATGTAATGTCAAGCCTGAAGATTCCTAAAACAAGTGTTGCGTCTTCTTCTATAGCGCCAGTGCACCACACCTCCCACCATCGGGGTACACTCCACCCATCATCCGCAAATACAGCACCCTTGTATCTCACATGTTTAAAGGGGTTGTCTCACTACATGAATTCATCTCCTCAGTCCTGTTTTCTTGGTTTCATTTTGAATTTAGGGGCGTGTTTACTGGCTGCTACTAGGCTGCAGTAGAAGCCTGGTCTGTAGCTATAGCAACCAGTGCTGGCAGCCTATCATGAGAGAGTAAACAGGTCTGTAGCTATAGCGACCTGATGAGCTGATGCAGCCCATACAAGAGGGGATATCTAGGAATAGGTAGGACACTGTTAATGGACATATATTGCAAAGTGACTTGTTTTTGCAAGATCTTTAACATAAAAGCAATACTTGTAGCGAGACAACCCCTTTAATGGGCAGATAATGAAGAATTCACATAGAGCAATGTACATAGCTTTGTCCTGTAACAGTATAGTTTTAAAAAGGTTAATGAGGTAATAAAAATATAGAAACGTACCTATGCGTGTCTGACTGTACACCAGGTGATGCCACCATAGGTCAGAAGTAGTTATTTTTCATTGTCAGCTCTGTGCTGTATACAGGCAGTCCTTGACTTTCACCGTTCCGACTTACATCTGTCCCGTAGTTACAATCGGAGGCTTATGGGGCATGTTGGCACTTGTAGTTCCATGTTCCACAGCAGATAGAACTGTGGAATGACAAGTTCCAACATGCCACAGCAGCACATGAGGTGAAAATAAGGTGAAAACTTCTTAACAGGGGCCCAGAGAACAAAACAAATATAAAAACCCTTCCCTGCACTATCAAAAACTACAAAAAAACCTTTTTTTTGCTGGAGTTACATTTAATCTACCTGTTCCAACTTGCATACAAATTCAACTTAAGAACAAACCTACAGTCCCTATCCCGTTCATAACCTGGGTCTGCCTGTATTTGCTTTGATGTAGCTAAGACTTAATGTGGCAGTGATTACGAATGTTAAGGGCTACATCTCCCACTTTCCTTCTCTCCTCTCTCAGACCATGCCTTTATCTTTCGCTGTCTACATGCCCCTCAATAACAAGGTGTCAGGTAGTGTTGTACTCCTATATATCAAACACTTATGGCATATCCATTGAAAATGCTATACATGTCTAAGATGGGAACAACCTTTTAAGTTCCTGTATTTACCGGTTTCTTTCCTAAAGGGAACCTGTCACATAGGTTATGCCCCCCTTGCTGAGAACAGCAACAAGATAGTGTCAGACCTGCTGTTTCCAGCACTGTGCCCCTTATCTTGTAAGATGCAGCAGTTTTAGCGCATTTACCCCTCAAATCTTATTCATGAGTAGGTGTTAGCTCCACCCACCAAAGGCTAGCTCCACCCACTGACAGTTATTCACATGTTTCTACCTATTCAAAGTAATAGGTTTGTCAGTTGAGGTGGGCGGGGCTAGCATCAGGTGGGCGGGTTTTAAAAAAACTGGCACTCTGAAGGACTCTTCGAATGACTCTTCTGGCTGAAAACTGCAGATTTGAGCATTAAATACACAAAAACTATAGCACCTTACAGAATAAGGGACACAGTGCTGGAAACAGCAGGTCTGACACTAACTTGTTCTGTCCTCAGCCAGGGGGGCAAAAACTATGTGACAGGTTCCCTTTAAAGGAAAATTCTCTTTCACTAGTAGTCTGATATATACACTTTCAGGTGACATTGGACAAAGCACATATTGGTATTTGTACATTGAAATAAGTAGCGGTGACAGCAACACATCAGAGCTGGATGAAGCAGAATATATTAAGGTAAAGTAATTATGTCGATAGTTAACGAGTCTAATTGTATCATAAACATTTAGAATTCCAGTGTTGCAGGCTGTTTAAATCTCTAATGAGTCTTTAGTTTGGAGATATGTTTGTCTGCTGTCAGATTGACTTGAGGAATATTTCTAATGAGAAACCTGCTTGCAGGCACAGGGTGTCTCACCAGCCTTAGAAGCTAATGCAGTATTCTTGACGTGGCAAGATTACTAAATTATGCTGTAGGAGAGAGGCATTTTCATGCTCTATTTACCAACTGTATGTGTGTGTGTGCTTCAGTGCACTGTTTCCTGAGATGCCCAAGTGGCACAAACGGGGTCATACAGAAGGTGGCATGCAGACTTCAAGTATCATCATTGCTGGCTTGTGCTCTGATTCTCTTATAATGGTCTTCATTAACCATGCAGACCAGAGTCATCATACAATCAATCATAGACAGATATTCCTTTCACCAGGGCTACAATGCAAGCTCTGTCTGGAAGAGGGCTTGAAAAGATGCTTTGAATAATGTAAAGTGTAAATATGACTCCTTGTGACTGTAGGATGGGAGCAATTTTTCTTCAGGGGTTATCCTCATCTGGTCACTTGAGTGTTATCTAGAATAAATAGATAAACGATTTGTTGTTTATATTGGACTGATTTATTAAGTAATCAAATTTCACAAAAATATTTTAAAATGTTTGACGTCTATGTTTAAGGTTCTGCAGATTTGTCAAAAATTATGGAAAAAAATAGCGCAATATACTGGACTGTTTATTTCTGTTAAAATGCTGGTCACCGTGACTAAAACCCAACGGACCTCATTATAGTCAATGGGGGTATATCAGGCGCTTTTAGTGTCTATTAAAGGGGATGTATCGCTTCTTCAGTTCGTGTGTTTCAAAGTATTTTCAATTTCTCAGCTCTACAAATCCAGGGGTGTTTATCCCCCTCCTAGCTGGGTGTTTCATAACTGAAGGGTGATGACATCATCACCCTTCACTGTTCATGCTCGCTCCCGAGCCCTGTTCTCCCCCCCTCTCTGTCTGAGTCCACATCTCACTGTTCCTCTCCCTATGCAGTCTTATTTTGTAAGAGCTGTTTAAATACCACATACCTGCATTCAATCTAGACAGTCTTCTATGAACTCAGTCTTCTATGATCTCTTTTCCTCTCTCAGCTGGAGGTTTGTTACAGTTGAATCCAGTCTTCTATGAACGGCACAGATCTCCCTTCTATGCAGGAGAGTTAGGCACCATGGCAGAATTTTGCTGTTTTCTGATTGTAGAATCAGCTGCAGTGTATTTCTGCTGGGTGTGCAGAGTGAAATTGCTACGGCCCTTTACTCTGAGTGAGAGAAGAAGGGATCGAGGTACATTTCTGCTGTTTTCTGATTGTAGAAGCCCTCAGTATTGTTTGTTTTCACTGTCCCCTTATTCTGAAGACCATTTAATGAAATTATCAACCACTTTAAGTAACAGATTTGGCACCACCTTTGAGCTGGAGGCTCTGAATGGAAGCCTCAACAAAGATGTGAACCTGGCTGAGTGAGTGGTTGTTCTAAATGTTACTCTCTTATCACACAGATGATGATTCAAAGTACATGGGCCCATGCACATCCCCAAGGAGCCTGTACAAAACCATATGGCCTCTGTGCAGTACAACTCAGACTTTATTGTACTCATACATGTACAAAGATGACATCCTATAAAGGCTTCTAAGGGGGAATACCTCCATACATGCTGCACAGAGTCTAATGTCTAAGGACCTTCTGTACCTCAATGGAAAGGGTTTTTTTGGGACAAAGTAGTGCTTGACAGCTGAAGGAAAACATCACTCGCCAAGAAATTGCAATGAAATAACTTTCTTGTAAACAACACTCCTGTGGAATTAAAAATAGGCCAAAGCCTTATTTAAAATATTAAAAACTGTAACAAACAAAATGCCTGCCGCCATGATGCACAAAGATAGCCTCCCTACTGTGAGCTGTGCCTGCAGGGTGCCACCTCACAGAGTTACTCCCCAATTAGAGACTTCTTCCAAACTAAAGCTGTAACAAAAGGACGCCATAAATTGATGAATTTGAATATAAATATTTAACATATTGAAAAACAATTTAACATATGTATAAGAGGAGACGGGTGGAAATGTTGTTGGGGTTAATGTTCCCATAATGTTGACAGGAACCACGGCAGAACTCTTAATATGGCTTGCAATGCATCAGTCCTCCCACCAAAAGACAATAAAAAGTAAACATAATGGGCACATGCCTGAAATTTGTCGCATTAACGCCACATTTCATGCGCCTAATGGCACAGAATGCGCCCGATTTATGAACCCGCTCTACAGTGGGTCATAAATCAGGCGCATTCTAGCGCTTGGGTGACAGTTCAGATCAGGTATACCACTTTGAAAGTGGTATATCTGTTCCGACTGTAATGCGCCTAGAAATGTCATAGCGAAGCTACTAATATGTAGCCTCGCTACGGTTCTAGAGCGCCCCGCCTCCCGCACGCCCCCCGAGATCGGGCGCATTACAAAGCGCCACAGGCACTATGGAATGCGCCCCGGAGTGGCATATGGGAGATTTGAACATGTATGAACAGGGCTGCGCCTGATATCGGGCTGAAAAGATGCCAGATATCTGGTGCAGCCCCATTCATACATGTCACCCATTAATGTTGACAAAATCATATGCAGATAATTGCACCAAATGGGACCCGAAATGGATGCTTCCGGATGTTTCTGTAAGCCATGACCCACCTGACCATGTGTGCCTGTCATGGATGAAAGGGATGTAGATTGCTGGACCACCGAAAGTAATGGTATAAGCCACACCAGAGGGGGGAGTCTAAGGCGCCTCCCTGTCTTTGCCAGAGCCCACTGTAAGTCTGATTGATTTGTGTGTCGGGAGACTCCGAGGTCGCTACCCCTGACGTGACTTGCAAGAGTACCTGACCGGCACCTATCCTGGCTAACAATAGCGCTTTTCTTGACGTCTCCAGCATCATTGGTGGCCATAATTTCTGCTCAAAGTGAATCGACTTTCATCACCGAATAGCAGTGAGGACCACTGGTCCCTTATCTAACATAGATGCTCCCTGGTCCATGTAAGACGATGATGCCTGTGCCTGGTGGTGTGGTCAGGTACCCTCACCAGTCGTATAACATGCAGACCACGCTGATGTAAACGGTTACAAATGGTTGGACGTGACTTTGGTGCCTCTCACCTCCCTTAGAAAACAATATTTGGTCTGCACATCCCCAAAAACTTTTTGAAAAAAATGAGCATAGGTGCACACTGATGTGGCAGTAACATACAAATACAATCCAATATCAGTAGCACACTAATAGCACTAAAAAAGGCACATAGGAATTTTTGGAAAAGCATCTCTGCTACTTAGAATACAAGAAAAAATGTTGAGGTTCTTAGTTCACATTTTTGATCAAAACTGCTTAAGCCCACCTCCCAATCAGCAAAGGGACCTCAATACACATGAGAACCTACTCTAACATTACCTCTCTTAGCACCTGTTCACCTCCCTTGAACATGCTTGGAGTTGTGTGGCACTCATCATTCGATTCCGCAGGAGATTGTTTAAAATGAAGTAGTCATCAGTGTGTGATGTGAACAAATTCGGGCCACTTCTTTGCCTTTCTGTGACTCTTCCAGTCTCCATGTATCTCTGTCACAAGCTGCTGATGACACTCTGTGACACTCTAAGCTCAGTGGCCACTTCTGTCTGAGAGTATCCTGCTTGAAGCCTTGCAATGGCGAGGTACTGTTGATCAATTGTAAGGTGTTGTCTTGGTCTCGTGATGTCAAAATGTGAACATAATGTCAAAATGTTAGTTAGGTATATAAGGCCCCCAAGTAGGTATAGAGGGTATTTCAGTAGGTAGGTAGGTATATTGAGCTCCCCAATCAGAAGGTATATAAGCCCCCACAGTAAGTAAGTACGTATATAGGGCCCCAATTAGTTATGTAGGTATATAGGGCCCTCAATAGGTATAAAGGGGCCCCCAGTAGGTAGTATATAGGGCCCCTTTAAACAAAAAAGTATTATTTACCTCTCTCTGTTTCCCCTCTGAGCAGCTCTCTCCAATGGCTTGCAGATATGCATACAGATGAAAACATGCACCGGATATTTGGTCCCACCGGGACATTCAGTAGCCCCATTGTGGGCCACTCTATGCTCATGCAGCAGGCTGAAACATGGAGGCCAACCAGGAATCTGCCTGATTGGGCAAATTTCCAGTCTGGGCTTGACTGCAGATGATTTATTCTTGCTGACAGAATAAAACCCTGCGTCAGTGTGAGGTTTTAGCCTCATGATGTTTCACTAAAGGGGCTTTCACAAGGAGCAAAATCAAATAAAAACCCAACAGTTTAAAGTGGAACTGCTAGTTTCATTTTTTTTTCTAGAAATCAATAGTGTTCATTTTGATGTGAAACTTTGTCATGTATCTTATTAAAGAAAACTGGCTCAATTTTCACAGATCAGACTCTTTTCCTCCTTCCCCTGCCTTTGCATTGATTACTTATTATTGTAAAATGTGTCTTCAGAGAGACAGAGATAAAGAACAATTGTCCGCTCAATGAGCAATCAGATTACAGCTGCTGCCCATAGATCTCTGTGGAGGAGGGAGGAAGTAGCCGCAGAGAGAGACACAGACACACAGTGAAACTGTTGCTGCTTGCAGTTAGTGTTCTGTGTATAAAGTCCTCCCTGCTGCTTCCTCTTTGTGTGGAAACGATATAAAGGATCTCCTTGTCTCTGTGTAAAGTGTATAGGAGACATTACATTAGCTAGCTGTGAACTTTTAAGCTGATTTTAGAGAAATCTGGCACTTGTAAATGGAACTACAGAGGAGAAAACTGAAAATACAGGATACATTTCCTAAATTGACTCAAATTACTGCCATTCTTCATGTACACGCATGACAGCTAATTCTGAAATGTTACTTGACTATAAACGTTTAATGGTTTGTGTAATATTGGTAATAGTCTACTTCTTTTTTTTTTTTAGAAAAGATGCCTCTGTTAATAGAGTGTATGTATTATTGAAATTTAACACCATTTAAAGAGGTTGTCTCACTGCAAGGTTTTCTGTTTATGTTAAAGATCTTGCAAAAACAAGTCACTTTGCAATATATGTTCATTAAAAGTGTCCTACCTATTCTGATATACCCCCTCTTGTATTGGCTGCATCAGCTCCTCAGGTAGCTATAGCTACAGACCTGTTTGATATCTCATGATAGGGTGCCAGCACTGGTTGCTATAGCTACAGACCTTGCTTCTTCAACCCCCCATTGGAAGCCAGTAAACACGCCCCTGAATTTATAATGAAACCAAGAAAACAGGACTGATTAAGATGAATCATTGTAGTCAGACAACCACTTTAAGTAAGTAAGAAGTTGCAATGCCAAATGATACCTGTGTACATGAGTGGTACTCTTAGGGTCTGTCTACACGGCAAGCATTTCCAGTTGGTTCTCAGTTGGTTTTTTATGCAAATTCGGATTTTCAACTCCATCAAAAGCCAACTGTAAAACCATTCCCATAGACCTCAATTGAAAATCCGAATTGTAGTCCACCGACTTGAATTTTCTTGAGATTTAAAAACCACAGTTTTTCCCCAAAACTTGGAACATTTTCATTCTTCTGCCGTATTTTAGTTAAAAAAAATGTATCCTAAACATCTGTGTCGGATCCGTGTCCAAAACAACATAGAAATGAATGTGATTAGTTTCTGACTGTAAATCCGGCGGAAAAAAAATACCTAAAATTGAAAACCCACATATTTTGACGTGTTAGTGTAAAAAAAACTACTATAAACTGCATAAAAGTCAAAAATTCCTTTGACTGTTACATTTTCTGTGCTTACCTGGTAGACTGCCACGGCTGGTCCCTCACCCCGCAGGTCGGGTTGTGGGCGCAGCCGTGGCTCCCCTGTCTCCCCTGCTTCGGGGACGAGTGGCGCCGCAGTCTGCATGTCGGGCCACGGGCTCACTCGCTCCCCCGTGAGTACAAACTTACCCGGCCACGCTCCGGTCTCCTCTCACCCCTCGGCCAGCTGCTGTGCGCGCTACCGCCCTCTAGGGGGCGCGCGCGGCAGCTCTCAGATTTAAAGGGACAGCGCGCCGGTAATTGGCTAATTGCCGGCCGCTGACCCTATATAACGGTACCGTCCCCGACTTGTCCTTGCCAGATCTATGTGTGCCCAGTGCCATAGAAAAAGCGTTCTAAGTGTGTTCCTGACCTATCCGTGTTTCCGACCTGCTGCTACGTCCTCTGACCACGAACCTCTGCCGCCTGTCCTGGCCTTATTGCCTGTCCACGACTACGTCTGTCTCACGATTTGGTACCTCGCTCGCCTTTTGCTGCCACCGCAAGCAAGTCACGGCAGTGGAAGCGACCTGGTAGATTCCCACCGCAGCAAGTACATCCCGCTTTGTGGCGGGCTATGGTGAAAACCGGGTGCTACTTAGATTCCGCTCCCTGGTGCGGCTTACACCATCGCTTGCAGTGGTCCAGTGGATCCACTACCACCTGTTGTAACATAGACCCTTTGAAAGAAAATAACTTCCAATAATAAATTTATAGACAAAGAGTAAAACAACCTGTATATGGTGATAAACTGACAGGAAAGTTACCCACAGCCCTAAACAAGGGCGTCCAGAAAAACAGGACTCTTCTGGTGAGCGGGGCGTTATAAGTACAGGCTTATGTCACTAGGTGAAACAAAATATCACTAATGATCAACCTCCTTCCGGATGTCCTTCGACCACCCAGGCTGACGAAAATGTGATGAAAACTTGTCAGACTATTGATGAACTTATAGCGTTGACTGGGAATTTAATGGAGTTCCTGTCATCGAAGAACCAGTCACCTGTCTCGCATAGCACCAAGAATTATTTCCATGTATGACTGTGGAAAACAAATTAGGCTCAACCTTCAATTGTTCCTTTACAGTGCGGCTTGTAGCCAGGCCAGCTACAAGCCCTACTCATCTGTTAAAATTCACTAAGAGAAACTCTAATCAACTCCAATCAACTTAACATCTTCAGCAATAGCCCCACAACAATCTTCCAGAATGGCTTGACAAATTTTCATCAGTTTGGGCTGTCGAAGGACATCGAAAACCGGGTTGATATTTAATTGACATTTCACGTCTTTACTCGTGGCATCTTTCTTATAGGCTATCTGTAGCATTTCAGCTGTTATGCAGCTTTTTCCCAAAAGGAAACAAACTTTTAGGGCTTGTCCCCATGGATTCTTTTACTCAGAATCCGGCCGGTATTTTAATCTGCCGTGTGGACGCACCCTTAGGGTATGTTCACACAGCTTATTTTGGGCCGCATTTTGCCACGTATGTCACAGCGTACTGCGCTCTAATACAAGCTAAATGCGCCCCAGTCATTACGGTAATCCATAGTTCTAATAGAGAACTATTGATTACGCCTCCTCTCCCCGCTCGCACACTACGTGCAGGTAGATAAATTAGAGTCTATGGGGCCAGCGGGCTGCCGCACTCCCCCCCTCCCCCCCCCCCAGCGCCGACAGTGCGCGCCGATCAGCGCAACTCCCTGAACACTTGGTGCAATTGCGGGGCGTTCTATACGTTCTGCAATTAAACCGTGTGAACACACCCTTACAGCTGCACATTGTTCATATAAATCAGCCATCACAAGATAAAAAAATCACTAAAAAAAACACAACCCAACAATATTGACAGGTATTTTGCCTCAGAAGGGCTCAGCGGTTCACCTAGTGATAGAAGCTGTTAACCCCCTACCCACCAGAAAATGATTGCTGAATCTTATTGGGGGTTTTCCTTTTATGTACATTACTAGATTTATTCTGAAAATTGGGAGGCATAGTTTGGAACTGGGTATCATCATCTACTGGGTCCCAGTGTAAGGGTATAAACAGCCCAATAGTGTTTCATAGAAACCCAATGTCCTTACATAGTATTTTTAAATTGAAGAACTGGACAAGCTTTGGTATGTAAATCTCTATACATACAAGTGTTTATAACATAGCAAAATCTAGCTAAAGGGTGCTTTCACACAGCGCAGTTTTAGCTGTGCTCCGATTAAACTGCCTTTATTACCAGCAAGCTTCTTTCACTTGTCTAAATTGTTCAGAAAGGTGATTCAAGTAAGTAATCAATGACTGTGTCTGAAGTCTTGTGGATTACACACACTAATTGATTACTCACTTTCCCAACAGTTTAGTTATGAAAGAAGCTTGCTGGTGATAAAGGCAGTTTAATTTTAGCGCAGTTAAAACTGCACCAAAACTGCGCTGTGTGAAAGCACCCAAAGAAGCAGCCGCTTATTTAAAAAGGCCAACAAGATGGATACAGTGATAAAACATCGATTTGATGATTATACTGGGTAAGTCCCTAGTTATGTACTAATTAATACCAGACATAAGACACCTTGCAGCTCTCCTCTGTCCCGATGCCAGTACAATCTGCCAGATGAATGTTTTCGAGCTGAGCGCCAGGTGTGGGCATCTCACATTCAAACATGTGACACCTGCACAAATTGGAACCAACAAACACTACGCTTTAACTCCTAAAACAAATGTGTAATCTGAGTCCAGATCTTTCTGTAGCTTTAACCAACACGACTCGGGAGCTTGCTGAAAAGGGTTCATGTATTTAAGTCTATAAAAAAAAAAAACGAGAATCCATGGAGAACATCTTACACAAGTCCTTGGTGGTAAATCTACAGTGTACCGCTGGTCTCAACTCAGTAGGGAGTTACCAGTAATTTGTTTTTAAAAGAGCTAAGAACTCCCAGTGGTAACACTTTGATAGTGGAGGCTAAATTCAGTGTCTGGATTATCGACAGGCTGCTCAGTAGCTGTGACTAGTTTTTTTTTGTCTAAGGAAGCTGGAGATCTTGAATTTGAATGCAAATGTGCAGCAGAGGGAGGAAAAACAGTGCATAGAACTAGACACAGACTAAATCACACAGCTGTCAGACAAGAGGCAGAGGAGAATAACTACAGAATGATAATAAGTCTCCAAAACGAGAAGACTATGAATGAAAGTCTGGAGTGCTCCGAGATTTATTTCATCATTGTAGGTTCAGTGTAGGAAATCTTAGTAGCTTTGGATTTGTTTAGTAATGTCAAGTACCTATCAAGAAAATGGGAAACTATTCATTATAGTATTATATGAAAAGCTTGGGATATTTTACCACAGTTGTACATTGTACATGGGTCTTAATGCACAAGTAAGCAATGTGGCGTATGGGTATGTTCACACGACTTTTTTTTAGGTGTGTGTTTGGATCCGTGTTTCAGACCCAAAACGGACCCAAACACGTATCTAACAATGTTCAGTGTGATTTACATTGCTTTCTATGTAAAACTTGCATTGGCGTTCAGACGATGCATATTTTACATGCGTCTTTCTTGATGCGTCTTTCAAATCCGTTCAAAGAATTGATTTGTCAATTCTGGATCTGTTTTACGAAGCAGACGCCCTATTTAAAACCTATAGGGTGCATTTCTGCATTTCAGCAAAAACGCACACCCTTTCCTTTAGAGCAGGTGCACAACTTGTGTTCCAGGGGCAATATGAGGCCTGCAATATCCTTGTGTGTGTCCCCAATCATCCAAACATTCTGGACTGTGCCTGGTGGCACCACGAACAAAAACCCGATGGACCTCGTTGTAGTCAGTGGTGTTCGTCAAGTGCTGGTCATATCCGTCACTAAAAGGTTCTGTTTATATGGACGCGCAGACATCATAGGATCGCATTTAAGACTCTGATGCTCTCTAGAGACATGGGTGGCCTGGGGGTTCCTGATGTCAGAACATATAACTTAGCATGTTTGCTGCGGCACGGAATAGATTGGATACAGGGATCCAACTTCTCCAACATATCTCTTGAGAGTAATTTATCGAAGCCTTGGAGCTTGAATAGTTTGTTACATACATAATACATACATAATTTTCTTGCATTCCATTGCATTTATGCAAATCCTTGGTGATTAGAGATACTGTATCTGCGTGGAAGGCAACAAGGAAACTGATGGGGCTTCCTTTTCAGTGCTCGAAACACATGCACTTGTGGGGACATCCCGAGTTTCCTCAGGGGAGGGAAAATCCACAATTCCAAAGCTGGAGAAACGTAGGGATACAGGCAGTGAAACATCTCCTCCACTCTTCGGAACAGAGATTCTTATCTAGTAGCGAGGTTAGAACTAAGCTTGGTCCAACAAAGGGGTGGTTCCCGGGCTACGCTCAGATATTATGCTTTTAGCAGCATCGCTTGAAAAAATGTTCCAAAGAATTTCAGTCGAATTGGCTCGATAATTTACTAGGAGACCGTCCATTTAAGAATTCACTATCAACACTAGTGCGAACACTTAAGACATGTCAGTGGATGTGCGGTAGACCTCAACTTTTTAGGAGGTGGACGCGTCAGTTAGGAGATGAAAATGTACCTAAGATACCTTAAGATACTTGAGGGTTGGGATCTGGTGAGGAAGATTATCCCTTGTGAGAGGTGGAGGAAATCACACTTTAAATTGATCCACTATGCCATATATGGGTTTGATATACCACCAAGCCCAGATATGCCAGACAGGTTGGTGGCATGTCCTAAGTGTCAGCAACCAAGGTCGGACCTCTACCATGGAATATGGACCTGTCCGAGAATACAAGATTTCTGGCAGCACCTGTCGACCCTTCTTAACAGGCGATTAAATTTAGATTTGGACTTATCGCCGTATCTTATGATTTTCCACAATCAATTACCCCGGTATTGGTGCATATATTTCTTCTAACAGCAAAAAGATGTCTTCTGACAAAGTGGCTCGGTCACGACGTCCCCTCAGTTGACATGGTGGTGGATCAAGTTAAACGTTTCCTGTCTTTGGATAGGAGAGAGGCGGAAAAACATAAAGAGCAGCAGGCCAAAGGATTCTTTAGAAAATGGAGAAGTTTCATAGAAATTTTTTTGACAAAACAAGAAATAAGGGAACACGTGACTCCGTTTAGTGAAACCACGTGGTATTATCTCAAGGATCTAGCAGGAGATTTAGGCCCTCTCAAAGTAACGTGAAGTGGTTGGACCAGATGTACGGGGTCCAACAACCGGAGTGATTTAGGGGGGCCTGCGGTATATGGGGACATACTTTATTTGAGGCTACGATACTGATACTGATACAAATATTATGAAGCTATTCTGAAACCGTTAGATGATCATCTAAATGTAATATGCATAAAGTTGAAATGTAATTTGACTGTAGTGGTAGTTGGGAGGGGGGAGGGTTAATGTTTAATGTTTTAGGTTTTTATGGTTGTATAAATAATGATTGCCTATGTCATATTGAAAATGACACTGTCTTTCCAATGACTTGCATTGTTGTAATCTTTGTATTACTTTAAGAGTGTCAATAAAAATGTTACCAAAAAAAACTAAAAGGTTCTGGTCACATCTCTTCAACAGAGGTTCCACAGATGTGAACCAGCCCTAAAATCAAGAGCCGTGCAAGGAATATGCAAAACACATCACAAGCTAATGGAATATTTTTTACATTAATTAAAGATTTCTAGAGGATCTTATCTGCACTAAGGCAGACAATCAGCATGTATGGTCATATGGGACCTGTAAGAATGGATTGATATCCAAATTGGTCTCTGGGATGATTGGTCCCCGAGACTGCCATGGAAACATTCCCTAGACCATAATGCTGCCACCACCAGCTTGAGTTCTTCCAGTAATAGTTACAGGGTGTTTGTTCTCCAGTGTTTCTCACCTTACGCACCAACATCCATCTTTTCAATGATGGACCAATTGGCGAAGGCAATCCTTTGCCAGTTAGCAGAGGTCCAATTCCAAGCAAATAGATGCGTGACCATCTCTCTGCTTTAGAGCACTGTACGCAATAGGGATCACCGAACTGTTGTTGTAGACACGTGTCTCTATTTCTTGGTAAGCTTCTTGGTAACATATTGGTCTGCCTTCTGCACCTTCATTGCCAATGTTTTCCTCTCACGTCAATGGCATGTGGTACTTCATATTTTCCACGTTGCTTATTCACAATAGTACCATTTGTCCAGTTTCACCTTCGCAGGACAAAAACAGTTTACAAACTGCCCAAAAGCCAATAATCATCCCTTTGGGCAACTATGATACATTGCCTCCACATCACATTATCGGCAAAAGAAGTGCAATTGCTAATTATCTTTAAAAAAAAAACACACAGCACGCACACACATAATGGAACGGATACCTATTGATTTCATTAGGATGTTTGTGGTCCATCAAAGCCGAGCGCCACATTATAACAGCTTACAGCTTTATATTACAGAGTTGGGTGCTGATTGGCAATACCTCAATATTAGCTCCTTTTTGATAACAGAGCTTTTAGAAAACAGTGTGCTAAAGCACCAACTCCTTCATTGGGGCTATGAAGAGTTAAAGTGATAGGACTCCTATTCACTACTTACAGTAACCCAGTTTAGTGTTTAAGGTTAAATACAACGTGGCCTTCTACATTCTTTTAGCAGCGATGATGGGTTGGAGATAACAGAAGACAGACATTGCTAATGAAATCTGCGACCTGTTACCCTTTTGGTGTCTACAAAAATAGCTTCATAAATCAATGACAGCAACCTTCTGTCACCTATAAAAGTAACTGAGTAACTAGTCATTCTGAGGTTTTAATTATATAATTTCTAGTTAACCCTCACCCATTCAGGGTTTTTTGAGCACATATCTATAGACAGTCTGGAATAACGGAACTGCAAGATGTTATAAAACAATAAGAAATTACGAGGAAATTTGCTAACATTTTTGGAGCTGTAACTGTACCTTCAACTTGTTCTTATGATTTTATTTTCTCGTTGACTGTAATGGATAGAAAATAAATCACAAACCCTGAACGTTATTCAGTACAAAATATTTTTAATTCACTATATTATCATCATATCAAAAACTGCATATATTTGTGAAAAACAAGAAAAAAATAGTATTGCTTTCTATGAATATGGGAGCTATTCCAACAGCCCATGGCCATTTAGTATCAATGTGGAAATGGTGAGACCATACAAAACATGGAAAGTCAAGAACATCAGTCACTTTGGTATCTCTTGTTGGGGACAGAAAATCTTAAGATGACAATAGACATAACAATTTAATATTTTGTGCCTGTTGTACCAAAGCATTCAGATACGATTAAGAAGAGTCATGTGAACGGTTATGGACGATATTCTATTGACTGATAAGCTCCATGCATGTAGCAGGATAAACATACTACAGCATTATATACACTCCGTGTGACACCATATGGAGGCTCTTCTGAATTCTAATACACCTTTGTTGTAATATACTTTGATCTCAGTCTTGTAATACATTTGGCATGAATTATCTTAAAGGAGTTTTACCACAACTTTGTTTCGCCTCCTCATTTATTGCCGCATATTTTGGTGCCTAACAGGACACTTTTTGGAGCACAACAGGACACATTTAGAAAGTGCTCTGAAGATACAACCGAGCAAGCGGGCCAGCAAGGCAGAAGATCAGTGCTGGTCGGAACCTCTGACAATGAGTAATGCACAGAAATGAGAAATATGGTACATATTTTTTAACCCCTTAAGGACCTTGCGTTTTTTTGGGTTGACACGTTTGTTTTTTTCTCCTTGCCTTTCAAGAGCCATAACTTTTTATTTTTTCATCTACATAGACATATAACACACTCTGGAACGCACTGCCCCAACACATCAGACTCTCTTCCACTCTCACCAGCTTCAAAAGCAATCTGAAAACCCATTTCTTCAGGATTGCCTATAACCTACAATAACCCTGCTGCCACTGTACTACCCCCACAAACATGTCTGCCCCTCACCTCCTGTCTCTCTCCCCCTCCTTGTAGATTGTAAGCCCTCGCGGGCAGGGTCCTCTCTCCCTCTGTTGTGCCAGTTGTCATACATCATTATTATTGTACTCATTTGACATATTATGTATGTAACCCCCCTCGAATGTACAGCGCCCTGGAATCAATGGCGCTTTAAAATAAATGATAATAATAATAAATAATAATAATAATAAGGGCTTTTATTTTACGGGACAAGATGTACTTTGTGATAGTGTAATTTACCATACCATAGAACATACTGGGAAACTGCAAAAAATTGGGGTGCTGTTCACTCTCCAGTATAAATGATGTGTTCCTGTATTCTAGAGATTGATGCGAATCCAGAAATATCAAAAAAGTACAGTTCATTATGTTTTGGTACCGTAAAAAAATGTAAACATTTTGGGGGACATGTCTGAAAACTGTATTGGTCTAAGACATTTCTTGTTGCCCATAGCAACCAATCAGCGTTCCCCTTTCATTTCATATAGAGCTCTGAAAAAATGAAAGGGGTGCTCTGATTGGTTGCTATGGGCAACAAGAAAAGTCTTAGACCAAGACAGTTAGTTTTTTGACCTAACGCCTATGAACTTGAGTGAGAGTGAATTTTTTGCAGGCTGAGTTTTTTGTGTACTCTTTATTGGTACCAGTTTGGAAAGCATGCGACTTTTTGGATCAATGTCATTCCAATTTTTAGGGGATGCGAGATGACCCCCAAAAATAAGAATGTTAGTGTTTTTCAAATTTTTTTTCTTCTACAGTGTTCAGCATAGGGGACAATTATGTGGTGGGGTTAATTAATTACATTTACAAATTTGATTAAATGTGCACTTTGGATGTTCTCACATCAATATTATATTATGTTAAAGCCCCTTTAAGTGAGACAAATTGCCTGTTTTTGTCACTTTTTGGCTATGATGGTGTTACATTAAAATATGTCATTACCAATGTATATAAACTACTACCCGTATTCTAATTAGGATTATAAGTGGAGGGAAGGAGAGCGATATAGATCTCAAAAGTTTATATGGGACACCCCTGATAACAGGGACTTAAAGTGAACCTGTCAGGGGATTTTTGCTGGCCTATCTGAGAGCAGGGTATGAGGGAGTGAGAAAAACTGAGCTTTGTGATATGTAGGTTTATATAATCAGAAGCAGGATTTTTTAGTAAAAAGGAGAGTAAATCCTAACAAGACTCCTTAGAAAGTCAGATTCCTGCTTACCCCATTCATAAATAGTGATGTATACTAGGAGTCTCATTGTCTCTTTTGGGAAATTTGCTTTTTACTCAGAAATCCTGCTCTAAGTCATACAAATGTATATATCACAGAGCTCATCTTCTCTCAAGTAGGGCAGCGAAAATCACCTGACAGGTTCACTTCAAGTCTCTGTTTTCAGGGTTGTCCCATAAAAACGTTTGAGATCTATAACGCTCTCCTTCCCTCCACCTATAATCCTAACTAGAATACAGATAGCAGTTTATATATATTGGTAATTAAATATTTTCATGTAATACCATAGCCAAAAAGTGACAAAAAATGGGCAATTTGTCTCACTTAAAGGGGCTTTGTCATGATATAATATGAATAAGTTCTGTATGGGGCAGCCTCATTGTATCTAGTAACTGCTGTTAGGGAAAACAAGGTTTAGGGATGTTGGGTTTCCTCCTCCACAACTCTTTTTTTCTCCCGTAAGATCATTGTCTCTTTCTTCATTGGCAGGAAACATGAATACAGTGAGAAATAAAGATATAAAACAATACCCCATATGTAGCTATAGGTGTGCAACGCTACACATGGGGTATTTTTTCACGCAAGCATGAAGAGTCATTAAAGGGGTTGTCTTACTACATTGATTCCTGTTACCTCAGTCCTGTTTTCTTGGTTTAAATTAGAATTCTAGGTGTGTTTACTGGCTTCTACTAGACTGCAGTAGAAGCCAGGTCTGTAGCTGTAGCAACCAGTGCAGGCAGCCTATCATGAGAGATCAAACAGGTCTTTAGCTATAGTGACCTGAGGAGCTGATGCAGCCCATACAAGAGGGGATATCTCAGCATAGGTAGCATACTGATAATGGACATATATTGCAAAGTGACTTGTTTTTGCAAGATCTTTAACATAAAAAGCAATCCTTGTAGCGAGACAACCCTTTTAAGAGTCTTTTTTTGCCTTTATACCTTACTTCCAATGACATTATATGGAATATTAATTTGATCATTTTGGGAAATGACATTACATTATTTTTGGTCTATCATACATTGATGCAAAAATACCCATTTTCTAGGCAGATTGGTTCCTTTTGATTTCTATTATAAACCAGGCCCTGAAATCTTATGGTCTTTTTACTCTTCATGGTTTGTTTATAAGGAATTGATTGTTTGTACAGATATTTTGGTGCCTTATTTGTTCAGTATCCTTCTTTATAGAATTATACAGAGAGGAATAGAGCTAATTACGAGCTCAAAAAAAATCAGTGATGGGAATTTGCTTTTTTAAATACAGTAATTGCTTAAACTTTTTAAATATGGTTTGTATAAGTACTTTAAAATTGTAAATTATCATTGTTGCTTCCCGGAAGTTTTTTTCCATCAGCTTCATTTCTATTGCATTGTATTTGCAGAGAGCTTCAGGAAATTAATCTTAGATACTTTAATGGTCCTACTATTCAAACTCCTTTATTGCTCACTGCCTTTTTAAGAAAACCCTATAAAGTGCATTTTCTTTATTTTAGTAATGTGAACCCATTATGGAAGGTTACATCAAATTTGAATATCAATAGCATTACAAATGGAAATCTG
This sequence comes from Phyllomedusa bahiana, assembly GCA_025379985.1. Classification (NCBI taxonomy): domain Eukaryota; kingdom Metazoa; phylum Chordata; class Amphibia; order Anura; family Hylidae; genus Phyllomedusa; species Phyllomedusa bahiana. The sequence continues at coordinate 197,781 of JAODAL010000302.1, read as the reverse complement.
TATAATTGCTAACCTAATGTAGCAGTTAACCCCAGTGCCCTAGATTCATTATGATCCTTGCATAATAATTGACTTTGTCAGTTTCCGAGAAGACCAGGTTAACGTGCATTTTGTGATAGGGGTTAGGTGCATAATTCTAATGACAGAGAAAAGATGGCTGCATCATTTGCAGTCTGACCCTACTGTAGGCCATGGCACTTAGGTACACTGTAATTAAGCATTGGAACAATCAGACATTGTAGCTCTTAGCTGGTGGATCCTCCGGCTTTATATCGCCAAACAATAATGGTAATTAAATATAATGGCTGTCACTTCTGTCTCAGAGTTTGCCAAGCACAAATGTTCCCGGGATCCCACTAGACACTTGATGCTGAGCGCTGGATGTGTCTATTTAATATCTGTTCTAAGTAGAGCTGTCACATCACAGCAGCTGTGTTGATATGTTGTGGCTGCAGTAGTTAAAACCTGATCCATCACTATAGAAATGGGACTATTTTCAAGAACAAGTTTTTAGGAACAGCAAGGGTAAAATTAAATTGTCAGTGAAACATGACAATGTCCTCATTGTGCAATTTGTCAGCAATTGAAATTACCACCTTTAAAAAATTGTATGTAGTGAACCAGAATATATTTAATATGAATTTACAATTCTCTGATATTCCCAAAGAATTCAGTTGAATTCACCGTTGCTTTATCTTAAATAGCTTGATAGGGGATTCCATAAAGATGACTTCTCTTGACATGTATATTCCAGTAAATACTTCTGTTCCCTTTGAAATATTCATGTTATCAGCCCAGTCCGAACAAACATCTGCTGCCCACTGAGCTGACTGTTTGGTACATACCCCCTCCATACTTTCATATGTCCTTTGCCAGTATGATAGGCCCCTTCTAGAGTAATTCACAGTAAGACTATTTGGAGCCAATCAAGATACTAGTATGCATCAGTGTAGAAATATTCCTCTGGTAAATGACTTCACCATTTTCTAAATTAATATACTGGGCTGAAGCTGACGAGCTTTCAGGCAAGGTTGGACTATAATGAAGGCACATAGGGCTTGGGTGTTTCCTCCACCCACTCTACATCCATTTGTTGAAACCACAACTATATCACAAGGCATTATGGGAAAGGGGCTGAGAAGCCCAAAGCGGCCTCTGTTGGATGTAACAAATTCTCTATTTGCTTTTGACCCACCAGGTCTTCAGAAAGCAAAAATAATTTTAGCCAAGCCAGTATCTCTCATCCGCAGACAACACTGTTTCAGGATTTTTGTCCCTCATCAGTGTAGAGCAGATCGATACTGGCTGGCTGTGTGAAAGGCATTGAGTGGCTCAGAGAGGGGAACATCTCTACTTGAGGAGAGCACCGAATGAATGGTGTGTAGAAATTTGGTTTGCCTTTTAACACTCTACTAAGCATCTGCATATCTCATGGCATTATGGGAAAGGGGCTGAGAAGCCCAAAGCGCCCTCTGTTGGATGTAACAAATCCTCAATTTGTTTTTGACCCACCAGGTCTTCAGAAAACAAAAATTATTTTAGCTAGGCCAGTATCTCTCATCTGCAGACAACGCTGTTTCGGGATTTTTGTCCCTCAACAGTGCAGAGCAGAGCGATACTGTCTAGCTGTGTGGGAGGCATTGAGTGGCTCAGAAAGGGGAACATCTCTACTTGAGGAGAGCACCGAATGAACGGTGTGTAGAGATTTGTTTTGCCTTTTAACACTCTACTAAGCATCTGCATATCACAAGGCATTATGGGAAAGGGGCTGAGAAGCCCAAAGCGCCCTCTGTTGGGTGTAACAAATCCAACTATATCAAAAGAATTTTTTGTCTGGTCCCAGACCTAGGCTCCAAAGAAATTTTCTTCCAAGAGGCTCTGCCAACTGATTATACTGTGTACTGCGCTCACCTACAGTAAAATTCATAGATTGTAATATCCTGCAGTTTGTTGTAGGCACAAAATATTATGCAAGAATGTACCAAGGGAGAGATTTACCTAGACTGGTATTTCATATGCCAGCCTAGCACGGAAGCCTGATGATGGAACAAGATGAGATCAGTTTATTAAAAGGCACACAGCTATGGCTGTTTATGCACTATAAATGTAAAAACAGTATTCCCTCAAGTTATGATAGAGCAGGAATACAATATTTTCAACATACATTGTATGTTGATCATTGTGTCTTAAAATCATACTCGTCATACAATGTCATAGACACTGGCGATCTGCAGCACACATGATTGACTGGAAGATCCATCCAATTATTATGAGCATTTTACAGTGGGGAAAAAAGGATAAGTCAGCCAACAATTGTACAAGTTCTCCCACTTAAAGGCTTCGTTCACACGGCTTATTCTGGGACTGATTGGAGTCGCACTGCGCACCATATTTGCGCTGCAGTATGGCTCCAATCCGTCCCAATAACTACGGTAATCCACAGTTCTCATAGAGAACTATGGATTCCGTCTCTTCTTCCCGCTCAGCGAATCCGCCACGGGGTGAGAAAGGGACATGCACATTATTTACAGCGTGTACGTGCCGTAGATAATGACAGTCTATGGGACCGGCGAGCTGCTGGCCCCCCGCCCCGCCTCGGCTGCATGGCTGCCGACGTAATTGCGGGGCGAAATCCGTCCCCGCACTTACGCCAGCAATAATCCGTGTGAACGAGGCCAAAAAGATGAGAGAGGCCAGTAATTGACATCATAGCCCTGGACAAATTCGACTGCCAGATGCAGCAAAGCAGCCCCAAATCATAGCTTAACCTCCTCCAGGGTCCACAGTAGGTACAATGTTCTTTTCATTGTATGCTACATCTTTACATATGTGAGCACAGAGCTGATGTGACTTGCCAAAAAGACATTCTCCAAGAAGCTTTGTGACTTGTCAACATGCAAATTCCAGTTATTTTTTTTTTTATGATTTGCTTTCAACAGAGGTTTTCTCATTGGTCGTCTAATGTGCCTTTACCCTGGAGTTCACCTCTAATCTCTTTGGAAGCTGTTCTAGGCTCTTTGGTTACCATTCGTGTTATCTGTCTCTTGTGACAATGTCCGGGGAGGTTGGCTATATTTCTCTGGACTTTAAACTTCTGAATAATACACTGCTCACAAAAAATTAGGGATATTTGGCTTGTGACGACTCAATCACGTTTGGCCGCCATCTTGGACCAGCTTAGGGAGGGGCGTTGCTCACAGGAACGCCGTATTTTGTAGATCGGTATTGGCACATCCAATAAAAGGCACTCCGACTGCAGGCTTTTGGTTTCATTGGCCTCAACCAGTTTTATTGGGCAAGCAGGTTACACAAAAACATACACATAAATCAAAACCTAGGCCGTCTGGCCACTAACTAACATATGAAATAGACCCTGTCTATCGGTAGTCTGGACCTAACGTCCAGCATCAAACACACGGTACTTTCTCATATGGTATCGGCTTCCCTCAAGCCTCCGGGGGCCAGAGCCTCTCTCCAGCTCCTCTGCTGCTCTGCCAGCTTGCAGACCACGCCCCCTGCCTGAAGGCCCAGACCTTTAATAGGATACCTGAGCCTTATCCAAATCCTGGCCTGGAACATGGGGAGTAGACGCCAACTTGACACATTGTCTACTCCCAATAAGAGCCGACCCAGAAACGGCTGAAAAGCCAAACTAACAATGTACCATTGCCAACCACTTAGTGTGGCTGACAATACATGCGGCTGGATCTTATCCCACCAAGGCCAGGTATCCTTGGTGGCATGTTGCAAATATAACTTGGGTATAACTCCACCTGGTGGCAGAAACAGGCAACTACCTGTAGTCACTCTGCCACAGGCTTTAGGGTAAAATTTATGGAAAATGTAAAAATTTCACGCTACAGTGATATTTTATCATGAGGCCATTTAAGTCGTAACATACAATGTTGATTTTTTCATCTCAAACAATTTAATTAAACAAAAGCCAACAACAGTGGAGGGTTTACACCATCACAAATGTCAATGGCTCAATAACGTGTCATGTGGCCTTGAGCATTAATTACTGCTTGACATTGAGTTAGTGACTGCTGTGGCATCCCACTCTTCATGAAGGACGCTTCTTCGGTCATTAATGTTCAGAGGTTCAGTAGTTACCAGCTTCTACACTGGTGACTTACCTGATCCCACAGGCTTTCTAGCGGGTTCAGGTCTTAAAGTGCAGACCATTTCATTTGAGGTACCCCAGTCTCCAACAGCCGTACCCATATGATTCAATCTCGATGAGCTGGAGCATTGTTGTCCAAAAAGATGAAATTATCCCTGTGTTGTTTTTTCAGAGGCGCAATTACTAGATTAATGATGTTGTGCAAGTAGTCGGGGCTTATCACTGTCCCATTCACAAAGTGTAGGGAAGTTCTGTATTGACTAGACAAACCTGCCCACACTGTAACAATACCACCACCAAAGACTCATCTGGTGACAACAGGGCCCGATGCATGGCGTCTCCAGCATCATTGGCGGCCATAATTTCTGCTCAGAGTGAATCAACTTTCATCACTGAATTGCACTGAGGACCACTGGTACTTCATCCAGCAAAGATGCTCCCTGGCCCGTGCAAGACGATGGTGTCTGTGCCTGATGGTGTGGTCAGGTTGTCTAGCATACAGACCACGCTAAAGTAAATGGTTACGAATGGTCCAACGTGACACTTTTTTGCTTCTCACCTCCCTTAAATGTGCCTAGAATTGTATGGAATTCATGATCCAGTTCCGTAGGGCATTGTTTACAATGTGTGATGTAGCCAAAGGACGACCATTTCTTTGTCTTTCTGTGACTCTTCCAGTCTCTCTGTAGCTCTGTTGCAACCTGCTGATGACACTCTGTGACACTCTAAGCTTAGTGGCCACTTCTGTCTGAGAAAATCCTGCTTAAAGCCTCGCAATGGCAAGATACTATTAGTCAATTCTAAGTTGTTGTCTTAGCCTCATGATGTCAAATTGTTAACAGCATGATGATGAGGAGGACTGTTTAAATCCCAATTCAAATTGATCAACACCTGAATTTTGCAATTAAGCTCCTTGTTTCGAGATCAGCAAGTTGTGCAAAACATACTGAAACAATGAAATGTTGGACATGTGCTTTATAAAGTTAAGAGAGAGTCTCATTTAGTTAATTAAAAAAAAGTAAAGACATTTTATTTTCATCCTGAAACTTCAACCAAAACCCAAATATCCCTTACCTTTTGTGAGTAGTGTGTGTGCAACTGTAGTAACAGGTGCAACAAGCTGTTTGGAGATAGTCTTTACCTTTATCGTGTTTGTCTATAATATTCTTTATAATCTCCTAAAACAACTCTTTTCTTAGCTTCTTTTGGATCGTGTTCAGTATGGTACACACCCAGATACCAAACAGCACAGTGACTACTTTTCACCCTTTAAATAGGCAAACTGACTGATTACAAGTTTGAAGACACCTGTAATGCTAATTTCATGACACATCTTTTTAAATTTAACATGACCCCACGGTCAATTTATTTTCAGGTTTTTTTTCTACGGGTATTATCATTTTTGTCCAGGTCAGTTGAACCACAATCCAAATGCAATGTCTGATTTTCCTGTAAATGTAATTTATAATTGTTTGTCACAGTTTCAAGTTATTTCAGTTTCAAGTTATTTAGTGTTTTTTTTCATCAATGGAAGGGTACCAACAATTTTATGTGTGAATAACTTTTAAGCTATCACTATAGTATTGGTGCCACATCCGTTTATAATTGCTGGATGATGATCTCTGTGGGACATTTAACATTGCTTGTCAGCAAACTTTCTCAGGAACAGATGAGATGTAGGAGCAGCTGAATACATGTTTTTTAGGTTTTGTTTTTTTTTTTAAAGAAAAATTAGAAGAAGAGGACACCTGAAGGAGCTTTCTGTACTTCTTTAAAGGGGTTTTCACGCTACAAAGATCCTATCTCAGATTATGGGGACAATAAAAATAAGCACTTTTGTAATTGGGTTGCATTACCTAAGTCACTTAGTATAGTAGATATGAGCTTTTCTGTTCATCTGTTTCCTATTTCTGCTGCTGCTAGTTGGGACATGCCCCCCTGTTCGGTGATTGGCTAGTTGGGACTCGCGCAGAGATGGATTCCGCCCTGGGCACGCCCCCTGGCCGGTGATTGGCTGACTGATCTTTCAGTCAGTCTATCGGGATATGGCCCCGGTGAGGAAACGCCCCGGACACGCCCCCTGTGCTGTGATTGGCTGCCTGCACAATCTGTGTTTACTCCCCTCTGAGCTGTTAAAACCAAAGGTAAAACCAGCTATGTGAGAGGGCTGCTGGCTCTATACTTATCTCCCAGCTCTAAGGTGAATGATCTGGGTAATTACTGACTGGTTAACTCATAGATCACCTCATATAGTCTTATGTCCTGTGTTCCATCCATATAACACAGTCATACAGCCTCCTGCCTGATGACAGAGGGGGAGGAGGTGGGAGGGCAGTTTGCATTCCTCACATGTGTTTCATCAGTTCAGGCTGCGTGTATAACTGTTTATAGCACAGCAAGGAGCTTGTGGAGCCTGGAGATTAAAGGGGTTGTCTCACTACACTTATTCATCTTACCTCAGTCCTGTTTTCTTGGTTTTATTTTGAATTTAGGGGCGTGCTTACTGGCTTCTACTAGGCTGCAGTAGAACCCAGGTCTGTAGCTATAGCAACCAGTGCTGCAGCCTATCAGGATAGATCAAACAGGTTTGTAGCTATAGCGACCTGAGGAGCTGATGCAGCCCATACAAGAGGGGATATCTAATAATAGGTAGGACACTGTTAATGGACACATATTGCAAAGTGACTTGTTTTTGCAAAATCTTTAACATAAAAAGCAATCCTTGTAGTGAGACAACCCCTTTAAGGTTCTGCAGACACAAGGGAACACTGCAGGAAGCTGCATATCTGTTCTGTCCAGACATCCTTCCCCTTCTACTGCAAATACAGAATGATGATGTCACAACTCTTCAGTGAGGACAGACACGCCTGCTGAAAGGAGAGACACACATCCTGACAGGAGAGACACGCCTACTGAGAGGAGAGACTCGTCCCTGGATTTCAAACTCCGTCTCATAGAATTAGCTAAAGAGCACGAACACTTCAACCAATAAAATCTCTTTAACTTGATTTGAGGTTTTTCTATGGGTTTTTCTCCCTTCGATGTAGTATCTCTCTACATAGATATAATTTGAAGCTCCTGGGCTCCAAAGTAGTATCTGCTACGGGTCCTCCATTTATCACACCTTTTTAATAGTACCTGTTTCCTCGTGTGGGACAGAGGAAACTTTTGGTGGTGCTGGGTCCATTACATGACAGATACCAACAGCACCTGATAGGCCCCATTGACTATAAGGCCATGTTCACACGGCTTAACTGCGGGGCGTAATTCCGCCCCGCAATTACGACGTGTGGCCGGGGGCGGGAGCGGGGGGCCGGCACCTCGCCAGCCCATAGACTATCATTACCAGCGGCGCGTATACGCCGCTAGTAAGTCACATGTCAATTATCTCCCCCCGCGGCGGATTCGCCGAGCAGGGAGAGGAGACGTAATGCATAGTTCTCTATGAGAACTGTGCATTACCGTAGTTACTGGGACGGATTCAGCCCGTAATTGGCGCACTTCGGCACGTAATTACGGACTGAATTACGTCCCAGAATAAGCCGTGTGAACATGGCCTAATGAGGTTAATCTGGTTTCCATTACAATATTAGTCATTTCACTGTACAAAACAGTGCCGTATGCTTTGCTATTTTCTCTGGCTTTTTTTTTTTTTTTTTTTTTTTACAGAAACTGTGTTGGAGGCTCAGAAAAGAACCTCTACAATTCTAAGCCTGTCCTTAGTCTCGAACATATCGTATAGACAAAGAAAAGCTGCTCGTTGTAGAAGATACAGTAAATCACAATTTTGTAACGACCTTCTCGTCTCATTTTCACACACTTCGCCATCTGCACTGTCATAGGAAAACAATGTTACCTGAGAAAAGGCCAAATACTGCTCTGAATGATGGCTGAGATTGTGCATTTATGCTTGGAAATTCCCTTTCAGCAGCCTGGATTATGCAGGTGCATTATAATGTTGTCTCTAAAACAGAAATATTAGCCCCAGATGTGCTGCAAAGAAATAACCCAATACTGTAAGTCACTGATGAAGACAGACGTGGAGATGAGGGAAACATCAGGAAACTGTGACAAAGCAAGGAAAAGGCATGGTGTTCTGAGAAGCTAAATTAGACACAGGAAGACAATTCCCTGCCCCTTCCCACGCCAGCTGGAGATTGGTACGGAAGCTTCTCGTGTGTTGTCATGATTTATTATTACTATCCACATTGTTCAAAGGGCCAAAACCTTTGTGACAGGTGCACATTGTTTTTAGTTTTATATCTCACTTGTGTCTATCTTTAGGCATCTGAGCTATCTTTTATTTAAAGGGTAACTCTACCAAGGAATGGTGAGATCTAGTCAGATGGCAATCAGTCAGAATAAGAAAATGCATGCAAAAGAAGCGGCAGACATCCAAGTGTTGTGGATGGGAACAAAGGTTATATATGTGTGATCCTTTGTGTCTCTATTTTAATGTATTAGCATATACCTCACATATACATATATATACGCATGTATAATATTATATATTATATATATATATTATAATAAATATATTATAATATATATATATTATATATAATATATATATAATAGGGACATACCTATATAATACAGCATGTAAAGCTGTAGGTATATCTTTTGTCATTAATGTGTTAAACAAAATGGCCGCCTGTAGTAGTTTGTAGAGCTCGTCGTGTAATCAAAGATGGTGCCTATTCAGAAGTTACACCCTGTGTCCAAGCATTCCTGAGCTGTGAGGAGGGGCCGGGAGATAAGGACGTGACAATAGACCCTCACAGCCAGGTACATATGATGCTTCTTATCTACTAATTTGCAAAGGTATAAAAAAGCCACCATTTTGTGAATAAAGCAGAAAGCACTTTCATAGCAACAAGACATGTTGTGATTTGTTTTCTCGGTGCACCCTTTGTTATTTTTAAGATAATTTGGACCCCACAAGACAGAATAGCCCCTTTAAGGCTACTTTCCATTTCACAAGTAACAGCAAAATGTTCATCCATCCATCGTTGCTTTGTTATACATGTTGTCTATCAGTATGACTTGTATGTGTTATGTATAGTATATGTGACTTCTGGTCTAAAACTAGGTCCACATTGGAACTTAACCTGTGCTGCATGTATACATCAGAGTCCTATCAAAAAGGTATTGAGACTTATACCCCAGAATAATGAAAGGTACCGCTCTTTCTTACTAAATTTGGTCTGCATTATGGCGGTGTATGTTTTATTTCTAGGGAACAATACTGTAGACTACTATACTGTGCTACCCCAAAAATTTAATGCTGCAAACCTGACCAAATGCAGTCAAAAGGAGATTATGCTACAGGTATGTTACAGAATATGTCTAAATACTTTCTGGCAGCGTATAGATTTTTTGTCAACATACCCTTTTGCTTATGGATTCTAAGGCTAGTTCACACGATGTATTGTGGCGCGTACTGTACGCGCTGCAGTACATCGTGTGTTTTGGGAGCTGCCGCTAATACACGTGTACTCCCGTGGGGTGGACTGCGGGGGGTGGCAGCTTGCTGGCCCCATAGACTGTCATTACTCGCGCCGCGTATTCACCGCACGTAATTGACATGTCACTTATCTCTCCATGCATACAATACGATCGTATTGTACGAGCGGGGAGAGGAGGCGTAATCCATAGTTCTTTATGAGAGCTATGAATTACCGTAATTATGGGGCGCATTCTCCGCGTTTTAAGCTCAGAATGCTGCGAAATACGCAGCGAAAAGCGCCCCAAAATAAGCCGTGTGAACCCTCCCCTAATAGCTTCATGTGGTGTTGTATAAATGGTAAGATACGTGCTGTACATTACTCAAGGCTCATTTAGGGCTAAATGTTGTGTAAAAATGATAATGTAAGGCAATGTTTACAATGTAATAAATGCTACCAAAATACACACCCAAGGGTAAATTTATTATGACCCCCAAACTTATATCCAGAGTAACCCCCATGTCCAGCAAAAAAACAGTAGCAAAATTTGGGCGAGATTGACTCGAAAGGGGTTCGTGGTAGATTTTTTCACTGGTAGAAGGGGGCGGGGGGGGAGCATCAATAAAAACCATCCCCAAAATTTCAAGGGGGTCCCATGGATGTTCAGTTGGTTTTAAAAGACCCGGGGAATTGGGAGCCCCAAGGCAGTCTTGAAATTTCGGGGTTTTATGCTCCCCCCAACCCAATGTTTTTACTTTTCTTACCTATGGGAAAAGCTTTGTCTTGCGGGAAAGGGTTTCCCAAATTCACCCCGGGAAAAACTGTCAGAAAAGTATGGGGGTGTGTGAACGCAAGGATGGTTTCATACCCAAATAAAGCTGAGAGTGCTTCCCATGAATAAGGGGAAATGAAAAGAATGCTAGCCCCAGATTGTTTTTTCCCCCACCCAATTGTTGCAGAGGGGTTTTGTTCGGGATGTTTTCACCTCACATGCCCAACACCATCCATTTGATAAGTGGAAAAGGGTGGACCTTTAGAGCGGGAGGGGGAAATTTACACCCCTGTGGGCCAAGTTGGCCCTATAACTAGTTCTGACCACCCCGCGTGGTTTCCCCAACTTACATGAAAACTGAGTAGCCCTTGAGGCCCCCATCCCCCAAACCTTTTTCCCCCCTTACCCCGGGACCAGTTTTGGCCTCTCTGACAAAAGCCCCATTTTTGAAATCTTTTCATGTGTCATTTTAATGTGGAATAACTTTTTGACACTTTTCCTTTTCCTGTGTTTTCAAGTTTGGGTTTTTCTCGTGCCCACATTGTGTTTTTAAGATAGTAAAAAAATTTTGGCCAAAAAAATCTTGTTTATTTGTGAAAAAATATAAAAGTATCTTTAAAAAATTTTAGAAAAATGAAACCAAATTTTAAAAACTTCAAAAATTTCTGCTTTTTAAGACAGTTTGTTTTTCCCAACTCAAAAAAGTTTTAAATAACAAGCTTTCCTTTGTCTGCTGTATTTGTTTTGACCGGTTTTAGATACCCCCATAAATGCCCTCATCTAAGAAACTCACCCCTTAAAGTTTTCCCAAACACCCTTTTGGGAAAGGGTTTTATTAATCCCATTAGGTGTTTCAAAAGGGAATTTAAAGAAAATTTGGAATTGAAACTTAAAAATTTAATTTTTTTTCACTTTTTTTCCCAAAATTTAAATTTTTTATACATTATTCCAAAAGAATAGGTAAATGTGATCGGGGAAAATGCAATTTAAATATTGTTTTTCCCCAGATTCGGGGTTTTTTCAAAGATATCCCAAAATGTGGCCCTAGGGGCCTTTTTGGGTTTTCAATCACAACCCCCAGAATAGGGGAGCACCCTACGGGACTTTTGGGGTTCTTTTTCATTACTATTTTTTTTAAAGGGGCCATTTCAGGTTTGCAGACCCCCTAAGATGTTTAAAATTTTTTTCGGGCCCCAAAAAAAAGGGCCCCCAATATTGGAAATTTCCCCCCCCTTAAGGAATATATACAGGGTGTGTGAGTATATCGACCCCACAGGTGTTTCCAAATTTTTTAGCTTTTGGGCCCGGGGAAAAATTAAATTTTTTTTTTTTTTTCAAATAATCTGAAATTTTTAAAGCTGAAAATGTTTAATTTTTACAAGGAATCCGGGAAAAAAAAGGGCCCCAAAACTTTGTTACGCAATTTTTTCCCAAGTTGGGCAATACCCTACATGGGGGTTTTTAAACTGCTTTTGGGGGGCCCGCAAGGCGGGCCCGTAAAAGGGAGGGAGTGTTACTTGGTTTTTTTGGAACGCAGTTTTTGGGTTTGGGGCCATGCCCGCATTTAAAAAAGCCCCAAAGTACCAGAACAGGGGGAAACCTTCCAGAAAGCCGCCCCTTTTTGGATTCACCCACGTCTCATAGATTCATCTGGGGGGTGTATTTTTGAATTTGGGGGTGCACAGGTTTTTCCAATTTTTTATTTTTTTTTGCTTTTGGGCTAAAAAAATGGGGGGAAAACGCAATTCCCCCAGTTTTTTGGGCTTAAATTTTAAGCTTTTCCCCGTGCAGTTTTTAAATGACGGGATATCTTTACTTTGGGGGGTGGGGTACAATTGCAATGATATAGTTTTTATATTTTTTTTTATTTTTTTTTAAATTTTCCCACAATAGAATAGGTTCTTAAAAAATTCCCTTTTTTTGGTTGCCCTGTTTCGGGATACGCCAAAAAAATTTTCAGTTTTCTGTATACGGAGTGATTATGGGCTTTTTTTTTTGGTGGGAAATTAGTTGTTTTTTTTTATTAGTACCAATATGGGGGCTTTATGCCACTTTGTCATTTTTTTAATTAAGGTTTTTTTTGGGGCATTTTGCAAAAAAAAACATTCCTGGTAGGTTTTTTATTTTTTTTTTTTACAGCGGTCCACCGTGCAGTATAGCTGACATGTTAGTATTACCAGCAGGTCGATTCATTACAGCGATACCCAATTTTTTTATTTTTTTTTTGTTTTATGCTTTTTCGCAATAAAAACACTTTTATTCAAAAAAAAGGGGGGAAAAAACCCTTTTTGCATCGCCATAGTCTGAGAGCCATAACTTTTTTTATTTTTCTGTGTTCGGAGCTGTGTAGGGCTTTTTTTTTTTTGCGGGAGGAGTTGTCTTTTATTTGGGATCATTTTTGGGGGACAAAACTTTTTTATTTGTTTTAAATCCTTTTTTTGGGGAAAGGGAGGGTGGGAAAAAAAAACTGCAATCCTATAGTTTTTTTTTTAAATTTTAAAAACGCTCCCCGTGCAGTATCCGACCCTTAGGGTTTACTCTTTTGGGTTGATACGATTTCGGTGATACCCTATTTTAAGTTTCTTTTAAATTTTGGAAAGCCTTTAAAAAAAAAAAAAAATGTTTTTAAAAGTTTAAATAATTTTATGCAACGCTGTTTCGAGAGCCTTAAAATTTTTTTTTTTTCCGTTTTACAGAGACGTGTTAAAGGGCTTTTTTTGGGGGGGGATGAAAAAAGACGTTTTAATTGGTACAAACTTTTGGGGTTTATATGATTTTTTTTATTTGTTTTTTTTCCCTTTTTTGTGCCCGCAAAGGGTGTACCAAATCGCAATTCTGTTGGGGGGGCTGTTTTTTTACGGTGTTCACCGTACAGGTTAATTTAAAGTGACAGATTTATAGGGGGAGGTCGTTAAGCACGCGGCGAACCAAATATGGGGACCCTTTTTTTATTTTGGGTCTTTTTTGGGGTAGAAATTTGGGGTTTGGGAAAAAGGGGGGAAAAAGGGGAGTGTTACATGTTTTAAATTTTTTTTTTTGTGTTCGTGTTTTACTTTTTTTACTTTTTTTTTTTACTTTTTCAAATTTATTTACATTCCCCCCGTGGGGATTTTTAAAAGCAAATCCCCACTTTTGGGGAAAAACAAACGTTAGATTGCTGTTTTTAAGGGGGGATCTTTGGGACAGCTTTCTGTGTGCACAGGGGCGCCCCTGGCAACTGTGACACCATGCCCACAATTTCATTGTTTGGGGTGGTGGGCGTCACCCCGACTTCCCCCCGGGTGCTTTTAGAAAGCATCCGGGGGGTCCAGTAGGAGACAGGCAAGGGGGATCACTGCCCCTGGGCCCCCGCCGATTGTAGGGAGAGGGAAACTCACTCCTCCCGCCCCGCGCCTTCATTATTGTGCCCTGAAAGGCCCGGCCCGGGAATGGGTCTTTTTTTACCCGCGGCCCGGAGCCACTCTGGCCCGGGGGGTATGGGGCAGAAGCCAGCGGTAAAATTTTTCCGCTGGTTTTCCCTGTCCCCCGGCGCGCGGGCTCGCCCCCAAAACCCCGCGCGTCGCCAGGGCGTTTGCTACGTCCAATTTTTTTTCGGGGGAAATCACTTCCCCCTAGGGCATGCATACCCCCCAATGCGGAAGGGGTTAAGGCCCCAAATCGATACGGTCCTAAGCTATGGGGCTTGAGACCTTGGTGTCGGGGGATGGTGGAGGTGCGGAAAAACTGTATTTTGGGCATCCTTGAATGCACATACTTTTGCGTTAGCGAAGCAGAGACTGAAAGCTCTCCCTCCGCAAGTACTAAGAGGCTTGCGACCCCAAAGCTACCAGCACATACGTGGAGTATGTCATCACACTGCCTGTGCGGCATGATGACGTCACGCCACCTGTCCCGGGAAGAAGACAGCAGCAGGGGCTTCAGTGAGTGAGGGAAAGGTGAGTACTTCTATCTATCTATCTATCAAACTATCTATCTTATAATAACTATATATATAAATATATTTAAAAATTTAAAAATTATAAAAATTTTATTAAAATTTACATGCCGCCCGACCTCAAACGGTAAGGGATTCTCCACGGGGCGTCACGGGAGATCTGCTCCCGACTGCCACCGAAAACCTGGTTTCGTGGGAAGGGCAACATTTGGCGTCTAACCATATTTACTGACGGGGAACTAGGAGGGGCGCTATGCGTTTTTTAGGGTTTTTTCCTTTCCCGGGACGTCCAGGTTGGGTGGGAGGTCCCCCCACTTCCGGGCCGGGTTCGGTTCCGGGTTTTCCCAGGCCAAAAAAAAGCCTGTCTCCCCGGGTGATGGGGGAGGCATGGTTTGCCCAAGGGGTTGGAGCAACAGAGCTGGGAGAGGTTTGGCCCCGGGGCTTGAGGGAAGCCGAAACAGTACTGGAATACTGGCGTTTGATGCTGGACTTTACCCCAGACTACGTAGACAGGTTCTAGGTCATCAGTTATTTAGTGGCCAGAGGGCCTGGGGTTTGTTTATTTCATGTGTTTTTTTTCCTTTGCCAAAAAACAGACTGCGCCAAAAGAACCGGTGTCCGTTGCCATTCCCCCCTACAAAGGGGCCCACCGGGATTTAAAGAAACCCCCCAGGACGGTCCAAATGCGTCCAAGGTAAAAAGTGCTTACAATATTAATATAAATACGAAAAGGGTCAGGGGACGCATGACGGGAGGGTATTTATCCCCCGGGTGGCTGGCCTCAGTGATAAAAAAAAACCCATTTACTTTTTTGCCAGAAACTTTTTGGCTGTTGAGCATTTTTTTTTGTAGCCGGGTTTGGGGTTTTTATGGAGCGGCCCAAGGTGGGGGGGACGGCCGCTCCAATACCCACCGGTCTTACCACCATAAAAAAGGCAGTGGGTGGGAGGTCAGGGGTGTGTTTCTGGCCTAAAAACGGGAACTGTTACTCCCCTGACTGTGAGGCTTTTTGGGACCTGAAGGATCCCCATTCCATTGGGAGCAAATTATATTACCTGCATTTACCTGAAGCAAGGATTTCTGTTTTTACCGTTTGTTTATGCTGAAGCTAAGCTGAATTTGTGTTGAACCAGTGGACGTTAAATAAACGTATCTTTATTTTGGGACTAAAACCCTCGTGCCTGTGCTTGCCTTTGTGCTGACCCCCCCCACAATACATATATATATATATATATATATATATATATATATATACTGGGGGCCCTTACCAACCTATATATATACTGGGGGGCCCTTACCAACCTATATCTATACTGGGGGCCCTTACCAACCAATATCTATACTGGGGGCCCGTACCAACCTATATAAATACTGGGGGCCCTGACCAACCAATATCTATATACTGGGGCCCTTACCAACCTATATATATTTACTGGGGGCCCCTTACCAACTATAAATATACTGGGGGCCCTTACCAACCTAATATATATATAACTGGGGGCCTTACCAACCTATAATATATTATTATACTGGGGGCCCTTCCCAACCTATATATATATACTGGGGGCCCTTACCAACCTATTTTATATATACTGGGGGCCCTTACCAACTATATATTTTTTACGGGGGGCCCCTTTTACCAACCTATATATATATATATATACTGGGGGGCCCTTACCAACCTATATATATATATACTGGGGGCCCTTACCAACCTATATATATATACTGGGGGCCCTTACCAACCTATATATATATACTGGGGGCCCTTACCAACCTATATATAAACTGGGGGCCCCTTCCCAACCTATATATATATACTGGGGGCCCTTACCAACCTATATATATATATGGGGGCCCTTACCAACCTATATATATATATATACTGGGGGCCCTTACCAACCTATATATATATACTGGGGGCCCTTACCAACCTATATATTATATTACTGGGGGCCTTACCAACCTATATATTTTATAGGGGGGGCCCTTACCAACCTATATATATATACTGGGGCCCTTAACAACCTATATATATATACTGGGGGCCCTTACCAACCTATATATATATACTGGGGGCCCTTACCAACCTATATCTATACTGGGGGACCTATTACCTACCTATATATACTGGGGGCCCTATTATCCACCTATATATACTGGGGGCCCTAATACCTATCTATATATACTGGATGCCACATAAGCTATCTATATATAAACTGGGGGCCTATTACCTAACTATATACTGGGGGAACATATTACCTATATACCGACTGGGGAATCCTATCTTCCATATACCTACTGGGGAACCCTATTACTGATCTATAGACTGGAGGCCCTATTACCTATATACCTACTGGAGGGAACCATTTTACCTATCTACAGACTGAGGGACCCTATTCTCTTTATATCTACCTACTTGGAGACATAAACTATATACCTATCTACTGGGGAACATATAACCTTTATATTTACCTACTGAGGAGACCTATGTACCTTCCTACTGGGAGGGGCTCTATAAACCTATCTAATGGGGCCTATAAATGAACGATGGGTGACTCCCCAACCCTCACAGCAAGCACCTGGCTTTGCTATCATAGAAAAGCCTGTTGCTGTGGGGATGGTGCGTCAGTATGCTTTCCTGTATAAACCCTCATTAGGAATGGAGTTATATAAACCCTCCAGTAGGTAGGTAGGTACATGTGTGCTAAAAAGTGAGGATTCTAAAATGTTTGTGTGGTAAATTCTGCAGAGACAAGTCGTGGCTGGGAGAAGACATCATGGCTACTAGTATCTACCACTATATGGTCTCTGTATGGTTAATATATGTCTTCAGAGCTTGTGTACAACTGATACACACATGGTGGTCATATTTGGCCATGGTCTGGCAGTACTATTTGATCTTTAAGTAGTAATAGTTTTGGGTATTGGTATTTTTTTTTTTTTTAGTTACATTGATTCGTCTGGTATATTTGCTCCATGTATAGGTGTATTTTTGCTGACTGTTATTTATAAGGTATTACACTGTCATACATAGGTGAGCGCTTTTGAAAAAGCTAATTTCCCAGTGCTGATTTTCATTGTACAGTGCTGGACAGGATCTATGTGGAATACGCGTAAAATTAGTGACAGGAGCATAAATATTTTCTCTGTAAAAACACATGCCGAAGTTCACAATGTGGTGTGAAAAATGCTGTGTGAATGCAGCCCTACTGAGCAAAACTTTTCAAAAAGGGCCCAGGCCCCGGATGTTGTGGGACCCTAGCAACGTCCCTGTAAATCCATATTAACCTTTTAAAGTCGGAGTCTAAAATATAACAGCACATCAGAGCATTATAAGAGAAGATGCTACAGAATTCTTATTTCACAGGGAGCACAAGCATTTACTAACACAGACATATCAGGAGATACATATCATACTAAATAACCCTAACATTTTGTGACTCTCAGAGTGGTAGCACTCAGATGAAATAGAATTTTTTTTCTATCAGCACTGATAAAAACAAAACATTTATTAATAGAAAAATGTAAAAAAAAAAGTGCAACAAGTGACCATGTGCAAAGTATCAACATCGCTGACGCGTTTTTTCGAATGACAGATTCTTATTTTTAGAAAATAATATAGGCATCTATTCTGCCCTTAAGGGGATGTATAGTTTCTTTTGTGCGGCTGTTTCTCCTCTCTCAGCTCTCTCAAACTCTAGAAATGCTGGGGTGTTTCTCTCCCCTCCAGCTGGGTGACATCATCCCGCCTTCACTGTTCATGCTGGCTCCCGAGACCCCCCCCCCCCCCCCATATCTGAGTCCACATGTCACTGTGTCTCTCCCCATCCATCTTATTTATAAGAGCTGTATACATACCACAGGATCGCATTCATTCTGAGATGAACACTGATCTCTTCTCTTCATCAGCTGGAGATTTGTTACAGCTTTCTATGAAAGGCACAGATCTCCCTTCTATGCAGGAGAGGCAGGGATCGACACACAATTGTGCTTTTTTCTGATAATAGAAGCCCTGCACTGTTATTCTGTTTTTCTGGCCTGTGCAAGAGTGAAAAATGTGCCGGTCCCTTACTTTGAGTGAAAGACAAGAATGCAGCTCCGTGGAATACAGACCGACCGGGGGCGAACTGAATGTAAATGAGCTCTCAGCTAGTGAAATACAAGGAGGAGGGATCCAACAGCGCGGATGAACAGAAGCAAACCGTTCAGACCACAGACCCTCACTGATGCCATGTCCGCCTCACAAATGCCGCACAGATGAAAGAAACCAAAACGAGTACATAAGTGGGAAATTATAGAAAAAAGATGCAACATAGATGGGGAAACCATCAGCAAACCAACAACCAAATGCAAGCTCCAATAAATCTAATAGTGAGAGGATCTATTACTGAATCAGTCTGATGGGTGTTACCATTCCAGTGCACAAAAGTTGTACCTCTACAGTCACTCTGTCAGCACTGATTGGACAGTGTCAGACTGTGCACAAATCCCTAAATGGCAACACCCAGTTGACTGATTCAGTAATAATTTTCTAAAAGGAATAACAGAAGAACAGCACAACACAGAGATATAGAAGAATATGCTCCAGAATTGTCATTTCACAGGGAACACAGACATATCATGAGATGATACTATCATACTATTATCATACTATATAACCCTAACATTTTTCGACGCTCAGAGCCTCCTTCATACAGAGATGGGACTTCCATTAATATGAAAATCAAAGACCTTCCTGGCTGCAAAAGGTTTATACTCAGCTTCTTGCCAAGAATCATGTCTGCTTGTTTGTTTTAATTAACAATGATAGGATCAAAGTCGATTAAAAATCAGGCTTCCCCTGCAGACTAATGTCACCCTTACCTGTTTTAATTTGGAAAGCAGGTAGGCATGTGATAAATTTTATTCTTGTGTTAAACCCCGCTTGGACTATAATTAGAAAACTGGTTTATTGAATGCTCCTAAAAGTTAATACTTATTTCTCTGCAGTTAATTTAAATGAAAGCTTTAGGTTTCCTCTGTGAGAGCAAATGATCTATTAATCTTTTTTGTTTTAATGGTTTGTGTGTAGTTTAGTCTGTCCGTACATCTGAAGTAAGTAAGGGCATGTACCAGACGGCCAAGGGTTCGGACGGTTTTTCGAATGTTTTTTGCGGTTTGCAAAACCGTCTGAATAACGGGCCGCAAATGAACACACCGGGCTTCTATAGAAAACCCGTGCAGCGGTCCCCACTGCACAGGTTTTCCGCCCGGCATTTTTTCAAACCGCCGGCCGCCCGAAAAACATTCTACATGTTCATTCTCCTTCCGGTTTTCGGAACGGATTATGCGCATCGTG
Source organism: Phyllomedusa bahiana (assembly GCA_025379985.1). Lineage (NCBI taxonomy): Eukaryota > Metazoa > Chordata > Amphibia > Anura > Hylidae > Phyllomedusa > Phyllomedusa bahiana. The sequence continues at coordinate 178,164 of JAODAL010000302.1, read as the reverse complement.
AATGGGAAGGGGGAGGGCCGGGGGCACGCACTATATTGGAACAAGTACCGGGAAGGACTGTTACCTGACGGATAAACCGACCGGTATTTGTCCATTGCTGTGGGGATGAACCCTAAGCTTATACTGGGCTGAAGCTTATAAGGGTATGTTCACACGGCGTGTTCAATACATACTTGGATCTGTGTTTAGATGCGTGTTTGGATCTGTGTTTCAGACCCTAAATGGACCTAAACACGCATCTAACAATGAGCAGTGTGTTTTACATGCGTCTTTCTGATGCGCCTTTTGGATCCGTTCAAAGAATTGACATGTCAATTCTTTATCCGTTTGATGCAGCAGACGCCCTATTTAAAGCTATAGGGTGAGTTTCTGCTGCAGCAAAAAAGCATCCAAACACGCACCTGCATGTCGGATGCATTATGGATGCGTTTTACACAACGCTTTTGAATGCATTTTTCGGATCTAAAACGTATCCAAAAACGTATTGACCCTGCCCTAAGCAGTAGGCAATCTGGGCAGACACAGCTGCAGCATAATAAACATGATGGAGGGACGGAGCCAGCCATTTGTTAGACAGTGTTCTTTAGACGACTACAGATTTTCTTTAGAACTTAAACTATCATGTTGCCAAACTTCAGTCACCGATTATAGCTGTGCCCTAATGGAAGAGAAATGAAAGCGGTCAAGACTGAAAAACATAACTAGCATAATTAGTGTCCATTATGTAGTGGCTTATGGTCAGAAGGTTAGTTTTTACAGAATGCCAGGGACTGAATCACTGTTGTGACAGGAAAACAATAATGGCACCTTCCACTGGAATCCATATAAAGACCGGGGCCGGACAGCAGAGCGCAGCCCGAATCAGGGGAGGCCCCATATGACCCGGCGCAACCGTGTGCGCCATGCAAGGGAGGGGGCGGTATATACACCACACCCCGGGCGGCGCGGGATCAGAAGCGCGGGCAGCGGAATAGGAGCCCACCCTCCCTCCCTTATATTGGCTTCAGGAGTGGGCAGATGGTTGACCAGGTACGGAATGGTTGGTTTTGTTTGTCACGGTAGCTGCGGCGGGGTGGGGTCCTTGGAGTTGGTGGAAATCGGTGGGGGAGGCAGATCTAATTTGGTCTCCCCTAATTTGTAGGCCCTTTGAGGACTTGTCTGGTGAAGGTGGGGTTCTACAGGGTGGTGTCCTTGGGGGCTGGTGGAGAGTTGGTAATAATAAAAATAATCTTTATTTATATAGCGCCAACATATTCCACAGCACTTCACAAATTCAAGGGTAACGTACAGGGGGAATTAACACATTAAAAGTACTTTACATAATGAGGACACAAGGTGTGTGGGCCCTGCTCGCTGGAGAGCTTACAATCTATTAGGGTATATGGGTGAAACATATGGTAAGAAGTGCCAAGTTTACAATGGTCCGGCCATGTTTCATAAGTAGGGGGTGGTTTACACCTGCCACCCAGACTGTACATCTATATACAGATAGGTGCCTGTGAGTGCCCTAGTGTAGGGAGTGACAAATGTGTGTGATAGCAGTTAGGGATCTTGGTGGGCCAGACCGATGAAGATGTATTTTTCAGAGCCCTCTTAAAACTGTGAGGGTTGTGGATGTGCCTGATTGCCCCGCGGTAGCATATTCACAGTGAATGGTGGTGCACGTGTGAAATCTTGTAGGGGGGCATGAGAGGTTGGATGATTGATAAGTGTAACCCTGATATCAGCAGAGAAGCCGGAGAGACGGGTCGGGTGGTAGACAGAGACGAGAGAGGTGATGTAGGGGCTGCAGGGTTGTGGGAGAGATTTATGGTGAGAGTGATGGGTTTATACATGTATCCTGTACTGTTGGGCTTCCAGTGCAGTGGACCTGACACAGAAAAACCGGTCAGAGGCATCAGATATAGCGGCTGCGAGGAAAGATGAGGCATGGCTGTTTGAATTTAACAGGACAGTTTGAGTGCAGGAGGAGAGTTCTGCCTGAGTGGCAGGAGACAGATTGCATTCGGCGTCTCTGCAACTGTGTCAAGTACCCGAGCGACAAGTTTCCCATAAGGGCTCTGTTAATAGTAGAGTATTGAGTTGTTCTCCCACTGTCGAGTTTACGGCTCGAAGATATTTGGAGCATACTGAACAGCACCGGTCAGGATTTTCCGGTGCCCTTGTGTCGGGTCATACCAGTGAACCGAGAATCTACCCCCTAAAGTGGGCATACTGACAAAAAAAGGACGGAATATTTTATAACAATAAAAGGGTTTTCGCAATGTTCAAGTACGGGCCATGAAAGAACATTAGGTCATAAAGATTGAGCCGACATGGGGCGAACATCGTGAAAGATGTAGTCCGTGGCGAACTTTGGAAATAGTGATGCCAGCGGTCTTGTATTAGAGCAAAATGAATAAAGTCACGCCTTGTGGATATTTCGTTTATGTATGCGAGATGGGGAGGTAGCAACGTAGCCACTCTTTCAAGGATATCCACCTTTGTTTATGATCTATGTCCAGTTCAGTCCGTCTCTTATTGTATGGATTCTTTGTGTATATTCAGAACTGCTGTGGCGCCAATTAATCTAACATTTGATATAGGGGCAGTACTTAAAATATATTCGGTCTGATGAAAAGCGGGACATAAGGCCACGCTACAACCTAGCGTGATTTGGGACGTATTACGGGTCTGTTGCCGGTTCCGGAGGGGGCGGAGGGAGGACATGAGCGGGAGGAACTGACCTACAGGGGCCTAATAAGCAGCTGTGATTCAATTTGAGGAGCATCCTTAAGGAGGTCAATGTCTGGGGGATAGTATGAGATCGCATGAGGAAAGAGGATTCGTACGAGTATGGGGGCACAGGGGGAGGAATTTATCCGCAGATCTGATGTACTTGAGTACGAACGACTTATGATCCGTTACGAAAATGCATGGCCACGTGTGTAAGTCTTACATTGATACTTTAAGTGATACTTATTAAAATGTGCCTCAGCCTCGACCCCAGTGTTTACCAGTCCACACACTAACTCTTAAGCAGGTCCTTACAAGAAGTGTCTTTCTCAAAAGGGGGTTGCCCAACCACCGGAGATAACAAAAAGTGAGTTAAGCTATAAACATCGGCGTTGGCTTTCAGGTTGCGTATTTAGAGAAGTGAAGAGTGCATGATTGTTAGCGGAAACTGTTTAAAGGGGGTACTTTGTTCTGATTAAGGATTGAATTAATTCTCATGCAGGATTGAGTAGTTCCGAGCAAATAGTTGGTTGTGGGTTTGTCGTTGTGGCGGTTTTAATAGGGTGGTGGAAAGATAAAAGAATGTTCTGTGGATGATTAAGGTCTTTTATATATAGTTGTAGCGAACATTTGTGCGTAGGATGGAGAGGTGGTAAAATATACATCAAAAACTAGAACAACCAATACAATCAAGACGACTCTGCAATTCTTATACATTCAACAATCTAGGAAAGTAAGCTAAATAACCGGAACTATTTAGGGAACCATTCAAATCCACTTCAAAAAAATTGTAGCTGAAGTGCCCTCTATGAGGCCATATTCGGGAGATCTAATATAACTTTTAAACTCAAATACAGTTATTTCGGTCCTTTAGCAAAGATTGGCTGGAGGGGGTTGAATTACGTGCCTGTAATTTATTTAAGATGGAAAATTAATTTAATTTCTTAGGACTGGTACTCTGCCCCAACCGTGTTTTTCAGGCAGAAGAGTGACATCAAACCCATTTTCATTGTTATGAAAATGTTTGATGCTTATATAGAACTCTTCTGTATTTCGCCAATGTGTTTGTCTTTTTTATTCAATTCTTATTAATACCCGATATTTACATGATTTTAATAATAGGGGTTCTCGGGGATCCGATACAATTTCATAGTTGATGTGTGATAGTGGGAATGTGTTAGTGGGGAGAATACACTAATTTCCTCTCAATGTTACCGAATTTAGTACTAGACCGTGTTGATGCGGGAATGCCTGCGAAAAGGCTGACTGCGATACCGTGATATGTATAGTTTTAGGATAAACAAATGTGAGCTTCGGGTAAATGGTGAGGTCATTTGGAGATAAGTCAACTTCACAAGAGTAGGAAAAGTCATATGCAAATCGTTGCTTAAGGCGACCTCTTATGTATACTTTGGCGGGGGTTATTTACTACTGTAGTAATAAGGGGTATATGGAATGGAACCGGAACTTCATTCAGCTCTTAAGGCTTTTGTTTGGTGGTTGTGTTAAGCGGGAATTTCGGCTGAATAGTCAGCCGGTAAGGAATGATGGCGGGATATCCATTTTATTTGTCTTTTAGTAGTGATATTTGCACATATGTTCTCCACTGGCCTTGTCTAAACTCTGCTCTCTTCATAGTTTGGCAGTTTTTACAGTTATATTGCTTTGGCGCCTTAGCGACTTATCGGCTTCACACAATGTTTTTTGAATGCATTAATTTTGCCAGCCAGTACTTTGTAAGACAAATGCCACATCTCACAGGGTGATAAGCTTAGTTTCAATGAAGCCCTCCAAGGCATTGTACGATATTCCAGTAAGATTGTTTTGATAATCCAATTCAATGAATTTTGGCCTATTACTTTTTACTAAAAAATAAACCATGTTTGAAGAATAAAACCCATTCGGGTATGATTCTACATGAGGGGCTTTTGTCATGGGATATGCATGTCAAATCGGTTTATTTATGAGTTTGAATTTTTTGAGTAATCGGTATAAGAGCAATAGTATATATAATCCCCAATGTGTTATAAGCAGCTGTCCGGCGAGAACTCTTAGTTTACTGGGAGTTGATAGCCTTTATTTATCTTGTACTAAGTGAAAATATACATGGCTTCCATAACTGGTTGGCATATCACACACCTCCTTGGCACTATTTGGTAGTTGGTATTTACCAGTGCACGTCGGCATCAGGCGTTGATCAGGTTGGGATCCTTTAGTTTCGAATTTTGTGGACTTATGGCACTGTAGTATCGACCTGGATCTTATCATTGTCAGACTAGCGGTCTGATAATAAGGTCTATCTACTTCCCTATGTGTCTTGCCTGCATGACTGCGATGGAGGTATTTGAGCATTTTGACATATAGTGTATCTTTATGGTAACTTCCTGGCAGATAAGGAGGCTCTAATTACTCGAAATATGTGAGGGGAGAGGTATGGTGGTGGTTGGGATACGTCTTGAATAGGTTTTGATTTTTTGTATAACTTTTTTCATTTAATGACGGACTGGGACTTTAATGTAACGCGGCCTAGGTTTTGGTGGAAGTAGGTGAATGGCATAAGAATTTGTCAGTGGAGTTGGGTTGTAATGGCGATTATGGGGGCGTTAAAATAAACATTGGGTGTGTTTAGGTCTAGGTTGACTGGGATGTCATGGGTTACTTCTGGCGAATAATGACAGGTTTATCGATAACTGAGTGATTCCAGGGTGTGGAGGCAGTGTCTAAAACCTAGGGGTCGGCCAATGGGGCGGGAGTTGAAAGTTGGATATATTAGGGATTGCGGAGGTGGGGCTTTTATCATGGAAGCAATGTGAAAAATGTTAGAAATCGTCATTGCAGATTACACTGTTTCCGAGTACGTGAAGTGAATGGCGACTAGGGCTAGCATGGAGTGGCAAGGGCAAGGCATTTCACGATTCGCCGAGTAGAGTCTGGAGTACGTGATGTCAAGACTAGTCCAGTGTGCTAAGCTTGCTTGAGTTAGTTATCGTCTGTGGCGCGGGGATAGATAGGGTCGTGAGGTTGATAATATTGAGATGGGAGAGGGGGTATAAAAAAATTCATCCAAAAGGGGGGCAGGCAGAGGGAAAGGGGTGGAGGGCTCTGGGATGAGTCAGGGTAGGGGATATGTGGGATCGGGTATTGTGGTGGAGTAGATAGGACGCAGGGTAGGGTGTCGGGCGGGAGGTCGGGGATGAGTTAAGGGGTGTATGTAACACTGGAAGGGGGAATGGTCAGCGGCAAGGGTAGTTTTATGTTAGGATTCAAACAAGTAAAAGTACATTAATGGATATTATTCTGTACGTTTGTCTGGTAACTTACTTGTGTCCGTTGGATTACATGCTGTGTCTAGGTCAGTTATCAGGAGCTGGTTTTTATTCTTTAAACACTCTGGTTAGTAAAGTTAAGATAACACGGTGGTCTTGTCAAACTGCTTTCAATACCTAATGGACCATGAAATTGAAATAACAGCATAAAATCTGCAGTAATTACAACAACGGGATGTCCTATTAAAAACATGATCCTTTTTGCATTATGGGGCCAAAAAATAGAAAAAACACATACAAAGCGAAGCCAGAATTTAAAACGCGGATTGCGGCATCTACAGGCAGCCACCAGACCGCAGGAGACAGCCCCCTAAACTAGGTAGTTATAGGTGTCTGTTGGCTCTTGAGAAGCACAAATAACTGTAGCGGACAGGTAGACACCTTTATTACACCTCCTTTCAGCTTTATCTGCCCCCTCATCCAATTAACCGAATTTTTGCAGTTCACAGTATTTCTTTGAGATCAGGGGACCAACTACAACTTGTTTTGACTTTCTAAATTGCTGGGAATCGCTCTAGCATTAATCTTATTCTCAATCAATGTACATGCCACGGAAACATTGATATTCTTGCATGGGTCATGTTTAAATTACCTATTTAACAGAAACAACACAGTCTACAAAACGGGACTGATGAACCCTTCCTATACTCCACCTCTATCTATCTATCTTTCTTTTCTATTATCTTATCTATATATATATATATCTATCTTCTATCTATCTATCTACTATAATACTATATATCTTCCACCTGACGAACTTCACCTCATTACTATCGCTTACACACATTTAAGTCTGCATCTACACAACCGCCAAAAGGTTTCCTCACCAATCTCATATCCTCCTTGTCTCACACTACCCAAGACATTTTATTCAACACCATTCACTCTCTCCTTCGCACCCCCCACTACTGCACTTCATCCCCCATCTCTCTATCAGACGGACGCTTTGACACTCATTTTCTTAAATAAGATCAACTCCTCAGAGAAGCTTCCACCCCTTCAAGTCCCACTACCCACATCTATACCTCTACCACTCGCAACACCCACCCTCACACTGACCACAGTCCCTCAAGTGAACACTTCCATAAACTGCTTTCCCACTGTTAGTCACGATATCCTTTCCTATCTAGTGCCAATCACATACACTCAACTACACTGTAACCTTGACCACACTCGACATCCTTCCTAATCCCAGGACCTCAGCAAATGTTATTTTCCCACGCCCTCACCCCACCTTTTCAATCTATCACTTAACTCTGGCATTTCCCACTTCCTCTCTTAAATCACGCGACAATCTAACCTATACTTAAGAAAACCATCTCTCGACACCTCTCACAGCCAAACTATTCGCCCCATTCACTGCTTCCTTTTGCATCCAAACTCCTGGAATCTGCATGTCTATCTTCAACTGTCTCCACCTCCTCACTCTCAACTCTCTCCTTGACCCACTCCAATCAGGCTTCCGACCCAACTCATCACTGAAACGCCCTAACCAAAGGTCACCAACGACATAGTTAAAGGCTAAAGCCTTCCACGCCACTATTTCTGTGCTTCTACTCTAAGGATCTGTCTCTGCCGTTGACACGGTCAGACCACTCCATCTGCTACAAATCATCTCCTCCTCGGCATCAAGGAACTGGCCCTCTCTGGATCTCACTTCTTATCCTCTCTGAACGGACATTCAGTGTCCTCTCATCTTGCACCACCTCCTCATCCTCCACCGCTCATCTGTTGGTGGTACCTCAGGGGTCATGTCCTGGGCCCACTCCTCTTCTCGATCTACACTCTTGGTCTTGGTCAGTCATTGGCCTTCACATGGCTTTAAACTACCACCTGTACGCGGACGAACCCGCCTTTATATCTCCGGTCTGATTTTAACTCTCTTCTCTCAGGATCCCAAAATGCCTATCATCCAATATCTTCCTTCTTCTCTTCCCGGTAACTTAAAAACTAAATGTAATAAAAACAAGAATTATCATCTCTTTACACGTCACTCTCTCTTCCCTCCACCTGATCTCTCTATCCCACTTACAGGGCCACACCCTCTCACCACTCCACAAGTCCGCTGCCATTGGGATAACACTTTGACTCATCCTTTATTCCCCCTTTCAAACCGCACATCCAAGCCCTCACCTCTGCATTGCCGCCTCCACCTTGAAAAATATTTAGCATACGCACCATTCCTCAACTCTGACACTACTAAATTGCTAGTCCACGCCATCGTCATCTCCAGCCTTGGACTACTGCAACATCCTTCTCTGTGGCTCCCAGTTAGCACATCCTCGCTCCCCCCATCCATCTCAACTCTGATGCCGTCTGATTCTCCTCTCTCCTCGCTCTCACTCTGCTCTCCCCTCTGCCAATCCTTCACTGGTGCCCATTGCCCAACGAATTCAGTTCAAATTACTACAACCTGACTACAAGGCTCTCATAACCTCTCCCCTAATACATCTTGCCATAATTTCCTGATACCTCCCACTCACGCAATCTACGATCCTCAAAGGACCTTCTCATTCTTGCTCCCCCTCTCATCAGATCCTCACATAACCGTCTCCAAGACTTCTCCCGTGTCTAACCCACACTATGGAAACTCCTTACCCCAAAAACATAGATCTTCTCCCCAACTTGCTACCAGTTTCAAAAGCATCCTGAAACACCCATTCTCTTCTTGATAGCCTACAAACCCACACTAACCCCACACACCACATACACGGCCCGCAAACATGTCTGCCCCACACCTTCTGTCTCTCCACCTTCTTCTTGTAGATTGTAGCCCCTCGCGGGCTGGGCCCTCTTTCCTCTCGGTTTCAGTTATGTCATTTTTGTCACCATTGTATTTGTTCAACATTTGTTATGTAGAATTCCACCTTATATGTACAGCGCTGGAATTAATGGAGCTCTTAAAATAAATAACTAATAATATATATCTAGTCAATTTATAGTACAATAAATTCTATTAATATTTTCTTGTGTTCACTTTGGGAGGACATGCATGAAGGAAAGGTGCTTCAAAGTGAAATGTCGAGTTCACTCCGTTTTCAGTGTATAGTGTGCTCGTTCTAATGTATGTAAGTGGCTTTTGTGCAATTATAAATGGAGTCTAACGCGCCTATGTATTAGGCGCATTATGAAACGAACATGTACACTCACCGGCCACTTTATTAGGTACACCTGTCCAACTGCTCGTTAACACTTAATTTCTAATCAGCCAATCTCATGGGAAACTCAGTGCTCTTAGGCATGTAGACATGGTCAAGACTAATCTCCTGCAGTTCAACCGAGCGATCAGGAAAGGGATTTGAGTGCCTTTGAACGTGGATGGTGTTGGTGGCAGAAGGGCTGGTCTGAGTATTCAGAAACTGCTGATCTCCTGGGATTTCACGCACAACCATCTCTAGGGTTTACAGAGAATGGTCCGAAAAGAAAAAACATCAGTGAAGCGGGCAGTCCTGTGGGCGGAATTGCCTTGTTGATGCCAGAGGTCAAAGGAGAATGGGCAGACTGGTTCGAGCTGATAGAAAGGCTACAGTGAACTCAAATAGCCACCGTTACAACCAGGTAGGCAGGAAAGCATCTCTGAACGCACTGTACGGCGAACTTTGAGGCAGATGGGCTACAGCAGCAGAAGGGGACCACACCAGGTGCCAAACTTTTCCTTTCAGCTAAGAACAGGGAAACTGAGGCTTCCATTTTGCCCCAAGCTCATCGAAATTGGACAGTATGAAGATTGGAACAAACGTTGCCTGGTCTGATGGTACTCGATTTTGCTGCGACTAGAAATTCAGGATGGTAGGGTCAGAATTTGGCATCAACAACATGAAAGCATGGGATACACAGCTGGCCTGATCTTCGTTCAGGGTGCGTTGGTGGTGGTAGTACTTGGTGTGCAGGGAAATATTGTCTTGGCACTATTGGGCCCCTTGGTACCAATTGAGATCGTTGCAACCTTGTGGATTTCTCATGCCACGAAGATTGAGGGGGGGGGGGGACAGTTATGAAGGCCAAAAATGGGGTCCCAAACCCGTTACTAGCATGGTGTACTACATAAAGTGGCCGGTGAAGTGAGTGTTATATAAAGGCTATAGATAGGTGGAAATAAAAGTCAGTAGATATAGCGTGTCAGTGAATAGAAAATATGGTAGGGATCTTTCTTTGTGGACCACAGGTCACAGCAATTCTGTGTGTGCTGGGATCCTGCTGTATGTAGAATGAAGGGTGAGAGCAGGCAAAAATACATTTCAATTTTAATTGTAGTAAAAATAAAAAACTTGTAAAAAAACAAATATTTTGACACAAAATCTTCAGTGGGTTTTTTAATGTAAAATTGGCTTTTAGATTATATTAAATTTAATATAATTTTATAGGAGATATTTTTATATTTTTGGGGATATTATAAATATATTTATATTTATTTAATATAACATTTTTTATTAAATTTTATATAACTTTAATTTTATTTTAGTTTGATATTATCATAAATTACTTTTTATTATAGGTTACTGGTGGTAAGTTGTGAAATATTGGACAGTTCTTTCCCTAACAGCAAATCTAGCTCCACTTTGACTCCTCAGGCTCAGGCAGACCACATTGAAATAGGTCTGCTGTCCTAGTTTTGCAGAACCACATTCATATATGTGTCAAATATTACAAGTGTGGTGCGACACGCCTCCATAACGCCCCCAGAACACCCCTTCATGTTAGTCGCATTAAAAAGTGTTGAGTCTTATAAACAATGCGCCTAACACATACGTTAGGAGCATTAGACATCGTAGGCTGCTCACTTAGGCACATTTTACGCCAGAAAAGGGTGAAAAACCCGATGATACATGTCTCCCTTTGTCTATTGCTAAATTGGAAGGAAAACGGTTACATAGCAATAATATGTTTCTGGCTATGAATATTATAAAGTGACAAACAAACCCAACTATATTTGGAGAAAGTTTTCCCTCTGCCTTTGGTAAACAGATGATAAAAGTAATTTTGAATTACCCTTTGCCCTTAGGGCATGTCCCCACGGCACGGGTTTTCGGCCATTTTTTCAGCCGGTTTGCGGTTTTTCAGACCGCTTAAAAAACCGTCTGAAAATGAGCACAATGGTGCTATATGGAAAACCCGTGCAGCAGTCCCCACTGCACGGGTTTTCCGTCGGGCGGTTTTGCTGCCCGCGGTCCGGCCGCAAAACATTGTAGAAGCACAATCTTCCATCCGGTTTCCGGACGGAATCTGTGCTTCTCAATGTGAAGGGGGAGGGCTTTTTTCCACTCATCGCGGAGAAAAGCCGTGCCCCCCCTCTTCCCGCGGCCGTGGTGACGGCCGCAAAACAGGACGAACCGGCCGGTATTTGTCCTAAGTGTCTTGGCCAAAACAGGTCCCCTGCCTATTCTACCCTTGACTGGTAGTGTGTATAGCATGTTTACCAGTTGCCCTCTGTAACAGTGGGCCCTAACACCTACACATGTCATCATAATGCAGCATGGGCTAAGATGGATTCTGCTTGTGTAAAGAATCCAGTGATAGGGAATAATGGAGAACTCTACATGATAATGGGAGTTGTACACTTACCAAGTACCTGGTGTTAAAGTCCATGCACAGTTAAAAGGACCAGTGGTCTGTTTTAGTAAATCCTTGTGTTCCCTGTGAAATAGCAATTCTAGAGCATCTTCTCTGTGTTGTGCCGGTCCCCTATTATTCCTTTAAGAAATGTATTACTGAATCTGTCAGAAGGGCATTACCAAGTGGGAGGGTGTCTCTGCACAGTCTGACATTGCCCAATCTGGTTCCGGCAGAGTCAGTCCATGCAGGGACACACCCATTGATCGAAAAAGTATTACAGGCGTGTCACAATCATTTTTACTAAGGGCTATGTCAGCATTATTGTTAACCTGCAGGGCCCTTAGAGGGGGCCAAAAGGCCTAGGTAGCACTGTCAGAGTTGTTGCACTGCCTGTGAGTTAGGGTACACTCACACAGCATATTGCAGGCACATAGTGGCGTGCAGGCCCGGACTGCCCATAGGGCAAACCGGGCATTTGCCCGGCGGGCCGCTGGGGTCCGGGCCGCAGGGCCGGTTCGGGTCGCCTGCCGAGGGACCAGTGTTTCCCCCTGGCGGGCCCCGAGTCCCGGCGCCTGTCTGTGGCGCGCTACAGGGGCCGCAATCAGCGCATCAACGACCGGACCCCTGTGGCAGGGGACCGAAAGGCCCCCTTTCCCAATGGCGGGCATGGGGGGTCACCGACCCAGCCCTGCATTTCATCACGGCCGCCGCTTGCACCGTGCGGTGCAAGCAGCAGCCGAGGCTGAACATCTGGGATCTTCTGATCCCGTCTGTTCAGCTCCCAGGAGGCCGCGGGGCAGGCGCGCGATGTGATGACATCATCGCGCGCCAGCTCCGCGGCCCTGCCGTCTGCTGCCGGCAGCCTCCAGGGAAAGCAGAAGAGGAAGCAGAGACCTCAGGTAAGTATTGTTTTTTTTTTTTTTTTTTAAAATACCAGCCCTGGCTACCTATATACCAGCCCTGTCTGCCCATATGCTACCCTGGCTACCTATATACCAGCCCTGGCTACCTATATACCAGCCCTGTCTGCCCATATGCTACCCTGGCTACCTATATACCAGCCCTGGCAACCTATATACCAGCCCTGGCAACCTATATACCAGCCCTGACTGCCCATATGCTGCCCTGGCTACCTATATACCAGTCCTGTCTACCCCTTTTGCTTCCCTGGCTACCTATATACCAGCCCTTTCTGCCCATATGCTGCCCCGGCACCTAATTCCCAGCCCTGGCTACCTATATATCAGCCCTGTCTGCCCATATGCTGCCCTAGCTACCTATATACCAGCCCTGTCTGCCAATTTGCTGCCCTGGCTACCTATATACCAGCCCTGGCTACTACATACCAGCCCTGGCTACCTATTACCAGCCCTGTCTGCCCATATCGGCCCTGGTACCTATATACCAGCCTGGTACCTATATACCAGCCCTGTTGCCAAAAATTTGCCCTGGCTACCTATATACCAGTCCTGTCTGCCAATATGTTGCCCCGGCTACCTAATATACCAGCCCTGTCTGCCCATATGCTGCCCTGGCTACCTATATACCAAACCCTGCTACCTATATACCAGCCCTGTCCCGCCCATATTCTGCCCTGGCTACCTATATACCAGCCTGCACCTATATACAACCCGTCTGCCCATATGCTGTCCTGGCTACCCATATACCAGCCCTGGCTACCTATATACCAGCCCTGTCTGCCCATATTGCGCCTAGTACCTATATACCACCCTGGCTACCTATATACCAGCCCTGTCTGCCCATATACTGCCCTGTCTACCTATATGCTGCTCTGTCTACCTATATACCAGCCCTGGGTACTAATGCTGCTCTTCTACCTAGATACCAGCCCCGTCTGCCCATATACTGCCCTGTCTACCTAATACCTGCCCCGGCTACCTATTTTACTTCTCTGTCTACTATATACCACCTGGCTACCGTTATATGCCCTGTCTACCTATATACCTGCCTGTCTACCTATATACCTGCCCTGCCTGCCTATATACCACCCCGTCTGCCTATATACTGCCCTGTCTCCCAATAAGTGGCCCTGGGCTATATATGGCCCTGCCTGCCTATATACTGGCCCTGCCTGCCTATTAGTGGCCCTGCCTGCCTACATACTGGCCCTAGCTGGCTAATTACTGGCCCTGACTGCCTACATACTTTCCCTGACTGCCTACATACTTGCCCTGACTGCCTACATACTTGCCCTGACTGCCTACATACTTGCCCTGACTGCCTACATATGCCCTGCCTACATACTGGCCCTGCCTACATACTGGCCCTAGTGGTACATACTGGCCCTAGCTGGCTAGTTACTGTGGGCAGCCCAGCTACCTGGCTAGTTACTGTGGGGAGCCCCACTATTGGCTAGTTACTTTGGGCAGCCCCAGCTACCTGGCTAGTTACTGTGGGCAAACCCATTTACCTGGCTAGTTACTGTTGGCAGCCCCACTACCTGGCTAGTTATGTTGGCAGCCCCAGCTACTGGCTATTTACTGTGGGCAGAGCCCCAGCTACCTGGCTAGTTACTGTGGGCAGCCCATTTACCTGGCTAGTTACTGTGGGCAGCCCCCGCTACCTGGCTAGTTACTGTGGGCAGCCCCAGCTACCTTTGGGTAGTTATGGGGGCAGCCCAGCTACCTGGCTAGTTACTGGGGGCAGCCCCAGCTACCTGGCTAGTTACTGGGGCAGCCCCAGCTACCTGGCTAGTTACTGGGGGCAGCCCCCCTACCAGCCTAGTTACTGGGGGCAGCCCCAGCTACCTGCCTAGTTACTTGGGGGGAGCCCCAGCTACCTGCCTAGTTACTGGGGGCAAACCCAGCTACCTGCCTAGTTACTGGGGGCAGCCCCAGCTACTGGCTTTGTTACTGGGGGCAGCCCCCGCTACCTGCCTAGTTACTGGGGGGAGCCCCGCTACCTGCCTAGTTATGGGGCAGCCCCAGCTACCTGGTTTGTTACTGGGGGCACCCCAGCTACCCGGCTAGTTACTGGGGGCAGCCCCCGCTACCTGGCTAGTTACTGGGGCAGCCCCAGCTACCTGGCTAGTTACTGGGGCAGCCCCCAGCCCACATGGCTAGTTACTGGGGGCAGCCCAGCTACCTGGCTAGTTACTGGGGGCAGCCCCCAGCTACCTGGCTAGTTACTGGGGGCAGCCCCAGCTACCTGGCTAGTTTCTGGGGGCAGCCCCAGCTACCCGCCCAGTTACTGGGGCCCAAATTCAGGGGTAGGCCCTGTCTACCTACCAAAAATTTAAAGGAGGAAGGCCCTGTTTACCTACCTAATGGGGGTCTACCTATTTTCTTGCCACTTATCTTGATATTTTTTAATTTCTAATTTTTTCGGTCTAACTTACGCTGTTTGGGGAATTGATAGGAAAAATGCTGAAAAAGAGAGGAGTCTAAGATGTATTTGTGGTAAATGCTACAGGGGGCGAGTAGTTACCGGGAGAAAAAAGACATTGATGCTGTACCGGACAGAGAAAGAAATGGAAGGGAACAACTCATCAGGGGAAGAAATCATGGAGGTTTTGGCCAGAAGAAGAAAAGGAGAAGGAACAACTCCCCTCAAAAGATGACGTCTCCTGTGAATCCTGCTGTCAGGGGGTCATTTTACTTCTGTGTTGAGTCAGTGCTGTGTTCAGTGATGGTGACCTGACTACTGGGGATGTGATTGGTTGTAGGTTATTTTTGGTGTGATGTATGTCAGTGTGGGCTTGTCCCCGATTGTAAAGCAAGTGCCCCACCTTACTCTGGGATGAGGGGTCTCTCTGCACCACTGTTTCTTTCTTGCTTGTGTTTAGGGGGCTTTCACACGGAGCAGTTTTGGTGCATTTTTTGATGCGTTTTTTTTGTGCAGAAATATACAGCATTAACTGCTTTGCCTTTCTGCACAAAAATGTACCAAAAACACATAAAAAATGCATCAAAAGTGCTCCGTGTGAAAGCAGCTTTATAGTGTAGTTTATTTTAGAAAGTGGCGAGGTGCAAGAACAAGGGAAATTTTTTTAAACGGATATTGTGTGTGGGCTGCCAGGGCTGATTTTTATTCCCAGTCCGGCCCTGGTGGCGTGTACTGTACCTGCCGCTAAACGCCTGGTGTTTTAGAAGTATGTGCTGTCCAGCACGTACTTCTTAGACGCTCTGTGCCGTCTCCCATAGACTTTCCCTTTCCGCGCCGGGAAGAAGTGACATGTCAATTCTTTCTCCCGGTGTGTAATATATGTCATAGCTTTCAATGAGAGCTATGAATTACCGTATTTGTGGGGTGTCCTTCGGGCGTACAATTATGCTCCGAAGTACAGACTACAAATGCGCTGTGTGAACATACCCTTAGTGAGCAGAGTGGTGTGGAGGAGCACAGCAGAGCTCTGGATCCAAGATGGCGTCTGCTCCCTGTGCCTCTGCCAAGCGCTGACTGCATCCTCCCGGTAAAGTGGAGACCTGGTCCTTCTGCATTCGGATCTTATCCATCCCTGCTCTTAGAGTCTAAGCCACATAAAATGACAGGTCGGCCGGATTCAGCATGTGGTCCTTGAGTTTGCCACATATGCAGTAATACATTTCTAAGAGGAATAGCAGAGAAACAGCACAATAGTGTTATGAGGAGATGCTACAGAACTATTATTTCACAGGGAACACAAGGATTTACTAACATGTCTGGAATGGCCACCGGTCTTCTTTTTAAGCACAGGAGAAGTGATAGGACGAAAGCCTTAAAGGCACAGTAAGTCACAAAATGAATAATGGAGTGTTAAGGTCAAAGAGTGGGGGTCATGGATCAATATGGGGGATAAATACTTCTTCTCCAGTTTCGAGTACAGACTGATTTATCACATTGTCAATGATAAGAAAGATGCAGGGAGGCTTATATCACTTTGGTTTCCATGGTAACCCTGGTGACACAGAACTGGATCATGAAAACCAGAAGGAGCCTGGCAGAGTCGCATTTCTAACTAGGTCCGACATCCCTGTAGAAATCTTGCTGGGCAGGTGGGGATTCTATGCCCAGTCTGCATGTATCTCTGAGCCATCTGTGCTCAATCATGGGGCATCCACATTTGGATGATTCCCCCACTCGAGAGGTTCCTGCAATCTGTAACAATCAGACCCGGGCACTTGCCCATGCAGCAGGTCTTGGGCTTTTTGTCTCATACAAATGCATCAATCTGTGCCCCCTCCTTCCAGAACTGGAACTTGGGCTGTTTTATCAAGTGTTCTCAGTTCCTTCTCAAAAAGTCATTTTTCCAGATGAAAATTAGAAATTGTAAATAAAGGTAAAACATTGTCGACAGATTTGATAGAACTTGAGCAAGAGTTTTACTGATATTCACTGAGTTTGTCATTCAACAGAATGGGTCTGCATGGTTGCACATTATACACTGGTCCCTCAAGATATAATGGCCTCAGGATACAATATTTTCACCATACAATGGTCTTTCCTATATTGAGTGTGGTTTTCACTTGCAGATTATCTATCTTCATCTGAATATACGTGAGGGCAAAAGAACAGTTAAAGGGATTGTCTCACCCCGCTGTTTCACAGAGCAACAAGCAGCTTCAGATTCATGCCTTATCACCTTTCCTGGTCATTCTATAGGTGGTTCTATAGCAGCAATTAACATATCATCTCCATATTCCAAGCTCTTCTAATTGCACTGAAATGACAGCAGGAGATGTCATCTCTAATGCAGAAGGCTTCAGAGCTCAAAATAAACAATCAAAAGTAATTAAGTATCTGTGTTTGGTATAACACAATCTGTTCCACTGCCAATGGACTTGTGATGATGTCACTCCCTGCTCACAGATAATACAAAGAGCAGGGAGAAAAGGTAACCAGAGAATCATGCGCACTCAGAGCAGATAAAATCTCTTATCTTCTGACCAGGGAAAAATCTAAAGAATCTATTTGAAAAAAGTCTTGATTGAACGTTCCCTACATGTTTAAAGCTAATCCTTGTAGTGATACAACCTTTTTAATAACATTAGATCTTTACACCATGTAGACGTGTCTCGTTCTCTGCATTGGAGGTTCCATTCCGAACCTTTGTTGCAGAAGTGCAAATGGACCCTTATACAACAGACAAACTGCAGCCGATGGACCCTTTTGACTACAATTGGTCCTTCAGGTTTTGGCCTTGTTGTCCTTCATTCTCAGGGGAAAATTATTGTAGCTTGCTCCACTATTTTTGCTCCACTATTTTTTCCATCATTGTGAAGGAGGTACTCAACTGAACCTCTTACGCTGATGTGAACCAGACCTTCTATGAATAAGAAATAGGAATGTAGAGTATCTATTCTGCAGCTGTATCCCCAGAAGTTGTGCCTCCTGGCACGTGGCAAAGACGGAGGCATTCCATAGGCACACAAAGTATCCAAGATTCCGAATAACTGGGGAGAATAGTTCTGGCATATGACATAAAGTGGGACATATTTACTATTTTGCCATTTGCAAACTTAAACTCTATTAGCTCTCAATCTATAAAGCACTAAAACGTAACTTTTATCATGTATAAAACATTTAAACCTTCGATACCCCACATTTATAAACCTGATTTCTAACCTCTCAGTTTGTCACTTTCTCATTGTGAAGAAAGGGACAAACTGAGAGGTTAGAAATCAGGTTTTTAAATAATGTGTATAGAGATTTGGTGTTATACTTAATAAAAGTAAAGTTTTAGTGCTTTATAGATTGAGAACTGATAGACTTTAAGTTTGCCTATTGGCAAAATAGTAAATATAGTGATTAAAAGTCACTCTTTGTTCTCTTGCTAGATTCCCATTTTTTTTAGACTATTTATAAAGTGGGACATGACACAACTTATGGAGACATATAAGGGTTCAGTAAGGATTAGTAGAGGACTACTGGTATTATATGTTGCCTTACAGTACCTTGATTATAGCAATATGATTGTGGCCCCTAGCTAGTTATTGGGTTAAATGTTCATGAATTATAATTGCTAAAAACTAAATTTTTTGACCCTTAACAAAAAAAATTTCTTCATCCAGTTTTTTGTCAACAGCCCTTTTTTTTCAGTTCATTTTATGGTTTTGGTTGTTGGGAAAAATTTTTAAAGGGCTTAATTCGGGATCCCTTTTTTTTAAAAAAAATGTGAAGTTTTTAAAATAAAAGGGGGCCCCCCAAAGTTATATTATCTTTGGGAAAAATTTTAAAAGATGACCTCTAGGGGAAGACTGGTGATTGGATCTGAAGCCCCCAAGGTGGGGTTTGTTTGGTCCCGGGTTAAGAAAAAACCTGAGGTGGCTCTCGCGGGCGACAACCAAAAGAAACCAAACTTTTGGAAAACAGAGGAAGAAGCAGAGGGTTATTTTGGGTCCGGGCAAAGGGGGTAAGGCCCAGCGTTCAAAGCTAGAAAAAGTCTGTAGCAAAAGATAAAAACACCCAAAAATTTGCACAACACGGGAAAAAAAAAAACTCTCACACAGTACATCAAATACTGCCAAAGTTAAAAGGGGGAAAAAAGCCCAAAAATAAAGGGGAAGGTGTCTAGGCATTGTAGGTTAGATATGTACTGGTCCTTTAAATCTGAAAAAGTCAGTGCAGTGAAATCCCGGGTGGGGAGTTCCCACCAAACCGGCAGCGGGAGGGGTAAAGCAGGTGCCACAAGGAACGCCCCCCCCGCATTGTGGTTTAAAAATGTTGAGGTCAGGAACTTCGAAAAATTTCCCTGCACTTATAAAACAATCGGCAGAAAAATTTAAAAAAAAGGCAAACCCGGGTGCCCCTCATCCTGGCAAAAGTAAAGGGCGAAAAAAACCCATCTTTATTATGGAAATGTATCCCCCTTTTAGTGGTCTAGTACCCAACCTCTTTAAAATTGTCCCAGGATGAGCGGTTTCCTTTGGGAAACCAGATGAGGACAGCCCCATTTTCTTTTTTCCTGGTACTTTTTAGTTAAAGTACGACCCAAAGAAGCTCCTGTCCTCAAAATAGAAAGGTTTTCCCGCTTCCCCGCGCCCCTTTCTGATGTTATGTGTAAGGATCTATATTAGTTATCGCTTTTATTTTTTTTAAAACACCCTTTTTTCATTTTGTTGGGATGATTTTTTTTGGGCTTGAACCAATTTCCAGTTTTTTTCCCTAAAAAAATGGTTTTTAACAATGGTTTACCCAAAAAAACCTATTAATATTGTATGTTTAAAAACCCCCTTTTCTGAAAATTAATTGGTTTTCCCATTAAAATTGTCCTCAAATTTATTTGTGAAATGGAAATTTGATTTTTAAACAGGGGGGACGGTTTGGGAAACACGTAGAAAACAATGATCCCATTAAAAACAAAACCCGGCCCTAATAAAATGCAAAACCCCCTTTATGCCACCAAAACAGCATGGACCCCTCAGTACTATTAAAGGCGTTCTGTGGTATCTGGCACTAAGATGTTTGGAACACCTAACCTTCAAGTTCTGTTGTAAATAGTTGACCAATGGTGTTTTTTTGGTCATTTCCATATCCCCAAAAAATTGTAATAAAAAGTGACCAAAAAGTCACATCTTTACCAAAATGGTCCCAAAATAAACTATACCTCAGCCCACAAAAAGTGCCTTATCCCTCAGGTCCATAGATGTAAAAAAAAATGTATTAGTCGCAGAAAACGGAAACCCTACATATATTTACATATATATACACATATATTTGGTATCACCAGAATCGTATTAACCTGCAGAATAACAATACGTTTTTTTTTCACGTTTCAACCTGCTTAGAATTTTTATTTGGGGGGGGCTCCCAGTATATTCTATGGTAGTGTTTCTCAACTCCAGTCCTCAAGACCCACCAACAGGTCATGTTTACAGAATCTCCCACAGAATGCACTGACCATAATGATATCACCTTGGTGCAATTTTGAGGAAATCCCGAAAACTTGACTATTGGGGTCTTGAGACTGGGTGGAAAACAATGTTCTATGGTATGGTTGGTTAAAAAGTTCATCTTGTCCCACAAAAAAACAAGCTCTTTATGTAGATGTAAAAATAAAAAGGTTATGGCCCGGGGAGGAAAAGCATATGAAACAAAAAATTATGACCAGCTGTCAGTTAAGGGTTAATGATGTTACCATGTTACCATTATGCAAAATAAATAAAGTTACACTTTAATAGATCAGACATTTACGCACGCAGAAATATCAGTTATGTTCACCTATTTGTATTGTGTTGTATTGTAAAACAGGAAAAGGCAGGGGATTTTAACTTTTAAATATTTTTTACATATTTTTATATCTTTTTTTAATTATTATTATTTTTACTTGTAGTCCCTCCCTCCACCCGGGTGCTTGATCACTAGAGGTCACAATCACTTGCACACTAATTTGCAATGCTAAATAATGCAGACTAGTGTACAGTCATGGATCTCCTATTACAATCTTCCTCAGGCTGGGTGTAATAGAATCAGTAAGGTGGGAGATTTTATTGGGTCCCCAGCTGCCATGACAACTGTTTTGCACCCTGTGATCATGTGGCGGGGGGGCAAATTTATGCCTGTGCCTATGTGATTGGACGTTTCTGTGCTCCACTTTCATTTTTCTTGTTGAGTTATTGGTGCATTTTACATACTTTAAGGAGTGGTGAATGGTGTAACTAAGTAAAACAAAATTTGTCATAACATGCATTGTGCGTCACTATTTTTCTGTGATTGGAGGGTGAGAGTTAGGCCATGTTCCCACGGCACCGGTTTGCGGCCGGTTTTTCAAACGGCTGAAAACTTTTACACGGGCCGCTATTGAAAACCCGTGCAACAGTCCCCACTGCACAGGTTTTCCGCCCCTGGTGGTTTTTCAATCCCCTGGCCGCCCAAAAAATATTGTACATGTTCGTTCTTCCGTCCGGTTTTTGGACGGAATATGAACATGTCAATGGGAAGGGGGAGGGCTTTTCTCCAGTGATCGCGGAGAAAAGCCGTCCTCCTGCGGCCGTGTGCACTGCACAAAAAACGGGCAAACACCGGTCGGATAAACCGACCGGTATTTGTCCTGTGCCGTGGGGACGCGCCCTTAGGGCTTGTTCACATGACGCTTTTGTGATCCGTTTTAACATTGCGTTCGACGGCAAAAGCGCATCGCCGTTCTCACCGGAGATCGCCGATGCGCTTCTGAGGGCTCTCCTGCGCTGCGCGTTTCGCATCCGCTTTAAGAATTGACATGTCAATTCTTATTGCGGTTTACGCAAGTGAAAGCCCATAGGAGATAATGGAGTCCGCTTTTGGCATCTGTCCAAAAGCGCTCCATACTCCGGGTACGTGTCAGCGGCGCTTTGCATCCTGAAAGCGGATGTGAAAAGCGCAGTTGGCGGCCGGACGGGGCATCGGCGGTGAGCGCCGGCAGCTGGACGGACAGGGGATCGGCGGCTGGACAGATTAGGTGCTTAAGGGGGATGGATGGATGGATGGATGACTGGCTGGGGAGGTGAGGTGCTGCAGGGGGATGGATGGCTGGACAGGTGAGGTGCTGCTGGGGTGGATGGATGGATGGCTGGGGAGGTGAGGTGCTGCAGGGAGGGGGATGGATGGATGGATGGATGGCTGGGGGGACGGTGAACTGCTGCTGGGGGGAAGGTGAACTGCTGCTGGGGGGAAGGTGAACTGCTGCTGGGGGGAAGGTGAACTGCTGCTGGGGGGAAGGTGAATTGCTGCTGGGGGGAAGGTGAGAGTTTTTTTCTTTCTTTCTTCGGAAAGCGGATCCGTAAAACGCAAGTGAAAAACCATACAATACGGATCCAAGTAAAGTATCAACTGTTGCGTTTTTCGGATCCGCTTTCCGGATGCGCTTTTCACGTCTCAAAAACGGATCCTTAAAAAGGATCAAAAACATCGTGTGAACAAGCCCTTACATTGTGGGTTCGAGTGCCAGGGATGTTTTTTGGTCTGAGTCCAGCCCTGTAACTCACTATTAACTTGTTATTCACTTCCCCTTCACCTGGCTTGAATATTATGGCTGATCCGTCCGTGTATGTTGCAGGAAGAATAAAGTAATACACAAAAAGGTTGCTACATTTCTATTTCATTACTATACAACAAAAAAAGTTAATCAAGTAAAAATGCAGTTTTAGGCAGAGTCATATTGTGGCCGCAGACATTTTATCCCATACCCATATAAACAACATTTATTTTATGACATCTGTAAAGTATTAATATAATTTGGCACATATTGGTTTATGTACTATTTACATATTAACGAAGCAGTGACCTTCACTTTTACACTCACAGAACAAAAAATTAAAAGAAAATCGATAAAAGCTGAAGCAGTACTTTACCAATTTCATGACTCTTCATATTAAAGTCATATTTCAGTGGAAGTGTTCCTCTTTATTGTCCCTGGAAAGTTAAGCAGCTCTATGGAAATTCCTCACTTCTCTCAGAAATGTTATTTGTATGGTGAACGGATGGTGATCAATATTACTCACTGTCTCCTCTATCATGTATAGTG
Organism: Phyllomedusa bahiana; assembly: GCA_025379985.1. NCBI lineage: Eukaryota > Metazoa > Chordata > Amphibia > Anura > Hylidae > Phyllomedusa > Phyllomedusa bahiana. Next base: position 155,130 of record JAODAL010000302.1, on the reverse strand, counting down.
CTAGTTCATTTTCCCGTGGGTGGACCCTATACCTGGGGTTCACATGTAGCCCCCTGTAACAGAATATCATAGTCATGTAACATCAAATGAGTTATAGCACTAATCTCTCTCGGCTAGTCTGAGCTATGTGCCTGCACTAAATCACGTTCTGATTGCTTCACCTCTGTCTAATCAGGGATATTTTGTTATATTCAATGTCATTGTAATTTGCGATTCTATCTATCCTATGTGTTCTTAATGTTTCTGGAGTAAGAGAATGCCGCTTTTTAGTTCTGTGTAATTTTTTTTCTTTATATATATATGACTTATTTTGAATCTACACAGCCGATGCACTTGAGTTCAAGACAGGGGAATTAGGGATCCAGCATAGTCCTTGGAAATCTTCGTCAGCCTCTCCTAGCCATTGCTGGACATTTCTAGCTGTGTGATAAGTCACCTTGTCTTGCCTGGAATATCCCATTCCACCCAAGGAAGGCAATCAGCATGTGCACGTGTACATGATCTGAATGGAGGGACTTATACCTAAATCAGTTGATGTCTTCTACAGGGATGAGTGAGCCCAAAGAATACCATGCAATTCATCACCAAATCACAACACAGTTTGTGTTCTTCCAGCAATGGTTGCAGGGTGTTTGTTTTCTGATGTTTCTCACTAGATAAGCCAATGTCCATCTGTTCAATAAAGAAGAAAATGTCCGTCATTAGAAAAGACAACCCTTTACCAATGAGTGGAGATCCAATTCTAAAACTGCTGTGAGCATTGAAGCCTTTTCTGCTGATACAACTTCTTTAGCAGAGGTGCAGTGACCATTTGTTTGCTTCAGAGCCCCATACACAGCAGAGTTCGCTGAACTGTTGTTTTAAATGAATGTCTGGTAGCCCCCCTGGTTTATTTTGGCAGTGAGCTGCTGCATTGTAGCATATCAGTCTGTCCGCAAGCATCTTCGAAGACAACGTTCACCTCTCAAATCAGTAGTATGTGACGCTCCCACTTCATTTATTCACAATGGAGCCATTTGTCCACTCACGATACATTTTCACCATAACAGCATAGGAACAGCCCACAAACTACACACTTCAAGAAATACTGGCACTCTTGGCCCAAAAGCCAATGATCATCCCTTTTTGCAACTCTAATAAATTCCCCCTTTTATTGATGACAGCAACAAATGACATAAGTACAGACAGCCTATCACACACCTCATATCCCCACCAAACCAGCTCACCGCATGTGACTTTCTTCTTGAGCTAGATAATGCCAACATCAAGAATAAGAAGTGGTCAGCAAATAATGTGACCCATTGTGTAGTTGTAATATACAATTTACTTATAGTATGACTCTCTAATGTTTACTCACTTTAATACTGTTAAGGCTGTAAGGTTTCTGGCGTTACATTTTGACCATCAAATTCAGTAGGCTGTCCATGTGATGTACTGAGTCCTCCAGAAAAAGACAAGCGCTCTTTGTTGCTGCTGTGGCTGAATAATGGAGGTCCTGAATGGTAGACTTTATGAATTCAGAATTTTACTAAGGACATACAGTTGTGCTCAAAAGTTTACATACCCCGGCATAATTTTTGCTTTCTTGACCTTTTTTTACAGAATGTGAATGATAACACAAAAAATTTTCCACACATGGTTAGTGGTTGGGCGAAGCAATTTATTGTCAAACTAGTGTGTTTTCTCTTTTTAAATCATAATGACAACCAAAAACATCCAAATGACCTTGATCAAAATTTTACATACCTTGGGGATTTTGGCCTGATAGCATGCACAGAAGTTGACACAAATGGGTTTGAATGGCTACTAAAGGTACAGTAACATCCTCACCTATGATCTGTTTGCTTGTAATCAGTGTGTGTGCATAAAAGCTGAGTGAGTTTCTTGCATCCAGACAGACTCTTGCATCTTTCATCCAGCCACTGACGTTTCTGGACTGTGAGTCATGGGGAAAGCAAAATAACTATCAATGGATCTATGGGAAAAGGTAGTTGAACTTGATTTGATAATGTCAGTCTGCAGTGTTCAAACTCTGATTAACAAATGGAAAGGCAGGGGCTCTGTAAAAACCAAACCACGGTCAGGTAGACCGACAAATTTCGGAACACCATTCCTACTGTAAAGCATGGAGGTGGATCGCTGATGTTTTGGGGATGTGTGAGATACAAAGGCACAGGAAACTTGGTCAAAGTTGAAGGAAAGATGAATGCAGCACATTATCAGCAAATACTGGAGGCAAATTTGCACTCATCAGCCCGGAAGCTGTGCATGGGACGTACTTGGATGTTCCAACATGACAACGATCCAAAACACAAGGCAAAGTCAACCTGTCATTGGCTACAGCAGAAGAAAGTGAAGGTTCTGGAGCGGCCATCTCAGTCTCCTGACCTCAACATCATTGAGCCACTCAAAACGCGCAGTTCATGCAGGACAGCCCAGGAATTTACAGGAACTGGAGGCTTTGTGCCAAGAAGAATGGGCAACTCATCCACCGAGGGGGGAGAAAGTGACATGCACATTATTTATGGCGTGTACGCACCGTGAATAATGAGTGTCTATGGGGCTGGCCCCCGCTGCACCGCTGCTGGCGTAATTGCAGGGCGAAATCCGTCCCCGCAATTACGTCGGCAATAAGCCGTGTGAACATTGCCTAAGAATACACTGCATGGCCTCTGCGATGTCATAGTGAAGCACCATGCCCAGTGATTATTCGTTAGCTTATTAAGTGACCACATTGATTTGCAGGTGAACACCCACAAAACCAATATTCATAGAGTGTTCACTGCTTGCTAATGACTGCATGGTTTTGCGGGTTCTTATAAAACTTCTATGTTTACACTGCACAGAAAAATGTCAATTTTTTCAGCGTTTTTCGTTTTCTAAAAACGCTGGAAAAACGACTGAAAGCAGCTCCCATAGACTTTTATTGTAAAATCCTCCTGCTGTCTACACTGAGCTTCTTTTTTCTGCTCGTTTTTTTCACTGGTCGTCTTTTGCAACAGGTTCTAAAAAACGCCAGAGCAGAGCAGAAAATTTACTACAGGAGTCTATGGAAAGCGCCGGACGTCTTTTGACGCGTTTTAGTGGCGTTTTTTCCCGCGAATTTTTCAATGAAAACCCTCCCAGGTGACCCAAGTCCCACCTATAGTGGGTGTTAATAAAGATTATACCTTATCAAATCTACATACAAGTGTCTGATGTGGCCTTGTTTGTACCGTTCGTAATAAAATGATCATGCTTTGGTCGCTAATGTTTTTTGTGCAATTCATATTTTTTTTACAGATTTTGGCGCTAAAATCCTTTTTTTAACAGATTTTGACGCTAATAAAGTTATCTCGCCTAGACTACTGCAACATCCTTCTCAGTGGCCTCCCAGCTAGCACCCTCGCTCCCCTCCAATCCATCCTTAACTCTGCTGCCCGTCTTATCCACCTCTCTCCTCGCTACTCCTCTGCCTCTCCCCTCTGCCAATCCCTTCACTGGCTTCCCATTGTCCAGCGAATTCATTTCAAGCTACTAACCATGACCTACAAGGCTCTCCATGACCTCTCCCCTCCATACATCTCTGCCCTAATTTCCAAATATCTCCCCCCATGCACTCTTCGCTCCTCACAGGGCCTTCTCCTCTGCTCTCCCCTTATCAGCTCCTCACACAACCGTCTCCAAGACTACTCCCGTGCTTCCCCCACACTCTGGAACTCACTGCCCCAACACATCAGACTCTCCTCCACTTTCACCAGCTTCAAAATCAACCTGAAAACCCATTTCTTCAGGCTTGCCTATAACCTTCACTAAACTTGTCACTACTTCCTCCACAGACATGTCTGCCCCTCACCTCCTGTCTCTTTCCCCCTCCTTGTAGATTGTAAGCCCTCGCGGGTAGGGTCCTCTCTCCCTCTGTCATGCCAATTGTCATTATCCCTTATCACTGTACTCGTTTGACTTATGTAATGTATGTAACCCCCTCGAATGTACAGCGCCCTGGAATCAATGGCGCTTTAAAATAACTAATAATAATAATAAATAATAATCTCTCTTCTGACGCTAAAATACGTTTTTTTACGGATTTTTGCGCTAAAATCCTTAACATATTTTTGCTGACAAAAACAAGATAACTTTATTAGCGCCAAAATCCATCAAATATGGACTTTAGGGCCAAAATCCGTAAAACAACTTACAAGATGATATAAATGCAATAATGTGCTTTATATCCCCTTTTGTAGGGGGGAGTTACATCCAATGGCTTAATTTATGTATACATGAAAAAAAAGACTTGAAGACAAGCAAAAAAAACGCAAATCGCGGCAAAAAACGGCAGTTTTTTCAGCTGCTTTTGACAGGCAGTGGACAGAAAACTCCGTTTCATGAACGTTTTTAGTAATCCTTTTTCAAGTCATTTTTTGACCACTGCAGTGTAGACATAGCCTAATTCAGACTGACTGGTCTTTGATGCCTCTGCAGTTCTCGGCCCCGTCACAACCACGATATGACACGGCCAGGACCGTTCCATGTATTTCTATCCTTCTAGGTTATTATAAAATAGGATTTTTACACTAGACCTTAAAGAATATTACAATAGAGACCTCAGAATTAGGTTCAGCACTACTTCTGACTATAAACTCCACCACTCATCCTCTAGCACAGGGGTGTCAAACTGCGGCCCTCCAGCTGTTGGGAAACTACAACTCCCATCATGCCCACTGTTATAGAATGCATGATGGGAGTTGTAGTTTCCCTACAGCTGGAGAGCTGCAGTTTGTCTAGCAGTATCATACGTTCATACCTAGTCTTAGATACATACTCGGCTCACCTTCACCTCCTTTCTTTTATGCAATATCATGTTGTAGTAAGCAACTCCTTAGTGCAGTCTTTACCTACCATAATGATTAAAACTGTCTGTAGTAATGTGATAAATGGAGAAAACACATTAGGAGATTGACATACAACTAAGTGATGTGTCCTCTCATTTCCATATATCCATTACTATACACTTGGGGCTCGTTTTACAGACATCTGCAAGTTTGCTCATGGATCCAAACCATACACTATTCACCCAAGCTGCCTGTGATCATTTTCAGCTCATACATTGAATTTCTTATTTGGTTATTGATGTTTAGGAGTCAGACTCTAAGGATTTTTGATGCCATTTACAGTCAGTTGCACATTGCTATCAGAGCTTCTGATTTCCGCCAGGCAGGAGATATTTGGTGCTGAGCAGTAAGGATTATCTGCCGCTGAATTCTCCAGGTCAAGTTGTTAAGTCATTTTCCAGGCTTCCTGCGGGCTTAGTTGTAGGAGGAAGCCAATTTGGTATCATTCTGATATCATCACACTTTCTGTTCTCTGGTTTTCAGTTCAGATGGAAGGGAAGGAGCAAATGTTAATCTCAGAGGGAGTCAGGCAATCTGTAGCTTCTTCTTGTACTTTTATATTTTGTTTCTGTGTATATTGAAGTTATGCTATGTGTGCGTTTTGAAATGGCATAGAGTGCAAAAAGGCTTGTGACCTATATCTATATAAAGTCATATCTACTGGATATACTGGACGCTCTGTATATACAGGAAATTATATTACAGAACGTTCTAACATTGTGGGATTATTGATATTTAGCTACAAAAACACATTTTTTTCTGAAGTGTCATTCAAAAGGCCCCAAGGCCAGAATTGTCTGCACATCAATAAAAGAAGGGAGTGCTGTATATTGGGCTGGTGTTAAGAAAAAGTTCTATGGACAACAAGCAAAGCTAGTGCCAGCATCCAGCCATTTCTATGTTCTTGACTTATCATTTCAAAAGCTGCAAAACTTACATACATAACAAACAATTACAATAGTGACAATCTGTGACTAACAACAGGTACAGAGGGAGAGAGGTTCCTGCCCACAAAGGCTTACAATCTACAAGGAAGGGGGAAAGAGATAGGAGGTGAGGACAGACCAGGCATGGACCAGCATTTTTGTAGTATCAGGGTTAAGGAATGAGCGGATTCGTGAAATATTTTTCAGGTGGAGGCGGCAGGCGGAGGTAAGGGTGTGGATGTGTGGTTTGAAGGACAAAGTAGAGTCAAGGGTTATCCCAAGGCAGCGGACTTGCGGAACTGGTGAGAGTGTAGAGCCATTGACTATGATAGAGAGAGAGATCAGGTGGAGGGATGGAGTGGGAAGGTGGAAAGAATGAATTCGGTTTTCTCTACATTAAGTTTTAGGAGATGGGAGGAGAAGGAGGAGGATATGGATGATAGACAGTCTGGGATTCAGGACAGTAGAGAGTTCATTACTGGGCCAAAGATGTAAAGTCTGTTGTCATCAGCATACAGGTGGTATTGAAAGCAATGTGATGCTATGAGCTGACCCAGGACAAAAGTGTAGATAGAGAAGAGTAAGGGACCCAGGACTGACCCTGAGGGACACCAACAGAGAGCGAAAGTTGGACAGAGAGGAGCCCAAATAATACCGCCATGCAATGTCGAAATACTGAAGGAGATAATAGGGATGATTCCCATTTGTGTAGAGTAATGTAGGAGTTAAAGTCCATGGGGCTCTATGATAGTGAAGACATTGATGGTAATGTTACTGGTGGTCTGGAGCCATAAAGAAGTTACTTGAAGGGGTTCTCCTGCTTCATTGATTCGCTTTAAACATGAAGTCAAAGGTAAATAAAGACCATCACCAAATACATTGCTGTTCTGCTTCTCTTCAGAGTTATTAGCAGATGTTATCTCCTGCTTTTGTATACAAGCTTCCCTAGTTACTGTCCACCTCTTGCTTTTAGGGTATGTTCACACGGTGTATTGCGGCGCAATACATCGTGTGTCTCAGGAGCTCACGCTGATCAGCGCATACTCCCTAGGCGAGGGGGTGGGGGGGGGAAGGGTTCAGCCCGCCAGCCCCATTGACATGTCACTTATCTCCCCGCGCATACAATCATATTGTACGAGTGGGGGGAGGAGGCTTAATCCATAGTTCTCTATGAGAACTATGTATTACTGTAATTTCAGCACGCATCTCGCCCGTATTAGAGCGCAAATATGCGGCGAAATGTGTGCCGAAATTACACCGTGTAAACATAGACTTACAGGCTGGGGCTGATGGGGATAGTGACGTCACTGATGTCTCTTATCTGAAAGATGGGAGCTTATTTACATTAGCTGACAAGCTTTAACCCTTTAGAGGTCTGTAGCCTTGTGCACTGCTGTTTAGAAACCTCTAGTAGTCATGTCACTGTAACAGGATCAGCTAGGAGCAGAGCTCATATACCAGTCACTTGTGTAGATCCACCCACAGCCTATCAAGAAAGTGTGGGTCCGAAGCTGGCTGTGGCTTGTAAAATAGCATGGTGAGACAACCCCCTTCAACTCTCCAGGCTTCATCAATATCCAACTGTCATAGTAAGTTGAGCAAGGCTAGCTTGTCTCAGGCTAATCATGTTCAGCTCCCCCTCCCTCCAGTAGCATAGGCAGAAAGGACTATGCAGCTTTGGCTTAAGAGTAACACAATTTCATACCTCCCAACATGTAACACACACACAGAGAGAAACATATCAGGTTACACGTTCCATCACACCCAAACACATGACATCATCTCAGTACACGGCTCTATGTCTATGGTGTCACCATGTCTGGTGTATGGTCGGATTTTTGGCTGTAACCAGTGCTGTGTAGACCGCAGTAGAAACTCTGTGCTGTAGTCTACACAGCACGGATTTTCTACTGTGGGTTTTCTAAACCCCTGGCCCATGACCTGTCTTCCACCGGATTGCCGTAGCACCAATGTACTTGGCTGGAGGGAAATCTGAAAACGGGCTTGCAATAAAAACCGCGAAGTGGCAAAGTTAAAGTACTGTTGGGTTTCCGTCAGTATTTTAACTATAGTGTGTAGACCCGGCCTAACACACCCGAGCCCACATCGTCATGCCCAGTTTCCTCCAGCAGACCAGTGGTGTTGCCATAGACTATAAAGATTTCTGCTCCTCCACCAAAATAATACATTTTATATGAATATCTGGAAATTGGTTTGTTACCAAAGAATGCTACCATACAAGGAGCAAATGTCATCATCAATCTGTTATTGGAAACACCCAGTATACCAAGACAATTATTAAAGGGGTTGTCTAGTTTATCTAAAAACTAAATAATAAGCCACTCTTTTTTTTATTAAATAATTTTTAAAAAATACATTCTCACTTTCCTCCTCACCTCCTCTCCACAAGTTTCTGTTTACTTTCTGTTTTCTTCTGATTGGGATGCCACCACTGCAGCCACTGATTGGCTGCAGTGGTCATGTCTCTGCTTTACATCCTGGTTCAGAGCTGTTCACTTCTGATGATGATGTAAGACAGTGGCACCTGAAAACAGAAAACAAGAGAGAGCCCTGGAATGAAGGTGAATGGGAAAGGGAGTAAATATTTTATTTTATTGAGCACCAGTAACTTATTTATTTTTTTGATTAACTGGACACCTCCTTTAATGTTACTATACAAAGGCCAACTAATACCTCCACACACATGACTATATATCATTACTACATATAGTACCGCCATTCTGCTCCTGAATATAAATCATTAAATGAAGGCCAATATTATTATTTTTATATATTGATCGGATAAGATACCACTTTTACACAGGCGCTTGAATGAGTAATTATATTGCAGTTGCAGCCAGTGACTCACAGGTGACGTCTTCTCTGATTGAAGTCATTCACATTCCCTTTTCTTCTCCATCTGGTCCAGATTGACATGATGATTTCTTTCAGCCACGGCATTATTTGTATATGTAAGCCATAACATTATTTATTTGAATATGTAAGCCCTAACATTCAGTAAGTAAGCCCCCCACAGAGTAGGTAGGTAAGCCTCTTAAAAGGTGGGTAGGTTAGACTGCCATTGGACAAGTAGGTGTTATGTTTTAATAAGGACTTTGTGTAGAAAATCATATAAAACAGTCCATGAAACATTCTGGGGAGAGGTGGATCCTTGGGACCAGGAGGATTAGGACCAGGAATGGCACCAGAGGCCCAGAAGACTTGTGTCAGGAGGAACGACTGAGAAATATTAGAACCAGGAACACGGCAGACACAGGACGAGAGGTAAACAGGGGTCCAGACCAGGCAGTGAGCACAGAAGGGAACACGGATCAAAGAATACAGATGGCCAGAGATAGAGCAAGACCCTAGCTTGCACTCAGATAACTCAGGCCCTGTGTGACAGCAGAGGATGGTTTTTATAGCTATCAAGACAGGGAAATGGGCGTCAACTGCTAATGCTGAGGTCAGGTTAACCGTTGTCCTGATGGCTGGCATAGAGAACGGAGAACCTCTAACACAACAGCCCCCATGGTCAAAGGCATGTGGTAAGCAGATCACAATCCTTACAGGTAGGTAGGTAGGCCCCCATTAGGTAGGTAAGTAAACCCCATTAGGTAGGCCCCCCGTTAGGTAGGTAAGTTCCTCATTAGGTAGGCAGGTACTCCCATAGTATGTGGGTAATCCTCACTAGTTAGTAACCCCACCCTTAACAGTGACCTCTTTCTGCTGATTAACAAAAAATAAAATAAAACTTACCTCTCCTCACTCTACTTTCAAGGAGATGGCTCCTCCAACTGCTGTCTACTGCAGATGGCGTGATGCAGTGATGTCGCCATACCGTCCTTGTTTGGATGCATCTCCTGATGTCTTGTAGGCCACCGATGCAACGCAGCCTGTGGCCGACAAGAGTAATTGGAGGGCTAGGGAACTCCCTTCTCCGGAAGAGTTTTCATGTTTATGTGTGTTCGGATCGCTGTGGTATAATGATAATTGACCTATATGTCAGAAGCTAGACGGTTGATGTGACCTGCTTGTTCCACTCCATATTCATATCATAGAAGAACAGAGTGTCGGTTTATCATGTACTAGAAGCCTTAATGTCAATAAGTTTGTCACATATTGTATCAGCCATTTTTTTATGGAAAATTGGAGAAGGAGGCAAAGACAATTTAACTGCATTTTACCATATAAAACTGATCCCGCTTGTTAAATATATCTGTTCATTTCTGTAGGTTAGTAATTAAATTCCAGCTGTCTTTGTCATTCCAGACAAGTGCGGTGCTCTGTTGTGGAGGTTGTGCTCTCCTGGTTATGAGCTGTCTGCTCGCCATCGTGACCTTGTTTCTTCCAAATGGCTTGTGTGAAAGACGGCTATGTACGCTCGCAGGATACATGCAGACAGCAGCAGGTAACCATCTGACTGAATAATGTTATGTGTTTCTCATACATAGGTATACAATCAGACTGAAGGGTAATATAAAGTCACAGCAATTTCTGATAGGATATGCTGGGACTTGTAGTGATCAAACTCTTGCAGTCCTGCTACGGAGGATTGCTTGTTTTTAAAAGTGTATGTTCCTGACATTGCTGTTTATGCTTTATTCACAATTGGACTATATCCACAATCAAAATTCACACTGATTGCACAAAGTCACGTCATGGCTTTCAGTGAAGGACTATTTACAGCGAGCACCTTTATTTTACATTATTTGCTTACCGGTATCCACATTTTGGATGGACTCTATAGCTCTTGTTTTAATAGGATAGACTGTGTATTGCCATATATGTTTTTAGTTTGTGGTAAATTTTATGACACAGGTAAACTACAGACATGATATGAATGTGTCACACGTTGGAATAGAAGGTAAAGAAACAATCTGAAGTGGTTATGTTATATATATATATATATATATATATATATATATATATATATATATAAAAATATATATATATATATATATATATATATATATATATATATATATATATTTCGTGTAGATTTGCAGATATGATGGCATAATTAGTAAAACCTGATTCCGCATCAAAAGTTCCGTTGGGAGACTGGCATAGAATCCATAAAAAATTACAGAAAAATAGCGCTGCTTCCAATGCTCTTTTTTCTGTTAAAATGACTGACACTATGATGGAAACCTGATGGACCCCATAAGTCAATTGTCCAATTGGTGCCATTGATGTCTGTCACGTAACATATGATGATATAGTGGAAAAATTGGGCCTGGCACTTCAATCTAATAGACCAGAAAAGCTCTCTTAGTGCAAATTAAAATAAATGTGCCCCTTTTAAAGTAAATTTTTACATGTCCGACCTACAACATTTGGATCTGTTGGCAGGTTTGAGATGATAAAGTGCCTTGACAATTTACATTTTAGTTTCATAGCCCAAACTAGAAAACACTCACAAAACTTTTAAATATACAAAGTACAATTGTAGACAAAATAATAAATGAAAACAAAAAAAGAGAAGTATAAGGGTAAGTAACAAGAGGCTGTTGCCACGGATTTGCCAGGGTTTTCATACTTAATACCTCGCAATGGGTTAAATCCATAGCTGCCAAACAAAAAAAAAATATAGCTAACATAGTTTATAAGGCTTACAATAGGCACAGATCCCTCCAGTTAACCCTATTATCCCATGATCCAGAGAAGGCAAAAAAAACCATAAAACAAGGGTTCGAAGCCAATTGTCCTCATTTAAGAAAAAATAAATTCCTTGTTGACTCCAAATAAATCCCTGGATCGACATCTTTAATGCACAAATCTCTAAATTGTTAATGCACTCCAGAAATTTATCCAGGCCCCTTTGAACTCTATAGTTTAATTGCTCTTACAGTAAAGAATCCCTTTCTATGTTTATGTAAAAAATTCTTTCCTCAAGACATAGAGGATACCCCCGTGTTCTGGATATAGTCCTGGGCATAAATAGATCATGGGAGAGATCTCTATATTGACCCCTAATATATTTATTAAGTCACCCCAAACCTGTCTTTTCTCTGAACTAAATAACTAATTTTGCTATTTTCTTAGCCTGCCTTTGAAGCTGCTCTAGCCCTACATTATCTTTCTTGTGCACTGGTGCCCAAATCTGTTCTCAATATTCGATGCGTGGTCTGACCAGTGACTTGGATAATGGGAGAATAATGTTCTCATTGTGTGCATCTAAGCCCCTTTTAATACACCCCATGATCCTATTTGCCTTTGCAGCTGCTGCCTGACACTGGCTGCTACAATTAAGTTTACTGTCAACTAAGATTCTCAAGTCCTTTTCCATGTCACAGTTTCTTTTGTTTAAGAAATAATCATGACTTCAATTTTCCCTCCCCTTGTGCATAAACCTGAATTTAACATTGTTAAACCTCATTTACCACTTCTCTGCCAGAGTCTCCTACTCCAGATCTCTCTGTAACAGTGTACTGTACTCTTTTGTGTTGATTACTTTACACATTTTAGTGTCATCTGCAAAGATTGATATTCTACTGTACAATTAATAGATCATTAAGAAATATATTTTAGAAAATAGGGTTCAGTACTAACCCCTGTGGTACCCCACTAGTAACATGGACCCACTGAGAGTAAATACAGTTGATAACCAACCAACTTTCTAGCACTGAGCCAGCTACTGAAGTAGTGCATGTTACAGATTTGATACCCTGGAATCCGTGCATACTTCATTCCTCCAAATGGAAATGGGATTTTGCAAAATAGCAAAAAAATAAGATTTGTTGTGGACCATGCACAGCAGCCTGTGAAGTGGATATGACTCCAAAAAGAAGCACCCTTTCCTTCATATGGTATGCAATCAGAAAACAAGGGGTACTATTTTATGGATATGTAATATTGATGTGTATATGAGGTATTGGCAGCAGGGGTAATGCATGGGTCTTCTTTATACCCTAGAGCTGGTAAAAATCTAAGAATTAACTGTATTATTTTGTATACCATTAACAACTTTTGACACTTGATTTGCTGATAGGTGTAATGAAGTCAGTTGATTTCTAATGCATTCTTTACATGTGAAACACTAGTGTATATGTGGGCTGTCAACGTCAAAAGTAGGAAATGGTCATAATAATGTGACTTGACTGTGTATATATATCCACCAAGCCAGCTCACCAAACAAGATTTTATTAATGAGCCATATGCTGTGCACGTTAAGGAAGTGTATGTATATGGCTTATTGGGTATGTGAGGTGCATGATAGCATGTATGCACACATGATATCACTCATTGCTGTCCTGAGTAAAAGTGGCAATTTCTAAGCGTTCCAGGGATGATCAGTGACTTCTTAGTCACAGGGGCAGTATTTGTGAACTGTTCATGTGCTGCTGTGGTGAAAGTGTATTATGAGTGACCAAATGGTCCAATTGCGATTAAGTGATGTGGAAACTGTGGAGCACCATGTGCCATCGATGTGAGAGGGGAAATGTTGGCTACGAAGGTGCACAATGGCAGACTGACACACTGCAGTGGAGTAGCTCACAGCCAAAATGAAAAAAGGGACTTCCAGACGTCTGTTCAGGGCTGTTTCTTGCACCAGGTAGGGTAAAAGCTGAAGGACCTGAGAGTTCCATGACTATGATGTAATCACAGGAACTTAAGCTGCTCCGATTACACCACAGAGGAGGAACAGGAGCCATTAGTTCTTACATATGAGAGAGAGGATGCCCCCTTGTTCTGGATACAGTCCTGGGTATAAATAGGTCATGGGAGAGACCTCTATATTGACCACTAATATATTTGCTGCAGCAATGTGACACAAACACACATACTATCTTATCTCAAATGATGTGTGGCATATATTAATATACATATATATATATATACTGCTCAAAAAATAAAGGGGACACTTAACCAACACAATATAACTCCAAATCGATCACACTTCTGTGAAATCAACCTGTTCAGTTATGAATCAACATGGATTGTGAGTCAATTTCTTCTGCTGTTGTGAAAATGGAACAGACAACAGGTAGAAATTATAGGCAATTAGCAAGACAACCCCTATAAAGGAGTGGTTCTGCAGGTGGTGACCACAGACCATTTCTCTGTTCTCATCCTTATTGGCTGTCGATTTGGTCACTTTTGCATTTTTTCATTGCTCTCACTGCTAGAGGAAGCATGAGGAGGTGTCTCCAACCCACATGAGTTGCTCAGCTAGTGAAGCTCATCCAGGATGGAACATCAATGCAAGCTATGGCAAGAAGGTTAGCTGTGATTGTCAGCACAGTATCCATAGCATGGAGCAGATAGCAGAAGACATGCTAGTACACCAGGAGATGTAGGAGGACAACAACCCAGCAGCGGGACCTCTATATCTTCCTTTTGAGCAAGAAGGAACAGGAGAAGCAGTGCCAAGAGAACACCAAGATTGGCAGATTTAACATTGGCGCCCTATGCTCTTCACAGATCTTATCAGTCACGTCTGTCAAATGTGCTCAGTGTGAACCCGCTCTCATGCATGAAGAGCATAGGGCACCAATGTCTAATCTGCCAATCTGGGTGTTCTCTGGCAAAAGTCATTCGCCCTGCTTGGTGTTGGACTCTAAACCCAACACCGACTTGTGGACGTTGGGCCCTCATACCACTCTCATGGATTCTGTTTCTACTAACTTAAGGTATGATGAATATACGGTTGTGTGAAAAATGATAGCAGTCTAACACCAGTAATGTGTTAAATTACTGTTTTTGTCTAAAAACATAACACAACATGGTAAGAAATGTATGAGTAGGTGTAGCCAAGTAATGGGCAACCAACAGAATTAACAGTCATGACATGCATGCTGCTAATTTGGTGTAACTGACTCAGTGAAGGAAAGAGGGGTGTTTAAATAGATAGCAGTGTGGACTTCACTTAATGAGGTCATTCGTTCTGTGAAGAAACAGGTGTCAGTTATGGCCCTTGTTTAATAAAGGAGATAAGCCAATGTTGTACCCGCTGGTTTGAGCCCTTACTCAGTTAATAGAATGGGTTGTGCCAAAGGAGAAAGAACTTTGATGAATAAGTTGATTGGAGAGGGTAAAACATATCAAGAAGTGAAGAAATTAATTGTATGTTCAGCTAAAAAGATCAGCACTGCTTTAACCCCTTACCTCCGCAGCCAGTTTTGACTTCTAAGACAGAGCCCCATTTTTTAAAAATATGAAATGTGTCACTTTAAGTGGGAATAGCTTTTTGATACTTTTGCCTATCCATGTGATTCAGAGATTGTTTTCTCGTGACACATTGTGCTTTACGTTAGTCAAACATTTTAGTTCATACAATCCTTGTTTATTTATGAAAAATATCAAAATGTCGTGAAAATGTGCTACAGCTTCTACAAAGTGACCCACAGCCTCTTGGCTTCTCCTCAAATGAGTGCTTTCTTTGTCTTGATTTTCAGTATAGTTGGACAACCATGCATTGGTAGGTTAGCAGTTGTTCCATACTTCTTCCACTTGCAAATAATAGACTAAACAGTACTCAGTGAGAGATTCATAGCTTGGGCTATTTTTTAAAACTTAATTTTGCATTACACTTTACCACAACTTTTTTTGTTCATTAATATTCGCTAACAAACCTCTAAGGCCTTCAAAAATCAGCTGAAGTTATACTGAGAATAAATTACATACAGATGTACTCTTTTACTAATTAGGTGACTTTGAAAGGGGAAAAATCTCTCCTTGAGGAGAGGAACCAATAAATTGGTCGGTGTGAGGGTTTACTTGCCATTGAGACCTCAGACCACAGCGCACTCTATTGGATGTAGTTATCCTCAGTTCACATGTAGCTCGCAGGAGCCTAGCAATATGAAAGGGATTTGAGGCAAACCAGTGAAGTTCAACTACAGACAGCTGTTTCGGAGTATTTGCCCCTCATCAGGGCAGTGTAGAACTGACTGGTTGGCTGGGTGAGAGGAAAGAGTGGCTTCGAAAGGGAAAAAATCTCGCCTTGAGGAGAGGAACCAATAAATTAGTCGGTGTGAGGGTTTACTTGCCATTCAGACCTCACTGGCTAATTAAGTGACTTTGAAAGGAAATTGGTCACACTGGGTTTTATTTAGTGGTATCAGAGTACAGGGGACTGAAAACATATGCACGCTATACTTTTCAGTGTTATAATTTAGTGTTAGAAAAATTTGAAAAAAGCATATATAGTTTTTTTTACACTTCAGAAATACTTGCTACTTTGTGTTGATCTATCATATAAAATATTAATAAAATATATTTACGTTTTTGGTTTAATGTTTAAAAATGAGAAACAGATCAAGGAGCATGAATACTTTTGCAACCCACTGTATATCTATATATACAGTATATGGACTAGCATCTCCAGTTAATGTGTCAGTAAGTCTGTCTCTCAATTAATCTCTTATTGGACCCAAGTATTTCCCGGATATTAAAGGACTTAACAACCTGCCAAAAAGAGCTTTGCCAGATCTTGGGTCTTGCTGATTCTGGCAAAGATTCACTTCACTGAAGCAAATGAGACAAGTTGGGGATTTATGAATGTAGCACTTGGGTTTTATTTAAAAAAAAAAAAAATAGCTCATTATGTATAAAAGAGAGACTAAGCACTGAGTATCGACAACTGAATATTTACTGGTGGTTTTGATCAGGATAATGGGTCAACCGTTGGTTTTTAGAATGCTACATGTACCGGATATTTGTGACCTTAAAAGCTCCAACACTAAGTAGCTCTGTAAATTACCATTTCAATTTGGTTAATGAGAGAAAAGATTGTGGATAAAATGAGGTCATAGCTTGTACATTGAGCCAGGGCTGAGGAATGTAAAGCCAAAAGTCACAATACCAGTAAATACAACAATAGAATAAATTGAAGCATAAAAATACCTACATATTATACCTAAATGTTACATTTCACACAATATATCTTCCAGAAACACATATTTCTTCCCATGGAAAATGCTCACAGCCCATGGGGGTTTTGGGTAAACCCGGAAAAAAAGGCTGTGACCACGTTCAGCAGAAAAAGGGCTTTGTCACTTTGGGTTTTTGAGGAAATTTGACGGGCTGCAAAAGTATTGCAAAATAAAAATAAAAAAAAATTCCCTTTAAAGGAACTGTAAAAAAAATTTAAAATAACACCATACAAATATAAGGAAGCAATAGAAGCATGAAATCGTTGCTGCAGCGTGTTTCATCTTTACTTGTGGATTCCGTTAATTTAGCCATAAATTGAAAAAAACCCTCATACGGCAATTAGTGTAGCAATTAGTGATATATTGTCCCTCCCCCAGCATTTTTAAGAGGCTCAGGAAATGATACATGTGAAGTTGAGTGCCTCTTCTTAGAGGTGGATGATATAAATTTCTCTCCACCTGCTACAAAACACCGAAACATTTAATTTAGAGTCAGTACCTTAAAATTCTTCGTTTGAGGATCTCTGTTGCTGAACTGTATTGCAAGGTGTAGCCAAAGAATTACTTTTTTATGCAGCTGTCAGTATGGAAGTATCATTTCTTGGAAATCTTGATCCTGGGGAGGTGACTGTAACTGCAGCATTTGGCAAACAATATAGGCTCTTAGGTCCACGCAACATGGTGATTTTCTTTTGCAATGGGGGGTTTGAGTTGACTGACCTCTTGGTATATTTGGGGGGGTTTGCTAGTGCTTTGGGTATGTGCTGGTTGAGTTGACTGACCTCTATAGGTCTGTGCTGGTTGATTTGACTGCCCTTTATAGGTCTGTGTGGGAGTTGACTGCCTCTATCGGCCTTGCTGGTTATTTAAAATGACCTTTTTGGACCATTCTAGTAGGGGGGGGACAGTGCTATAGTTGTGGGTTGATTTGATGATCCTATGGGTCGGTTGGTTGAGCCTGACCTTTAAAGGTTTATGCTGGTTGAGTTGACTGGCCTTTAAATGTTTATGCTGTGTGACAGGGCAACTACAGGTAGTTACCTATTTCTTCCACTAGGTGGAGTTATACCCGCTTTTTATCAACATCCCACCAAGGTACCGGGCCCTTGTGGGATAAGAGCCGCCGCATGTATGTCACCTCACAAAGTGGTTGGAAAGGGGGTAGTATTAGGTGGTTTTTCCCACCGTTCCTGGGTCGGCTTATTGGGAGTAACAATGTGTGGGGTGGGCGCTACCCCCAGGGTCCAGGTCAGGATTGGATGGGGCTGGGTTTTCCAAAAAAGGCTTGGGCCTTCGGGATACAGGGGGTTGGGGTTTTCGTTTCCTGGAAGGGGAGCGACGGGAGTAGGAGGGCTCTTACCCAGAGGCTTGGGGCCCCCAAGGGGCTGCCCTCTGAAGCCTAAACCATTGGGACTGGTAAGACGGACTATGTTGACTGGGATTAGGTCCAGACCCTATGTAGAGAGGGCGTACGTTGTAGTGAGGGGCCAGACGGCCAGGGTTTTTGTTTCCCTGTTTTCTGTACGTGTGCCGTGCTAAAAAAAAAAAGCTGGTGGAAGCCAGACTGAAAGAAACCCCGGGTCCAATGCCCTGTTGAAGTGCCAACCGTTCTCCCAAAGGCGGGGTCCAAGAGCGGAATACCCCCGGGGCGCCAAGAGGCGGCTGGAGGCATGTGGTGCCCAAAATTTGGTGGGGGATCCGTGGGATAAGGGCCGAAACGGGCAAGTTTGGCGCAGTGGTTTTGCAAAAGAGTTAACAGGCTGGAGGCCTGATTGTGAAGAGTGCTACAAAAGAGAGAAAAACCTGCAAAAAACCGAGGCTGTACAAAAGGGACGTGCTGGTGTTTCCTCTTTGCTGTCATGGGTAGCACAGCCATGCGAAAAATGACGGGCTGGGGAGGTTTATTGGCCTACCTTCGGCCTTTGAGCGGTTTGCTGTCCCCAGGACTGCCAGCAACAATGGGTAGATGTCCTGGGGCCGGGTGTCTTACGGGAAAACCGCAGAGGTTTTTGTGCCTTGCCCCTGGAAGAAAACCAGTTCCCATAGGAAAAGGGGCTATGTTTCTGGCATTGATGGGGTTTTAAGTCCTGAACAAAAAGGAGATGCTCCCCCCAGTCCCACAGAGAAAGCCAGGTCGTGTGTTCCTCGCCCCAGGGTTACTACGGAAGGGATAGAGGACAGAGGCCATGGATAGGCCGTTCCCAATGGCAACCAGCCTCATCGAGGAGACAGCGCTGGGCCTCCCAAAGGAGGTGCCAGCAAAAACCCCTGGAGTTGGGTGGGTGGCATCCCCTAATGGTGGATCTGGACTGTCCCCAGGGGGTCTCCAGAGGCACCCCGCACCTCCCTTTCTGAAGACCGACCCGGGCGGGTAAGACTTTGGCCTACTTTTTGTGCACGTCTGGGGAGGGATCACCCCCTTTCAGGTATGGAAGGTTGGGTGGAGTTCATCCTGGGCGTGACTTTCCCCATTTTGGCCGCTGGGGGAGATGGCGAGTGGGCCAGCCCAGAGTGGATTTTTCCGGGAAAATCCCCCCTGCACGGGTAGGGTAAATGGATGCCCGAACTGTTCCCCCAGTAGAACAAGCCCAAAGGCGTGGACTGTGGTGTTGGACTGAAAAATTTTGGGACTTTATTATTGTGACTCATCTAACTGGGGTCTATTGAAATGTCAAGGGGGAAAAAAAATGTCCCTTTTAAAAATAGTCAGCCCCATTCCCGAGAAGGGGAGGGGAGTGGGCCCCAGAGTCGCTGCAAAAAGGCCCAAAATTTGAAATATTTAAAGAAAAAGCGGGGTTAGTCAGGGAGGCCCTGTGTGAACAACATAGAGTTGTATAGGGCAAGAGGCCCAAGGCGCCCCTAAGGTTTGGGGGTTAAATTGCTAAGGTTGTGCAGAGGATGTGTGTTTGAGGTGGTTCCAATGGAGAAATGTGTACCACTACAGGTTCAGGTGGAAAAATAATGGTTGCCCTACAAAAAAAGGTGCCTTGCATCTCCCGTTGTGGGAACCGGGAAAGAGTGCACTCAGTGGGGTGTGAGGGGTTGGGGACCGTTTAAAGGTGTTTACCCGTAACCCACAAAAAAAATGTGTACCTGGTAGTAGACTCAAGTCGCAGTAATGCGGGCCCGGGAAGGTTGCCTCACTCTGTGCGATGCTGTTGTTCCCCGAGAGGGGGAAATTCATGTTTCGTGGCAGCCCGGAAGGGAATGGGAAACCTGGGAATGAATTCCCCCTCCCACAATGGTGAGGAGACCGGTTAAAGAGGGGGGGCCTGTGAGGGATCCAGCAGTTATGTTCTGCTTTGTTGGTCCCGGAGAGATGGTTTCCTGTTTAATGGGAACTCTGAAGTGTGTTGCCTGATAGAAAAACAGCTTCCAGGAAGGTTATTGCTCTGCTGCTGTGAGAGGGGTCTGCTACCATGCATGAGGAGACTATGGTGTAAAGTACTTGTTATTTTTAAGGGGAAAAAACCTCTGTGAAAGGGCTCAGTTGGGGTGAGGGGGATGCTGTATTGCGTGCTCAGAGTATGATGATGTGATTGTTCAAAAGAGGGGATAATAGTTTTAAAAAAAAAATTTTGCCAAGGCAGATTTGTGTGCGTCTGAGCAGTGCATCTGATGGAGATCCAGAGTGTGACACTATAGAGGGGGAAGAGAAAAGTCATGCGTGACTTTAGTCCCCCTGTGAGAAAATTTCCAGTGTCGCTAAATTTTCCCGTAGCCTTACTGCAGGGATCAAAAAGACTGCAGGACCGAGAGAGTGAGTGCTAGACACCGCTGAGAGGGGTATGCCAAAACCCCCAGTGAAGGGGGGGGGGCATGTTTAAATCCCCGATGGTAAAAGAGGAGCAGGGGTCTGAGGCAAAGGATAAACTTTCCCCGGGAAGGGATGGAGGAAAAAAAGTCAAGATGAGTTTGTCCCGTCTTGGGGGGCTTATATGGGGTGCTTTGTCCACCCCGATATCTGTGCCCTACTGGTGTTTAGAAAGGTGACGCCCCGGGGCCAAGAGGGGGAGCTTCAGGGTTCAGAGAAAATTTAAAGGCTGTACTGATCCTAAGAGACAAAATTGGCAGGGGGGACAGAGGGTGGTGAGGAAAGAATTTGGGGTTTTATTAGACTGCAGACCAAAAAGGGAGTAGGTTTGGTTAGGTCGCCCCTTGGGCTCTGGTGGATGTAACCTTGAGGGGGTGCGTCATTAATGCTTCCCGTGCTGTAGTGTGTTGCGGGGCTAACCGGGGCCTTTTGCTTTTTAGGGACCCGAAAATTTGGAAGACACTGCCAGGGGACAATGCCAAGGTCCCGTTGTGGGAGAAGGCACAAGGGCAGATATGGGTCTTGGGTTATGGGGTACGCCCGTGAAAATCACAAGTGGGGTGAAGGTGGTGACACCCTTTCAGCAACGTGCATACGTCTTTCCCTCATAGTAAGTGGAGGGGAAACTGTTGTGGGGCCCGTTATGGGTGAGCACAGGTAACCCAGGTGAGCTGTTTTTGGGGAAAAAAGTAGTCTTCCCCCCAAGATCTGCGGGGGGTGTTGCCCCTAGCAACGGTACCCAAAGGGGGGAAAAAAGGAAAAGTGGGAAAGTATGGATGTCTCTGAGCTGTCCAGCAGAAAACAGGATGTACGTCTTGGGCTTATGGAAAGGTGGGGGGGAAAAGGGTTTTCTAGAAAAGTGGCATCTTCCCCCGAGAAAACAAGTGCAATATAACTTTTTGAGTCAGATTCCCCTGTTGGGTTTTGTTCCGGGGGGAAAATTGGGAGGTGAGAAAGCCCTACGGGGGTTTATCGAGGGAGGGGTATGTGCAGGGCAAATACAGGAGTTACCTATTTCTGCCATAGGGGGTTATACCGACTTCTTATGCAACTGCACCATGATACCTGGCCTTGGTGGGGTAAAGCCCCCGTATTGTCAGCCTCACTAAATGGTTGGCAAAGGGGGGTATTGTGGGCTTTCCCGCCGTTCCTGGGTCGGGTCTTTTGGGGGGTGACAATGTGTGGGTGGGCGTTTTTACTCCCCAGGGCCAGGGGAGGATTTGGAAGGGCCCAGTTTCCTTTAAAAAGGGTTGGGCCTTCAGGTATAAGGGGGGTGTGGTTGTTTCTGGGGAAATGGAGTGCGGGGAGCTGAGGGAGGGTCTTACCCCAAGGCTTTAGGCCGCAGGGGGCTGACCTTGAAGCCTAAACCAGGGGAGACTGGTAAGACGGACTATGTCTGATGGGCATTAGGTCCAGACCTTATGTAGAGAGGGACGCTACGTGTGTAGTGAGTGGCCAGACGGCCAGGTTTTGTTTACCTGTTTTCTGTACGTGTGCCGTGCTAAAGAAATAAAGCTGGTGGGAGCCAGACTGAAAGAAACCCGGTGTCCAAGTGCCCTGTGTGAAAGTGCCAACCGTTCTACCAAAGGACGGCGGTCCAAGAGCGGAATATCCCCTGGGACGACCCAAGATGGCGGCTGGAGGCATGTGAGTTGTCACAGCTGGTTGAGTTCACTGATCTTTAAAGGTTTATGCTGGTTGAGTTGACTGACCTCTACTAGCCTATGCTGGTTGGTTTGAATGACCTGTATGTGCCTATTCTGGTAGGGTTGACTAGCTGCTATGGGTCTGGGCTGGTTGTGTTGACTGACCTCTATAGGTCTGTGCTGGTTGAGTTGACTGACCTCTATAGGTCTGTGCTGGTTGAGTTGACTGACCTCTATAGGTCTGTGCTGGTTGACTTGACTAATCTCTATGGGTCTGTGTTGGTTGAGTTGACTGACCTTTATAGGTCTGTGCTGGTTCAGTTGACTGACCTTTAAAGGTTTATGCTGGTTGATTTGACTGACCTCTATAGGTCTGTGCTGGTTGAGTTGACTGACCTCTATAGGTCTGTGCTGGTTGAGTTGACTGACCTCTATAGGTCTGTGCTGGTTGAGTTGACTGACCTCTATAGGTCTGTGCTGGTTGAGTTGACTGACCTCTATAGGTCTGTGCTGGTAGAGTTGACTGAACTCTCTAGGTCTGTGCTGGTTTTGTTGACTGTTCTTTTAAGGTTTATGCTGGTTGAGTTGACTTACCTCTATCGGCCTATGCTGGTTTGTTTGAATGACCTGTATGGGCCTATTCTAGTAGGGTTGACTAGCTGCTATGAGTCTGTGCCGGTTGACTTGACTGATCTCTATGGGTCTGTGTTGGTTGAGTCGACTGACCTTTAAAGGTTTATGCTGGTTGAGTTGACTGACCTTTAAATGTTTTTGTTGGTTGAGTTCACTGATCTTTAAAGGAGTATGCTGGTTGAGTTGACTGACCTCTATAGGTCTGTGCTGGATGAGTTGACTGACCTATAAAGGTATATGCTGGTTGAGTTGACTCCCAAATAAAACTTATTTCATGATGAGTTAACTGATCTTTAAAGGTTTATGCTGGTTGAGTTGACTGACCTCTATAGGTCTGTGCTGGTTGAGTTGACTGACCTCTATCGGCCTATTCTAGTAGGATTGACTAGCTGCTATGAGTCTGTGCTGGTTGACTTGACTGATCTCTATGGGTCTGTGTTGGTTGAGTTGACTGACCTATATAGGTCTGTGCTTGTTGAGTTGACTGACCTCTATAGGTCTGTGCTGGTTGAGTTGACTGACCTCTATAGGTCTGTGCTGGTTGAGTTGACTGACCTCTATAGGTATGTGCTGGTTGAGTTGACTGACCTCTGTAGGTCTGTGCTAGTTGAGTTGACTGACCTCTATAGGTCTGTGCTGGTTCAGTTGACTGACCTTTAAAGGTTTATGCTGGTTCAGTTGACTGACCTCTATAAGTATCTGCTGGTTGAGTTGACTGACCTCTCTAGGTCTGTGCTGGTTGAGTTGACTGACCTTTAAATGTTTATGCTGGTTGAGTTCACTGATCTTTAAAGGTTTATGCTGGTTGAGTTGACTGACCTCTATAGGTCTGTGCTAGTTGAGTTGACTGACCTCTATAGGTCTGTGCTGGTTCAGTTGACTGACCTTTAAAGGTTTATGCTGGTTGAGTTGACTGACCTCTACTAGCCTATGCTGGTTGGTTTGAATGACCTTTATAAGCCTATTCTGATAGGGTTGACTAGCTGCTATGAGTCTGTGCTGGTTGACGTGACTGATCTCTATGGGTCTGTGTTGGCTGAGTCGACTGACCTTTAAAGGTTTTTGCTGGTTGAGTTCACTGATCTTTAAAGGTTTATGCTGGTTGAGTTCACTGACCTCTATAGGTCTGTGCTGGTTCAGTTGACTGACCTTTAAAGGTTTTTGCTGGTTGAGTTCACTGATCTTTAAAGGTTTATGCTGGTTGAGTTGACTGACCTCTATAGGTCTGTGCTGGTTGAGTTGACTGACCTTTAAATGTTTTTGCTGGTTGAGTTCACTGATCTTTAAAGGTTTATGCTGGTTGAGTTGACTGACCTCTATCGGCCTATGCTGGTTGGTTTGAATGACCTGTATGGGCCTATTCTAGTAGGGTTGACTAGCTGCTATGAGTCTGTGCTGGTTGACTTGACTAATCTCTATGGGTCTGTGTTGGTTGAGTTGACTGACCTCTATAGGTCTGTGCTGGTTGAGTTGACTGACCTCTATAGGTCTGTGCTGGTTGAGTTGACTGACCTCTATAGGTCTGTGCTGGTTGAGTTGAACTGACCTCTGTAGGTCTGTGCTAGTTGAGTTGACTGACCTCTTTAGGTCTGTGCTGGTTCAGTTGACTAACCTTTAAATGTTTATGCTGGTTGAGTTCACTGATCTTTAAAGGTTTATGCTGGTTGAGTTGTCTGACCTCTATAGGTCTGTGCTAGTTGAGTTGACTGACCTCTATAGCTCTGTGCTGGTTCAGTTGACTGACCTTTAAAGGTTTATGCTGGTTGAGTTGACTGACCTCTACTAGCCTATGCTGGTTGGTTTGAATGACCTTTATAAGCCTATTCTGATAGGGTTGACTAGCTGCTATGGGTCTGTGCTGGTTGACGTGACTGATCTCTATGGGTCTGTGTTGGCTGAGTCGACTGACCTTTAAAGGTTTTTTGCTGGTTGAGTTCACTGATCTTTAAAGGTTTATGCTGGTTGAGTTGACTGACCTCTATAGGTCTGTGCTAGTTGAGTTGATGACCTTTAAATGTTTTTTGCTGGTTCAGTTGACTGACCTTTAAAGGTTTATGCTGGTTGAGTTGACTGACCTCTACTAGCCTATGCTGGTTGGTTTGAATGCCTTTATAAGCCTATTCTGATAGGGTTGACTAGCTGCTATGCGTCTGTGCTCGTTTACGGGACTGTTCTCTTTGGGTCTTTGTTGGCTGATTCTACTGACCTTTAATGTTTTGTGCTGGTAGAGTTCAATGATCTTTAAAGGGTTATGCTGGTTGAGTTGACTGACCTCTATCAGCCTATGCTGGTTGGTTTGAATGACCTGTATTGGCCTATTCTAGTAGGGTTGACTAGCTGCTATCGGTCTGTGCTGGTTATCTATTGTATACAGTCTATTATACACCGCCAGTCTATATGCTACAATTATATCTGCTCTGACAAAGCAGACCTGAACAAGAACCTCCTGGATCTTAGGACTGAATTCCTCCAGCTGAAATACAAACTAAATTAACAAAGCAGTAGAGATCAACAGGAAAAAGTTTCTCACATGCAAAGAAACCCAAGATGAAACCAACCTGACCTAGTTGTCACCTATAATCCACAGTTGGAGATCCTACAATAGTGTTCAAAATAATAGCAGTCCAATATGACTAACCAGAATAATCACTGTTTTTGTTATAAATGATATAACCCCATGTCAAACAATTTACCAGTTGGTGCAGTAGATTCTTAGAAAACCAACAGACTCCACATTCATGGTCTGCATGTTACGGAGTCTGTGTATTTGAATAATTATTTGAAAGGGATGTGTTCAAAATAATAGCAGTGTGGAGTTCAATTAGTGAAGAAACAGGGGTGAATCAGGTGGCCCTTATTTAAGGGTGAAGCCAGCACATGTTGTACATGCATTTCTGTTTGAATGCCTGAGAAATATGGCTCATTCAAGAGATTGTTCAGATGAACAGCGTACTTTGATTAAAAAGTTGATTGGAGAGGGTAAGACTTCTAAAGAAGTGCAGACCATGATCGGCTGTTCAGCTAAAATGATCTCCAATGCCTTAAAATGGAAAGAAAATCCAAAGAATCGTGGAAGAAAATGGAAGACGACCATTCGAATGGATCGAACAATTACTAGAATGGCAAAAGCTCAGCCAATGATCAGCTCCAGGATGATCAAAAACAATCTCAAGTTACCTGTGACAGGGTATTTTCACACAGTGCATTGGGGTGCGTACTGTCAGCACATGAACTCACACTGAATCACTATTAGGATATGTCCACACGGCATATGTATAGTGACTATTTTTATCATCTTTTGCATGATTTTGGGGGACGGTTCTGTCTGGGGTTTGCGGATTTGCCTGTCCCCCAAAACCAATGAATTGCACACCTTCTGCCCAAAAATCGGGCAGAAGATTGTGCATGTTCCCAGTTTTTCGGAACACCAGCCGCTGAAAAGCCATCTGGCTGAAAATCCATTTAGTGTAGACTACTGACCAGATTTTTTTTAAACCCTTAACGTCACAGGATGTAAAATAACATGAAAGCGCCGCAATCCCACTACATAGCTGCCGGCTGTCAGCTGCTAATTGCAGCTAACACCCGCCGGTTACAGCGCTGGATGGAGCCGCCGCCATCCCGTGCTGTTTAACCCCTAAGCTCCGTTTTCCGTGGCGTCTTAATGAATTTGAAAAGGTGCCGCACGCCATTCCTCACTCTGATCGAGGCCCAGAGCGGTGAGATCGCGGGGCCCAGATCGCTTAACATGGCAGCTAGAAGCCTTGTAATGGCTTCTATCGCCACCATATCTTTTGATTCACTACTTCCTGCACCATAAGGGGACTTAATGTTAATTTTTAATATATTTTTATAATATATATTTTTAATATATATATATATATATATATATGGTATTGCTGCAACTCAAAAAATCTGATCTATTAAAATATAACACTGTAGAAGAAGAAAAAATCCATACGCCAAAATTGTGTTTTTTTTGGTCATTTCACTTCCCCTAAAAATTGGAATAAAAGTGATAAAAAAAAGTCGCATGTATTCCTAACTGGTACCAATAAAAAGTAAACTTCAGCCTGCAAAAAATCACAAAATTAAAAAAAACTAAAATCCCCAAAAATTAAAAAAGTTTAACTTAACCTGGGAAAACCCTACATGTTTAGGGTTCCCTGAATTATATTAACTTGCAGAATACAGAGAACACATCATTTATACCGGAGACTGAACATCTTTAAAAAAAAAAAAAAAAAAAAAAAGGACTTTTTTTCACATTTTGCCCCACTTGGAATTTCTTTGCGGTTTCTCAATATATTCTATGGTACGGTGAATGACACCATCAAAGTACATCTTGTCCTGAAAAATAAAAGCCCTTATTTGTTTATGTAGATGGAAAAATAAAAAAGTTATGGCACTTGGAAAGCGAGGAGGGAAAAACAAATGTGTCAACCAAAAAAACCTGCAAGGTGCTTAAAGGGTTAAAGTCTATGAGGACGGTTTCTTGTAGGTTTTCAGACAGTTTCCATATTCGAAAACCACCTGAAAATCCAACCAATAAACCATGCCGTGTGGACGGACCCTTACTAACAGCAGGACAGATCTCCCTGTGGCCGCACATTTCTCCAGAGAGGAACACTCAGAAGAAGATTTAAATCGGACATTTAAAAGACGTAGAGGGGGAGGGAGAATGGAAATATAAGCTAATGCAATAGTTTCAAACTTTGCAAATGAGATCAATGTCCATGCTATCTACATGCCCCACTATGTCTGAACTGTGGGGGCCTCAAATCAGCACCTGATAGTAAGCAGACAACAGCAAGAGATAAAGATCCTCCTGTCAAGCCTCAAAGGTTTGCAGATTGTTTATTTTGTGACCTGTTATAAATAACTTCTCTGCTTATATTATTTTGTAAAGGTTTTAAGAACCTTTGGAGAACTATGTCTTATGAGGCTAAGTCCCACAGCATATGTCAAAATGGCATCCAAAATCTGACGCCATTTTGACATTGCTGGACCAAAGATTTGCGCAAAAGCCGCAGTCAGTTTTTTGGATTTGCCTTCAGCCTTGTACGTTCTATATATGGGGACGACGGCAAATCTGAGCAGATTTTGGCGGAAAATACAACATGTTGCATATTCTGCTGGGTTTTAAACCTGACGGTAAAAAATCCATGCTGTATAGACTACAGTACGGATTTTTCATTGCTGTCTATGCAGTACAGGGTACCAGCGGATTCGAAATACTAAATCTGCCCAAAAATCCAACGGTATTTCTGAGCTGTGTAGACATAGCCTGAGTATAAAAAGTCTGTGGATTTTCAGTTTCTTGTATAGTGTCATGTCTGACGAAGAGAGCTAGTACTCTTAATAGCTTACCGTCAAATATACTCAATTAACCTCTAAAAGACATCGCCTGATTTCACTGATTTCACTCTTCTAATGCTTTCTATAGCTAACACTGTAGAACATTATAGTATATTGCCTAATGTTATTTAGGCTAACTGGCCTCTATGGTGCAGTGCGAGTTGAATTCACTGGCCTGTAGTTATTTATGCTGGTTAAGTAGACTCAGTCTATATCCAATGCAGGTTGGGTTCACTGGCCTCTGTCAGTATGTGCTGGTTGAGTTGACTGACCCTTTAGGGATCCATGCTGGTTGAATTGACTAACCTCTACAGACTTATACTAGTTTGGCCTTTATGGGTCTGTGCTAGTTTAGCTGTTTGGCCTCTGTGGGTCTTTGCTGTATGGGCTGACTGACATCCACAGGTCTATGCTGCTTGAGTTGACTAATCTCTATGGGCTTATGCTATTGTGGTTAAATAGGATCTATAGTCTATGCTGGTTGAGCTTACTGACCTTTGTAGGTCAAGGCTGGTTACGTTGACCAATGTCTATGGGCCTAAACTTGTTTGATTGACTGACTTCAATAGGCCTTTGCTAGTTCGGTTGACTGGCCTCTACGGACCTATTCTGTTTGAGTTGACTGGGCTCTACAAGTCTATGCTGATTGGATTGACTGGCCACCGACACTATGCTGATTGAGTTGACTGAGCTTTTTATGCATGTTGACTTTATTGCATCACAAAGCGATTTCTCATATTATGGTACATGAAAGGTCACTATTTAGCTTTTATAAATGTTGCAGTTTGCCTTTGTATATTTAGTATGAGAAAAAATTGTTTTGATTTAACTAAAATTGCTGATATGTAATTTTATAAATTCACTATACTTAAAGATAGTAGGAAAACTAATATCAATGTTGGGCGATCACTGAAGAAAAACCTAGCTTTTTGCATTATCTATCCAGATTCCAAGAAATTGTGTATTAGGGTAGGTTTACAGGCCGTGTCTGAAAAGTTTTATGAATACGTAAATTAACGTATTGAAATCAGTCTGAAATCAGTATCCAAAAAACGTATCCAAAAATTCACCTGTAATGCGTATTTAGAAACGTATTTAGATACGTATTTGACGCGTATTTGGATACGTTGTCTTTGTATCTCATGTTTTCTTTTACATTATTCAAATTTGAACCCAATGCTTGTTTTAGGCATGTAAACGCATAAATTCGTACCAGAAAGTCTGGTACGTATTTGGATACGTTTTTTAGCCTCCAGAAACGATTTTTAATTGCGTAAAATGGATCAACAATTGACATATCACTTCTTTGTATGCGTCCGCAAAACACAACTTAATTACGTATGTAAAATACGTATTGTGTGAAAGATGGAACATATTTTACATTAAAATCAATGAGATCTGAACATTGTTAAATATGTATTTTGGTACATATTTCGGATGTTATCGAAATTTCAAATATGCCGTGTGAACATACGCTTAGGGTTCAAAGAAACAATCTTTCCCCATTGAGTAGTGATCCCTCGGAAAAAATCTACAACATAGCTCTAATACCAAATAAAGAAAGCGGTCTACAGATGGGTCATCTTTATTCTAGAGGAGAAACTGGTTTGGTCAATAAACTCTGATCATGTTATAAGGCTCTTTTATGGGTCACACATTGGTCTGAAGGGAAGCTACCTCCCATAGGTGGCACTAGAGAAACAGCCTTCTTTCTTCAAGGATGAACTAATTTGGAAGTAAGCAGCAATGTTTTTCTAATCCTGTACAACCGTTCATAGAGAGGAGAGTCAGTTTTCTTTGGTAGGTTATTTACCTGCATGTTCTCTTTCCAGACTTGACATATGATAATATAATACTTGGAGACTTTGTTTTATATGTTATGAGAGAATGTTACACCAAATATTAAAACATTATTAGACTTCTGTAGTGTGAACTGGCCCAAAAGACAGATGACTTTAAGATTGCACTAGAGAGTCTATGTATGTATGTATGAAGAAGATCTAAGGAGTTAAATGAGATCTGATAACCTTGTATTAGTCTATAAAAGAATAATGCTCTCATTACTAGACTAAATCTACCACCATGTAAGCATTTTGTGTCTGTTTGGCTCATCTAAAGTATATTTGCTTGCATGGACCAGTCATTTGAGATTGCACTCACCCCTAAGGACAGTAGTACGGGAAGTACATTCCGATGCCATCATTCTCAGCTGATGGTGCCTCTGGGTATCACTATATGTATATGGACATGTTGGATCTGCTTTAACAATACTAAACATGACAGCTGTATTAGTGAAAGAAAAACTGTGTATAATGTAGTATATGTGAATATGTGAAAGCTGCTGTCAGCATTATAGCCGAGGAGTGTAGAACATTTGAATACATCCAATTATTTTATTAAAGTATTTGTGCAAGTAAATAGACAGTGCATGCAGAAAAAAACTACCAGTAGTAAAAAATAATAAAATGGACCAATAGCGCAACATAAACTCTATGTAGAACTTAACACAAAATAGTCATCACAACTTAGCACAGCTCCGAGGGTCACTCAGGCTCTAGAATGATAAAATAGAAGTAGCAGTAGACAACGTCTCTCTAGGGGTTTTTTCAATAATATAATCCAGCAAGGAGTACTTATTAAAAAGTCTCTCCGCGTCACCAAGCATACAGAATTATATCCTAATGACTAATAACGTGTGGCCATTACACTTCTAGTATTCTACAATGTCTTGCCAGCATCTTATCGGATGATACAACAGCTTGGTATAGATAAGTGATGTCTAGATTTCATGCTGCTTCTATATAGCAGTACGTAAAGCTCCAGTACCCCAATGCAAAATTTGTAACAAGGCCTCTTACCTACCAGAAATTACAGAGAGAGAGCATCTAAAGATTTATTACAAGTAATTAATAAAAACAGCATGAATAAAAAGGCAGTGGTACAATATGTAACATCCCAGATAGGTAGCCAAACAATATGTCGCCATAAAAGATATGAGGCGAGTCTATAATAAGTACAAATACCCCCATCCCCACGGCAATGGACAAATACCGACCGGTATTTGACTGGTTTGTGTGCAGTGCACACAGCCGCGGGGGGGTCGGCTTTTCTACGCGATGAGCGGAGAAGAGCCCTCCCCCTTCACATTGACTTGTTCATATTCCGTCCGAAAACCGGACGGAAGAATGTGCATGACCAATGTTTTTCGGGCAACCCGTGGGCAGAAAAACCGCCGGGTGGAAAACTCGTGCAGTGGGGACTGCTGCACGGGTTTTCCATAGGAGCCCGTTGTGCTAATTTTCGGCCGGTTTTTCAGGCGGTCTGCAAAACTGCAAACCGCTTGAAAAACTGTCCGAAAACCCGTGCCGTGGGGACATGCCGTAAGGGAATAACAAAATATACACAAATAACTGCAAGCAAAAATTATGATAACAAAATAGCAAATATGGAAGGATCCGGACCCAGTGAATGCACAGGAAACAACCCCAAGCTTTTTTATCCTAAGTTTTGACTGGGGTTATTTTTAATTACTTTGTTATTCCCTTATGGGTATTTTTACTTTTACTATACTGTATACTGTACTCATTTCATATCTTTTATGGTAACCTATGGTTTGGTTACCTATGTGGGAGGTAGCACGATCTTTTTATTCATATTGTTTTTATTAATTACTTATAATAAAGTTGGTTTTACATTACTTGTTTTTTCATTTATATGGAGGGTTTTCGTTGTTGTTTATGGGCTTGGTTAGTGTCCTAATACGGTATTAACTTTAAGTAATTTCTCTGTGGCACGCTGTTGTAGGTGCCTCTGCTGATAGCATTTGCAGTATCATCTGTTTTGATTTGGATTCCTGAATTAAAAGATTTCTACAGGAATCTATTGTAGCCAAAACAAACGCATTGCCCTTCTTTAACATAGAGCACATCCTTCATGTTTATGTGAAAGTCCAGATATAGATGTAGTCCCCTCCCAAAGGAAGATACTGGATTTCCGTTCTGTAAGTGGTGGGTGAGGTCAGGACTGTGAGAGACTCTTTAGGCTTTCTGCTGTTAACCCACTATCCACGGAAGTGTAAACCACTGACTATAATTAAAGTGAATGAAAATGATTTTACTTTGTTGTATTTCAGTATGTTAGGGTATTTTAAGGTCCTAATTGTTACCTGCTACTTCTATTCTTATAGTGATGCAAAATGTTATCGGCTGAAGTAAGAATATCAGTTTCCTAATTCAAAAGGGTTGAGGCATTTGGGTCCCAGGAGTTGAATGTCATAGAGTTCTCTTACAGAGAGTTTTAATATAACATGGAGCCTTGCAGAGCAGCGGTTTATAGTGGTTTCCTCCTCTGACTAAGGGCTCATGCATATTAAGATATTTAGGCTTCTTCTGAGCTGTATGGAGCCATAATACAGCGTCCATAGACTGCAGCTCCATACTGTACCTCTGTATGCCTTATGTTTTATATGGATGAATACAGAGTTTTTCATGCTCTTTTTTATTCCCTAGGCTCTTTTCACGCTGCATCTCGCTGAGTCAATTTGAACAATACAATGAGTAGGTCCCCAATATTTCCAACAGATACCTATGATGGATGCCACTCAGCTGCAAGTGTCAAACATAGGGTTTAATGTTAAAAAATATGTATGCCACATGGTAGATGTGTTTTTAATTCTGTGTTACATTCTTTAACCCCTTAAGCCCCAGGCCTGAAAAGTAGTTAATGACAGAACATTTTTTTAGTTTTTGCCTCCTTGCATTAAAACAGTTGTAACTTTTTTTATTTTTTCAATTACGCAGTTGTGTGTGTTTTATTCGAGACGAGTTGTACTTTATGGGGGAATAGTTTAAGTTCACTTATAAATAATTGCAGAATTTTTTTTTTTTTTTGTTCTTTTACATTTTTTTTTCACCAAATTTACATTTCACACCCTTTAAAAACTTTTTTTAGATTAATTCTACGGTTATTACGGTCGTGTGGATCCCTAATTTGTGTAGGGTTTTTTCGTATGTGTAATGTATGCACAATTATTTTTTATTAAATATTTCTTTTTATTTTATTTATTTTTTTTTTTACACTTTTTATGTTTTTTTACTTCTTTTTTTTTTTTAAAAAATCCCATGAAGGGAGAACTGTTACTTTTTTTTTTTTCCCTTTACACTTGGTAATGTATTAGCATATATGAATATGCTAATACATTATAATCTTTGTTAGTCTGACACAGGCAGTGATCAGGGCAGCTCACAGTCTGCCCTGATCACTGGCTTGTTACACAGACAGCCCTGGGGCTACTTTAGGTCCCCAGGGCTGACTGTGCAGCCGTTCCCTGGGATCTGTCGGGTCACCGGGCGTTCCGATCAGCCGACAGAGCAGGGAAAACCTTTGATTGCGCTGCGGTGATGATCCACGGCAATCAAAGGGTTAAAGCACCGGGGAGGGGAGGTTTCCCTCGCTCCCCGATGCTTGCAGGAGCTACGCTGGGATCAGGGCTGTGTAGTACAGCCCCGTTCTCAGTGCTGCTGCGCCGATGTCTGCAGTGACGCCAAAAGACGTCGCTGCAGACGAACGACCTGCACCAGCTGACGTCAAAAGACAGTGGGCGGTCGTTAAGGAGTTAATGAGTTTTTGCTACTTAACAAAACCCCTTCTGAGGACAGCATGTAGCTCGCTGCAAGCCGACCTCAGAAAATGAGCAAATGGGCATGCTTTCACAGATGTCCCCATTCACTTCCATGGGAATTAGAAACTCACGAAGACATGAGCAAAGAAGAGCTGTGCAAACACGGCCATTTCCTCATTTTAATAAAAGAAAGCCTCATAGAGGATTTTAGGAGATTACAAAACCGTTTAAATAAATATGTTCTCTTCTTTTACATAGTTAAATCACATTATTATGGCCATTTCTTAAGTTGGAAGTCAGCAGTGTTTAGCTTTTGAATGAAGTCATGTGTCATGAGCTGGCCTGGTGGGTATATAAGGCATGTGATAGACTGTTTGCACCCTCATCCCTTGTTGCTGTTTTGGGTAAAATTTACCAGAGTTTTTAAAAGGGATGGTTATTGTCTTTCGGGCAAAGAGTGACAGTATTTCTGAATCTGCAAAGTTTGTGAACTGTTGCTGTTGTGGTGAAAGTGTATCATGAGTGGACAAATGGCATCATTACAAATAAACTGTGTGGAGCACCACGTACCGATAATATGAGAGGTGAACGTCGGCTAAGAAAGTGCACAAGGGTGGAACAACACACTACAGTGGGGCAGCTCCCCACCAGAATGAACCAGGGAGCTACCAGATGTGTGTTTAAAACTACAGACCGGTGAACCCTCCTGCGTATGTTACCCCAAAGCAGACGGATGGTCACTGCACCTCCTAAGCTGCATTGGTAGAAAATGTGTTTTTACAACAGTCTCAGATTTGGACCTTTAATTGGCAAAGGTTTATCTTCTCTATTAAAGGGGTTGTCTCACTACATTGATTCATTTTACCTCAGTCCTGTTTTCTTGGTTTCATTTTGAATTCAGGGGCGTGTTTACTGGCTTCCACTAGCCTGCAGTAGAAGCCAGGTCTGCAGCTATAGCAACCAGTACTGGCAGCCTATCAGGATGGATCAAACAGGTCTGTAGCTATAGTGACCTGAGGAGCTGATGCAGCCCATACAAGAGGGGTTATCTCAGAATAGGTAGGACACAGTTATTGGACACATATTGGAAAGTGACTTGTTTTCACAAGATCTTTAACATAAAAAGCAATCCTTGTAGTGAGACAACCCCTTTAAGTCATGTTTTTTACTTCACTGAATGGATGTACTTTGACTTGTCAGGTAAGAAACATCAGAGAACAAACCCCTTGCAATTATTACTGGAAGAAAACAAGTGGGTGGTGACAGATTTATAGTCTGGGAAATTTTTTGATGGCATTCTCTGGGCCCACTCATCCAGATGGAAAAACACTCTCAACCAATTTGGGTATAAATCCATCCTTGCAGATCATTGCACATAAACCCATACATGCTGATTGTTGATCTTCCAACAAGGCAATTTATGTCACAGGTCTAGAAGTGTCTGGCATTGGTTGGAAGAGCATGACCAAGACTTCCAAGTACTACCCTCGCCACTAATTCCCCAGACTCAAACCCAATTAAGCATCTGTGGGGCCACCTCAATCGTCGTGTTCGCTCTATGGATAATCCTCCACGCACCCTCCAGCGGCTAGAGGATGCAGTCAGCATGGCTCCAGATACCTGTAAAAACCTACCAGGACCTTACTGAGTAACTTCCTGCCTAGCTGTTGTCAGTGCTGTACATGGCAGTTACTCTAGATATTAGCGGGTGGTCAAGATAATGTGACTTGATTGTGTTATTGCAGAATTTTTATCTAGCTATTACTAAATTACATCTGTTTATGGGAAAACTGAATGGAAACCAAGCTATGAAAACACTTATGTGGTTCATCACTTCATTCCAAAAAAACCTACAGGCATGGGCATAACTATAGCCATAACAGCTGCTGTGGGCCCAGAGATTGAGGGACCCCATTCAGGTCCCTTTTTGTAGGAAAAAAGTTGGTGGCTTTCTACTATCTAGTTCCACCATTTGGGTTCTCTGATATATTACTTAAATAGTTTATACCATTAAAGGGGTTTTCTCGTTTCAAAGATCATAGTTCAACAGGAGGGGACGAAAAGGAGAGAGGAGAGTAGAGAGAGAGAGAGAGAGAGAGAGAGAGAGAGAGAGAGAGAGAAAGCAGTGCGAGTTACTTAGCTTTTCACTTCCAATGATTCCTAAGTCTCCAACAGCTGCGAATCTCTCCCTTCCTCCCCCACGCTCACACAGAATGAATTCTCACATGCACACTTTGGGGCGTGTCTGCAGAGAGAGGATATTCCCCATGGGGAGGAGAAACATGCCCCTTTATTTCCTAAGCTCTGCTGAGCAACCAGTATAAACGGCTGTAAAAATGATGAAACGATAAAACCCCTTTAATTATTGACACTTATACTAATGTTTTAGTTTCCTGTCATTAGGTGGCTGGGGCCCATCTTATTTTTCTATGGGGCATATGAATTCTAGTTACGCCACAGTATACTTGGTTGTTTATTTCAGCCCCATTAAGTGGAGGGTTGGGATGCATGCTTGACCATCATATCTAATCATTGTGGGCATGCGGCGAGGAGGAACAGGGAAACAAGGGACTCTAGGTTTGGTAATTGGTAGGAGGCCCAGCAATGGGGCCCTTGGTGATCATATATGTACCACCATCCTTGAGGAAAGGTGACACATGTTAATTGTGGGAAAACTCCTTAAAAAGCTTCACAGAAAAATCAAACCTGTAATTTTAGCTCTAGGCATGTCCATGAAGGTAACCGCCTCTCCAAACAAGTACACAGTACCAGCAGCTACACAACATAGATTTATTTGTAGAACACACAATGGGTACCAGGCAGCTCATTAAATTAAGCTATGTTAGGAAGGCGGCCTGGCAGGACTCCTAGTGGGCAGACTGCCTGCCATAGGTTAAATGTGTATTAGCCTTCTGTTGTACTTAAGTCTGCTTCTATAACAAGGCACACAGCGACGTAATTGATGTATATGTTCTCGGTGACTTGCAGAGGGCAATTTATATTAGAAGGACACTATGATGTGAGGAGACTTCTGAGTTAGGATGATAGTTCAATTATCCTAGTGCTTAACCCTACCAGTGCTGCAGTGAAGTAGAGCTGAGGGATGAAACTATGGAGGAGTCATCAATGCATCCATGTTCCCCCTGTCCCAGCAGGCTGACTTACATTGACATTGATGCTAGCACTTCTTGGAAATGCATTGCTCCTACAGGGACTTTTCCAGGAGTGTTAATACTATAGCAGTGCTCTCATGATGTATAGAGGGAACAACCCTTACATTGGTTCTTCCTTTTGTATCTTTTAATTCTCTGATGCTAAATGGAGCGTAGCTTTAAACTGAATTTCATGCCCCCTGAAACAATTTTGTCTCTTTTATTGACTCACCCGTCTGCAGAAAATGCAGTAGAGATGGATAGCTGACTCCATGTTTATTGGTAGTTTCACCTGTATTGACCTGTAAAAAGCATATCCTTTCATAGGAGAACGGTACTCTGTGTTAAATGAAGTTTATGTTGCTTTATGGTTTCTATACAATGTATATCAGTATGGTAAAAAAAAATTGAAGTGATAAGTGGATACGCAATGATGGCACAGTGCTAGATGTCTGGTGGGTGTTTGACCACAGAGACCTACAAGTTCAGTAAAACAAAAAAAATGAACAAAGTTTAAAAAGTAAAAAAAAACCTCTATACTCAACTCCATTGACACTCCCATAGCAACACTTCTCTGGCCCTTGCTGGTCTCTATACACTCACCCTCCAGCAATGAAATACCATATCATCACCTATGACCACTGCAGCTATCACATTTGCAAAAATGTTATTGATTGAGGCCAGGTGTATAGAGAATGGCAGGGGTCAAGTGGATCATTGCCATGGAAGTGCCATGGGGTGTGACATGTCTTTTTTTCTGCAGCTGAAAGCTACTATAGAATCCACACCAAACTCATCACAACATAGTGTGGATTTTCTAACAAATTTCCCTGTGGAAAATATTAACACCAGTTTATAGAAATATATGCTTGAATTGTAGAACAAAACTAATAATGTAGTAATTTAAAACAAATTCAAAATGGGATTTATGAAAATTTCTCGTTTTAAAGCTTCCACAAAAAACGTAATTATCTTTGAAGATTTTAAGAGGACCTGTGGGGTTCATGATATGTCTGCTTAAGTGAATAATTGTATTCCCTACAATAAAGCAATTGTGGGGCAACTTCTGTACAAAATATATGTTGTACTGTTCCTCTGTTAATAATAACAGAGGAGCAGAACAATGCAGAGGTCTAATTACTTGATCCAGAATTGTTTATTATAAGCACAAATATTTACTAGAAGAGATAGCAGGGTACATGTGAGGACAGCACTTGCTTTGTTGAACAGAATCCAAGGGTGCCTGACCATGGTGGCTAATCTCCCAATCCACCCAAATTCAATAGAGATTTCAGAGAAGTACTTGTTACTCCAATGTGGTCAGAAAGGTAATTGTTAGGGAACCGAGGAACCTGAACAGGGCCAGACAGACAGTGAACCCTAGGCTAGACACCCAAAGGCTGTCCCTGCCTACTTGCTGGTCTGACTCTTTGTAGACAGCGACAATTTTGTTTTGTGCCCAGTCGCTACCTAAAAAATAAAGCTTGATCAAAATACAAAGACTTTTTAGAAAATAAAAACCCATAAAGAGTAAGAAAATGAAGGTAAGAGGGTCACAACCAGAGAGCAGTAAGGGTACAAAACAGAGGTCAAAAGGTGGACCAAGAGGTAAGTATCCAGGTAGTCAAATCCAAAAAACACGCTAGCTCCAGTACAAAGACTCTTACCAGTACTGGACGAGAGGGACTGTGGTCTTAATAAGGAATGCCAGAGTCTGGTTCCAGGATGGAGATTGAATCTCTCACATCAAGACCACACAGCAGGCAGACAAACAGGCCAGAAAGGTGATTGGTGAAGGCAGCTGTCACTCAACACTCAAGCAGAAAGATCTGCAGCCCTGCCCAGGCTAGCAAAGAACCAGACAGGTGTGGTAGAGTTGTCAATCATAACCCAGAGAGTATAGAATCAGACCGTGTTCAGTCAGTGCCAAAAACCTGTAGCATATAGATACAATCATGGTCAAAAGTCTTCGCCGAACCTTACAGACAGAGGACTGCACCGCGGCGTGAACAGGCCATGACAGTAATATTCAACATCTATGTATTCCATGTCATAAAAGCACCATCAGAATATAGGCATATCAGAAGAAGCAACTTTTCAGCTATAAAGCTGGGGATGTAATACCGGGAGATGTGGAGCTAGGTTCCACAGACGCGGTTACCAAAAATGGCCTGAGATAGATGTGACCTGCTGGAAATGGTGCCCATTATGACATGGAATAAATTAAAATGAAATTAAAGTGTTGACTATTTCTCTAAAATCTTTACTAAGAGATGTCAAAAGAGCCGACATATTCTCTGCTTGAAATCTAATAAGCTTCTATAATAGTTCCACTAAAACAGTACTAGAATGCCCCCATACAGAGACCTTGTGCAAAATAGTGTCATTCAGAGTACACCATTAATCTCTGCTCTCATGGAAGAGTGTGGGCAAACATTAAGGGTGCGTTCACATAGCGTGTTGAGTCCATGTGAACATACGCTTTTAGATACGTGTTTGGATCCGTCTGTCATACCCCCAAATGGACCCAAACACGCATCTAACAAATAGCAGTGTCATTTACATTGCTTTTAACTTGAAACACGCATCGGCGTTCACACGAGTGATCACCGATGTGTGTCTCGATGCGTCATTCGGATCCATCTTTCGAATCTGTTCCAAGAATTGACATGTCAATTGGTCCGAAAGATGCAGCAGGAGCCCTATTTAAAATTATAGAATGCGATCCTGCTGCATGCATCACGCAGCTGCGTGGGATCCGATCGCTGCAGCGTTTTTGGATGCGATTTTCGGATCCAAAATCGGATTGCAAACACGCCGTGTGAACGGCCCCCTTAGGGCCACATGTATGCAAACTGTCTGGGTCTAAGATTTTCTATGTTGGCCATAGTAACCAATCAGAGTTCCCCTTTCATTTTTCAGAGCATTATATGAAATGAAAGGGAAGCTGTGATTGGTTGCTATGGGCAAAAAAGACTTAGACCTAGACAGTTTTCATACATGTGGCCCTAACTTGAGATCAGCACTGGATTAACAATAAAACAATATTAGTTTAAGCTATATAATTCACACACGGATCTACCATTTATTTATTATTATTTATTTTAGAAGACCCTTATTTCCTGGGCGCTGCACCTTTGAGGGGGGTTACGTACATAACATAGGTCAAACAAGTACAAAGGTGACGATAAATAATTAACAACTGGTACAGAGGGAGAGAGGGCAATCTATATTTTACAAGTTATTGGCAGTAGAAATATACACTGTGGTAGTCACATTAGGACTCGCACAAACTTACAATGCAGCATAGTGTAGATAATAACGCTCCCTTTCAGAGTTATTTCTGGTAACATCATACTTACAACCCTTTAATAAAAATTAGCACAGTAACCTTTCGCAATCATAGAAGGTTTGACATTTATAAACTGCTCAGTGTATACATAACATTGTATTCCTTATTGTATATACTTGTGGCCTGCAATGTTTATGTCACTGTTCCTGTTTATATTCATAAACCCTTTTAATTCTGAATCCTATGCAAATTAGTGATTTCATGTGCATTTGCCTAGAATTAGTAAACTATCTAATCTCACTATCTGACATGAAATCGGAATAAACCTTATCTGTTTTAGGTCAATTAGGATTACCTAAATTATTTATGTTTGCCAAATGCCAGAAAAATGAGAGAGAGGGAATATTTTAAGGCATTTTTATTACTTTCTGCAAAGTCAAAAGTTTACATACATTT
The DNA here is from genome assembly GCA_025379985.1 of Phyllomedusa bahiana. NCBI lineage: Eukaryota > Metazoa > Chordata > Amphibia > Anura > Hylidae > Phyllomedusa > Phyllomedusa bahiana. Next base: position 114,482 of record JAODAL010000302.1, on the reverse strand, counting down.
CATTAGTATTTGGTAGCATTGCCCTAAAACTGTATGACTTGGGTCATATGTTTTGGATATCCTTCCACAAGCTTCTCACAATAGTTGATAGGAATTTTGACCCATTACTCCTGACAGAACTGGTGTAACTGAGCCATGTTTGTAGGTCGCCTTGCTCGCACCTGCCTTTTCAGCTTTGTGCATACATTTTCAATAGGCTTGAGATCAGGGCTTTGTGATGGCCACTCCAAAACATTGACTTGGTTATCCTTAAACCACTTTGTAACCAGTTTGGCAGTAGCTTTGGGTCATTGTCCATTTGGAAGATCCTTTTCCACCCAAGCTTTAACTTTCTGGCTGATGTCTTGAGATGTTACTTCAGTATTGACACATAATCTTATTTCCTCATGATGCCATCTATTTTGTGAAGTGCACCAGTCACTCTTGCAGCAAAACAACCCCACAACATGATGCTGCCACCCTCGGGTTTCACAGTTGTAATTGTGTTCTTAGGCTTCCAAGCTTCTCCCTTTTTCCTCCAATCGTAACGATGGTCATTATGGCCAAATGGTTATATTTTAGTTTCATCAGACCAGAGGAAATGTCTCTATAATTGTAGGTCTTTGTTCCTGTGTGCATTTTCAAACATTAATCTGGCTTTTGGAGTAATGGCTTCTTCCTGGCAGAGTGGCCTTTCAGCCCATGTTGATACAGTACTCGGTTCAATGTAGATAGTGCCACAATCTTACCAGCTTCCACCAGCATCTTCTTAAGGTCTTTTGCTTTTGTTCTTGGGTTGATATGCACATGTCGGACCAAAGCACGTTCATCTCTGAGACATAGAACCCATCTCCTTCCTGAGCGGTATGATGACTAGACATTCAAATCTTCTATTTACTTGCATATAATTGTTTGTGCAGATGAACAAGACACCTTCAGGTATCTGGAAATTGTACCTAAGGATGAACTAGATTTGTTTATGTCCTCTATTCTTTTCCTGATATCTTGACTGATTTCTTTAGATTTTTCCCAGATGACACACAAAAGCAGTGTATCCTGTGTATGAAAATTTTTGACTTGCAAAAGTAATAAAAAATTTAAAAATTCTCTCTCTCTAATTATTCTGGCTTTTGGGCAAATATAAAAAATTTTTTAAATCCTAATTAACCTAAAACGGGTAAGATTTTTTCTAATTTTTATTCAGATAGTGAAAAACATGAAATAGACTTTTATAAAAGTATGGAAACTTCTGGTTTCACTTATCTATTTTTCTTCGCCCTATCTGTCTGTCTGTCTATCTACCTGTCTCTATCTATCTATCTATCTATCTATCCTTCTATCTACCTGTCTATCTTGTTAATTGATACTACATTATATTCTTGTGAATACCGTTGTGTTCTACCCATACCTCCGCTTGTTTGGGGCACGGTCAGGTGAGGATTTCAGAAAATACGTGCCTATTTGATAGGAGAAAACGTCAATGTTCTCTTTTAGGGGTGATGTAAACTTTGGTTTCAACGTTAATACGGGTTTCCTTAAGTACATCCCTTTCCTCAAAAAATCACGAAAGGGTTTTAGGGGGATCGCCCATCCCTAAAATGTGGGGGGTGCGGCTGGTAACGCAGATAAACCCCCGTTACAGACGGGATGTCGCTCCATCCCCGCGCTTTTTTAACCTTTTTAACTTGCGGCAACCCGGGCCCAATCGTTAACGTGGCTGAAACCTGGTAAAGGGCCCTTCCAAACCCCCCAAATTTTTTTTTTTTCACTATTTTCCTGCCCCAGGGGGAAGTAGTAAAAACTGCATCTTTATACATCTAAGTATTGCTATACAATAAATTTGGGGTTGTTTAAATGATCGCTCCCCCTAGTGGTCAAGCATCCTAGGTGGACTTAACATTAAAGATTGTTACAAATAACAAAATTAAATAATAAAAAAGCTACAAATATTTGATATCGCCATGTCCAGATTCTCTCCCTCTATCATATAACCCTATATATCACAGAGCTCAGCTTCTCTCCCTTATCAATAACCCAAAATATCACAGCCAGCTTTCTTTCTATCATATAACCCTTATATCCAGTGCTGATTCTCTCCCCCCTCATCATAAAACCCTAAATATCACAGAGCTCAGCTTTTCTCCCCTATCATATAACCCTATATATCACAGAGCTCAGTTCTCTCCCCCTATAAATAACACATATATCACAGAACTCATCTTCTCTTCCCCTCTATAACATCAGAAAAGTAGAGTGTGCGAATTTGTGCGATTTGCATATTTTTTGGGTTTGCCCCACCAGTGGCACATATCTTTATTCTTCAAAAAGGGATTGCTGCCCAGATTTATTTTTTTTTGACTTTTTTGGGGAAGGGGCTGGTTCCCAATTTTTGGTTTTATCATTCCTCCCACCTTCACAGGTTTTTACCAGATCAGGTTTATAGCTGGAACCTCCTAACCCTGAAATGTGGAGGTCTGGACAGACACTAAGAGAGGTGGCAAGTGGCATGAGTTCCCACCGGGGTTGGGGTCACCGTGCCGCGGTGGTTGGGCATTTGCAGTTTTGATCGGAAGTGTACACTAGGAACCTCAAATTTTTTCATATATTCCATAGTAGCAGGACCTTTTCCTAAAAAATTCTTATTCCTTTTGACCGTTTTTATGCCTATAGGTGCTCTGAAAAGTCTGTGTTTGCATAGCTTTTGACTGCCACACCCGGGTCCTATACTTTTTTTCTTCAAAATAGATTGCTGACCAGATTTTGTTTTTGACGCTCTTAGATAGGGCAGCTAAACGTCTGACAAGTTCCCTTTAAGGTGGTTTCACACCCAGAGTTGTATTCTAAAAAAAATGCATTTTTCATGGTATTTTTCATGGTTTTTATTCTTACCCAAAAATACTGCGGCCACATGTTAAATGACAGTCTATAGTTAAACACCTAACACATTTCATGCAGTGGGGAAGATTTATTGTAATGTTTTGTACCTTAAACCTGGCTTATAGTGCACCAACATTTGGCACAATTTGGCACACCTAGTCTCACACACATTTCTTTTCTGTTTTAAACACTTTTTGTGGCTTATCCTACAAGAGAGCATGGCTTTGCCTGAAGGGGTATTGCTTAAAATGCAAGATCGTGTGCCAAAATTTTGCTGTAGAACTTTACTGCAAAGTAAGCAAACTTAGTGTGGAAAAGCCCGACAAGTCCCAATAGGCCGCAGTTATAAATACTAGAACTCCTTTGTGGGCACTCTAATTTACAGGTCAATTTTAGAAAAAAGGGGAATAAATCGCACAGGTTTCTTTTTTAATTTTTTGGGGACTTTTTTTTTATTTTGGGGTTTTGCTTTATTTAAAGGGGTTTTGCCAGTAAAATTGACATGGGAAGCTTGCAAATTAAATAAAAAACATTTTCACCATTTATCGAAAAAATTCTGCACTTTTTTTCTTAGCTGCTCCTTTAGTATCCCCTTGTTTACAGCTCTCTCCCGGGGATTGACCGGGCTGAGAGCCCCCCAGTCCTGGTCCAATCTCAGACTCCTTCCCTCTCGGAAATACTGAGTGGGGTTTAAACCGGGGGGCTGGATTCTACTCCCATCCTTGTAACCCTTGTAATTATAAAAAAGTCAAATAAATAAAAAAAAGAAACCCCCAATAGGTTTGGCATTGATAAAGGAAAAAAAAAACAAAAAAACACAGGTTTAGTTCCTGCAGGAATTTGAACTGCGGAACCTTGTGCTGTGAAGCGAGAATGTTACCTCTGAGCTACAATGTAGTTACTTAAAGTTCTACACATAAACAGACCTTTATTTGACTACAGAGAGGAAAGGCCTAGTGATGTCATCCTGCTGGGTCACATGATCTGCAATTCAAACCTCTTCTGAGCACACAGAGCTAAAGACCTGGATGCAGGATATAGAAAATGAGACCGTGACAAAACCCCTTTAATGCACAGCACGCTCTGGGTACTGAGATTTTCTGCCATCTTTTCCTGTTTCTCTTTAAAACTTGACAAAACACATGCAACATATATAACAAGACAAAAAAATGTGACCAACAAGGTTTGAAAATTCATGACACTTCTAAAGGGAAATAAAGCAGAAAAAAGTGTGTGAAGGAGTTTCTTGAACCAAACACAAAAGTAGACACAAAAGAGAAAGGATGTATCAGTCTTTGCTTTACACTTACTAGTGCTGCACTTCAGATTCAGGTAGGCCCTGTTCATCCTGATCTACATTTTGCCAGTGTTGTTGGAAAAATTATTGAAAGGGGTATTCTCACATGGTTGTGTGTTCTTCACAGCCAGCTTCTGGCTCACACTTCCTAGGCTGCGGGTGCTTTTACATCAGCTATTACTAGCTGAGCCTGTTAGAGAGCTACAGTGATGGAAGGGTTTTAACAGCAGGGAAGAAGGCTAAAGAGATCTAAAGGGTTAAAGTTTGTTGGTAAGAAACATAAACAAGGTCCTCTGATGCTGATAAGAAACAGCAGGAAGTGACATCACCATCCCAACCAGGGTTATAGAACAGAGAGAGGTGGTCGGTAACCTAGGGAAGCTTGTGTATACAAACAAGAGACAAGAACTGCTTCAGCTCAGAAGGGAAGCAAAATCAGATCAGCAGTGCATTTGATATTAATCTTTATCTATCTTTGCCTACATGTTTAAAGCTAATCAATTAAATAGGATTACACCTGTAACCAATCACCAGCCTGTTCCAGACAAGAAGTGTTTGATCATATACACTGTCTTTATTTTGTTTGGAAAAAAACTGGTATTTGGCTGCACTATTTCCCTGCCATGGCCGCCACAGTTCAGATCAAAGCAAACCTGCCCTACCCGAATCTGAAGCGCAACATTAATACATACCCTTCGTTTTGCATCCACTCTCGTGTGTGATTTCAGCCTTCTGGTTGTCCACAACTGCTATTTGGAGGAGGGAGGTTAAACTACAAACAATACATTTTCTTGAAACGCTTTCTGTTCCAGTGTCGCCACTGCTCCTGGTACCCCCCACCGATGTGGCACTGCAGCCAATCACAGACCTCAGCAGCCATATAACATTCATACAGAAAAAGAGGCCTGTTATTGGCTTCTGATGTCATCATTGGTGAGAATTGTCAGACAGGGCCATCCATATTATCCACTGAGCACACTAGGAGATTGCCTGACATAGGGGCCCCTGGTGATGCATATACTATCCGGAATCCAGAGAACATGCCTTGGATTTCTAGGTTGGCGCTTCTTATTTGACTGTTTGTATGTTCTTAGGGCGTGCAAACAGTTAAAAATCATGGTGGAGCAAGGAGCTATCTGTTCCCTACCGTGCCAAATAGTCTTGTAGGCTGCAGACGTCAGCGGTGTGTACCAACATAGGCAATGTGACAATATGGATGAGCTTGAGGGTGGTTATTTAGAGGCATGGCCTTCTTTGGGGTCATTTTTGTAATGACTAGAGTCCTGGCCTGGTGTGATGTCATGCACCAACTGTACTACTTTGCCCGGGTACCCGTAATGTGGTTAAGACGACCCTGTTGTCAGAGCTTGAAAGAAATGGTTTTAGAGGTAAGTTCACTTCTTTTTTTCTAATTTAACCCCTACCCAACCTGCAGAATTTTTTTTTTCTACAAGTTGGGACATCCCCTTTTTAAGGACCTATTAGAAATATAGTAGTTGAAAGCAGACTGAATGAACCGAAGCTTTATTCCCAGACAAGCATCAGACCAGAAACACCCCAGTCATTGACCTATAAGCGGAGCAGATGTTTGTCACGCTATAAATGGACTTGCTCTGGATGGCAGAGCTCACATAATGCATGGTGAATAGCAGAGCCTGCAGCTGCACTGTATCTATGCAATTATAGACCATTGGTGGCATATGCATGGTTTGTTTACTGAGCTTTTTTCTCTTGGTGATTTAACCCTTATCCAGAGAATACGTGCATACACTCTAATGGCAAATGTACACATAGCCTTAGCTGTACAATAGAGCACAGCACATTTTTGATTAGGATGTTTCTTCATACAGTCTAGCTGTAGACCTAAGAATTTGACACAGTGAATAGTTATAGATGTACAAGAGATACAAATACTCATTCACATGCTAGACTGATTGGCCGTTCAGTCCTCATAGACTTGTGCATTGTTCTTTCATGTGTATACTGTGCAGTGCATGTCTTATAGATCTCAGGGAATTGTAGATGCTTGTTCTGCATGGTTTTGACATTTGACATGAAGGAGGCTTCTGTGCTTTGGGGTTAGCATTATTCTGTACTTACAGGCTCCTTGAGATATTGTTGGCTATGGAGCATAAAAGAGCCATAATTACTATTTTGATTCTTATTCCTGTGGTTTTCTTGTGTGTCTCATGTTTGGGAGTTTTTTCAAAGGTGCTTGACTACTAGACTTTAAGAAAAAAAGATGGCTTATTACATGCCTGCTTGCTTTGCTGGTTTTATAGCACATAGACAGACTACAGTTCATATCAGGTTCCCGTGCTCCAGCAACTACATGTGGACAAAGCAGCGCCGCCAACTAGTGGCTAATGATGCCTCGATTTTGCTGGAATTACCACAGTTGTACTTCCAAAATTGTGCGCCATTAGCTATTGCATGAGGTCATTGTTTTGGCCGCATACATTCGCTGCAGACTTATTGACAAGTTCATCTAGAACTTAGATCATGAGCAAGTACTAATGTGAATAAAGACCGCACTTTGGAATATAAGGGTGCTATATAAACATAGTTGCCAACTTTGGAAAGTGGAGATTCTAAGGGGCGGCAAAAATTTTCATGGCCACGCCCATCTTGTTGGTGTGCCACACCCCATAGAAAAAGCCACACCCACTCCACCTAAATACATAACAGCTCTGGAAGAAAGCCAGGTAGATGCCCCTCTAGCCAAGTAGTGCCATTATAGCCAGGTTGTAGCCCCCTAATAGCCAGGTGACACCCCTTATAGTCAGGTAGTGCCCCTTAATAGTCAGATAGTGACCCCTAATAGCCAGGCAGTAGCCCCCTACAGCCAGGTAGTAGCCCCCTATAGTAGCCAGGTAATGTCCTCTCTTGGAGCAATGTAGTGCCCCCTTTGAAGCCAGGTAGTGACCCCTTTGAAGCCAGGTTGTTGCCAGGTAGTGCCCCATTGTAGCCAGGTATTGCCCCCTTGTAGCCAGGTATTGCTCCCTTGTAGTGAGGTATTGCCCCAAGTAGCCAGGTATTGCCCCAAGTAGCCAGGTATTGCCCCAGTAGCCAGGCATTGCCCCCAGTAGCCAGGCATTGCCCCCAGTAGCCAGGTAGTGCCCCCAGTAGCCAGGTAGTGCCCCCAGTAGCCAGGTAGTGCCCCCAGTAGCCAGGCATTGTCCCCAGTAGCAAGGTAGTGCCCCATGTAGCTAATAAAAAAAAATAATAAAAACTACTTAACTCACCAGGCTTCCAGCAGCCCGTCCAGCTCCCGACAATCTTCTCAGCATCGCAGGGGGAGTGAGTGCAGTCGCGCGTCACACCCCCTGCGACGCTGATCTGTATGTACAGCGCACATTGGCGCTGTACATATAGGGGGAGAAGGAAGGAGGGGAACAATCCCTCCTGCCTTCTCCCTGCACAGTGAGATGCGCTGCGTGGGTGAGCGGCCGCGGCGGCCGCTTCACCCGTCTGTGGGAACGGCCCGGCGGCGCCAGAGTAGCGCACCAGCGCTACTCCGGCGCCACAGTCATTTAAAGAACCCCCACTGCCTGCTGGTGGCGGGAGGTTCGCCAACTCTGCCAGGGTGGCGGGGGGACCCCCATTAGCGGGACCCCCCACCAAAAGCGGGAGAGTTGGCATGTATGTATATAAATAAAGTTCTGGGATTACAAACTTTCTAGTGATATGGATGGAACATCAAAGGGGCTCTACATCCTAGTGGGGTCTCCAAATTATTCTAGGTGCACCAAGAAAGAAAATCACACCGTTACTGATGATCTGAATACACTTTCTGTCTTTATTCTCAATATGGCAGCTTTTTATACTTTTTTGTTAGTAAGATAAGAAAGGATCACATGGGCCGAGCTGTTAGTCTGTGATTGGTTACATCCTTATTTCGGGTATACTCCCTTTAGCTCGGGAATGTCCGAACCTTTGGTGTAGTCCCGGAAGGCGACTCCATCTTGGATTATATAGCGGTTATCTCTATAAGCATGATATGTAGCGGCCATTTTAGAAACACATTAGAGAATATAGAGTTAAACAGGCAGCTTTTATGTGCCATAATATAAAGGCATACGTGGTGTTATAGTAACAAATACATTAAAGGGGATTTATCGTTTGAGCTGCTCGTGCTGTTCTGCTAATTTTCACAGATTGAGTTTTGAAATCCAGGGGCGTGTTCTTCCTCTCAGCAGGCGTGTCTCCCCTCCCACGAGGTGTGTCTCCCCTCACTGAAGAACTGTGACATCATCATTTTGTTTGAAGCAGGGGATGCAGAGGGTTGTCTGGATATAACAGCTCTGTAGCCTCCTGCATGCTTCTTATGTCTGCAGCCTTGAGGCTCCACAAGCTGCAGCAAGCACCTATTATATCTATTATATCTCTTAGTTTACACACTGAAAGCCAGCAGCTTTAACTTCTGTTCTAGTGGTATTCAACCAAATTGTACTGACAACAGGCAGAGACCTTTACTCAACTACAAGGACAAATGTCAGCTTCAAGTAAAGACCTCTGCTTGCTGTCAGTGATATGAGTGAAAACTGTGGGGGGGAGAAGCACATCAGCTTTGAGAGAAGAACCTGCTGAACCTGTAACAAACTTCGGATGATGGTGTAGCGGTAGAGTGTTGGTTTTACAACGAAGGGGTTTGGAGTTCTAGTCCCCTCACAGGGTATATATTGCCCCCCCCCCCTAAATTCTACACATATGTAGAGAGACCTAAAATATATATGTCAATCTCTATAATGATATATATACACATACATAGCTCCCCTATATCATGTCTCATCCCCGAGAGTATATGCATTGTATCACATATGTTGGAAGTGCTTGGTGTGACTGTGAGGATGGGACACTATATAGGGGAGCTTTCTGTGTGTGTGTGTATATATATAAAATTATAGATGTCTACACATATATTTACATATGTGTACAATTTATAAAAGAAAAAAAAAAAACGATGGTGACTTGAATTCCCAACCTCTGGCTTGACAAGCTGATCAACTATTCACTGTACTATACAAGCAAATCATACAGACACAGGGTTGAATCCTTATGTTATACAATACAGATGATGACGTCATAAGGAGGCGGGGCTTGCATTCGATCTGAGGAACAGAACGCCTTCTTTTCAAAGTTCAAACTGAACCTGTGAGGAGGTGAATCAACCTCTTGGCAAAAGCCCTTTAAACAGGCAGTAATTGCCCAGATCCTTCCCCCTAGAGCTGAGATGTACATAGAGCCAGCAGACTCTGGTTTCACTATCAATTTTAACAGCTCAGAGGGGAGTGAACACAGAATGTGCAGGCAGCCAATCACAGTGCAGGGGCGTGGCCATGACGTTTCCTGTCTAGGGGCATATCCCAACAGGCTGAATGAAATGTCAGCCAGCCAATCACAGTGCAGGGGGCGTGTCTAGGGCACAGGAATCGAGCCGGGGGCGTTCTGACCCAGCAGCAGCAGAAATAGAACACAGATTTACAGAAAAGCTGATATCTGCTAAACCAAGTGACAGAGGTAATGCAACCCAATTACAAAAGTGCTTATTTTTACTGTCCCCATAATCTGAGACATGATCTTTGTAACGATAAAACCCCTTTAAAATGGAGACACAAAGGATCACACAAATAACACCTTTGTTCCCATCCATATCACTAGCACCAATGTGTGTGTGTACATATATGTGTTTTTATTATATTTAAAAAGATGAAAGAACAGAGAACATGATCTGAAAACATGTCTATTCCCCTAAATGCTAAACACATGTTTCCAGGTCAGAAACTATTACACAGTTCCCTCATTTCATATACCACAGATGTATATATGTTTCACAGAACACAGAAAAATATCACATTTATCCAGGGAAAGTGGCCGCCTCATCTGCTTTGCCCTAGGCCTAGCTTTAGACAACAAAAGGGCCCTGACCAAGACTAAAATATTATGACATATTGCGCCAGAAACACAGTAACATTCAGTCAATTCAGAAGGCAACTGCAGTACCAAACTGTAGCACTTTCCAGGGTATTGTTAGGGCCTAAATGTCTGTTCTTACCCCTACACAAACACACGCAAACAATAAAAAAATATAGTATACTGTATAGTTATATATAAAAACTTTGCCTAACTCACTATATATATATATATATATATATATATATATATATATATATATTTATTTAATATATATTATGAGTCGGACAAAGTCTTTTATTTCAGAAACAAAAGTGCAAATTACATATCTGAATACCCCAGCAAGTAAAGGGTGAGGGAGTCTATATATTAGGCTATGTCCGTAACATAGCCACCAGTTTGAAATCCGCCATTTTGATCAAGAGCAAGTTTTTCTAATGGGAAAGTGGTGATATGGCATATCATAGTAGACCAGAATTGTCTCAGAAATCAACATTTATTTGACGTGTTTAAAGGGGTTGTCTCACTACAAGGATTGCTTTTTATGCAAAAGATCTTGCAAAAACAAGTCACTTTGCAATATGTGTCCATTAACAGTGTCCTATCTATTCTGAGATATCCCCTCTAGTATGGGCTGCATCAGTTCCTCAGGTCGCTATAGCTACAGACCTGTTTGATCTCTCCTGAGAGCCATCACTGGTTGCTATAGCTACAGACCTGGTGTCCTCAGCAGCTCGTCACTGCAGGCCAGTAGTAGTCAGTAAACACTGAATTCAAAAATGAAACTCAGAAAACAGGACTGAGGTACGGTGAATCGATGTATTAAGACAACCCCTTTAATGTGTTGTTCCTGGTGCTGGACACAAAGCTGAATGCGCTGGATCTAATAGTTATGCACCAGCATGAAAACTTTCTGTATTTATAAATATGAACACACAAGTAGGACTCCAAACAGACTCCAAGTGAAGTGCCACAAAGTGAGTTGCTTTCCTCTTATCTGGCTCAGGAGAAAATATGAACAAATCATGAACGCTGCAGAGGGGAAGGGAAGGGGGCTGAGCAGCGAGGAGCACAGAGGGAGAAATAAGGGAGCGTCTGCAATGCTCACTTAAATAATAACATTACAAACAGTTGATTGTCTATACAGCCTAAAGCCTCATACACTGCACTTTCTCCACAGTCCCTTGGAAGCTCATTCATGTTCCCTGTCATCAGATGAGAAGTGCAGACAACGCAAGCGTGGCCTGTCAGCTCCACTGGTCGTGTCTAATGCAAACTTTTAAGTAACTAAGGGCTTGTAAAAAAGCTGTAGCTCTCACAGACTTCACTTTTTGTAATCACATATATTTAGAAAAGTGATGAAATACCAATTTTGGAGGATCCTACGTCAACATTACATTGTGGCAAAACCCCTATAACAGTCCATACTTGTCTGAAGTGGCATGAACATCTCCACGTGTTTCCTAAAATGAGATTCTTTGCTAGTCTTTTATTGCAGCTAACTTTGCATGATAAACTTTGTTTTTTCTACATATAGTTTTCACTTCAGCAAGTGGAATGTATGCTCAAGCAGAGGTCAGATGGCAGGCTCTTTGCACTTAGATTTTTTTTTTGGTATGTTTTCAGTCAGAATCCATTTATATTATAATACAGATGATCGATTGTCCAGAAATCGAGATCGAGTCGATTTTTACTGGTTTCTAGATCTCGATCTTTCCGATTTTTCCTGGGAAGATCGGGTAAAAAAATCGAGATCGGCGCGTCGCGCCATTTTCACTGTGCATTGACTTTAATGGGAAATGACAATCGGATCGAAAAATCGAAATGATTTTCTAAAAACCTCGATTAAATCGATCAACACTAATTATGAAGTGTCATTCTATCTTTTCTGAAGCATTTGACTGAATCTGGGCTCTAAGGGCTTGTTCACACTCCGTCTTACAAGCGCTTTGTTGATCCGTCTTGGGGTCCGCTCTGTCGGATCTAAACAATTAGCAGTGACTTTGTCAATTCTTTTCAACACGGACCCGAGCGACGCTTTTGAAACACGCAGCTGCGTGTTCCTAATTGCGAGCAGTGATAAAGTCACTGATAATTGTTAGATCCGTCTTGGGGTTCGCTCTGTCGGTCGCAGAGACGGATCTACAAAGCGCTTGTAACACGGAATGAAAACTGAACAAGCCCTAAGTATAGCTGCATAGCCTTTAGAATGTATTCTGCTACATGTATCTGCAGTCACATCATCAATGCATTTTAGCCATATATGCCTAAGCTACAGAACTGCCTCCACCATGTGTGACAGATGGTGTACTATACTTCAGATCATGTGCACTTCATTTGCTTCTTCAAACTTTTTTTTTACCATCATCTTAGAATCTTGTTCCAGGTCTGGGTGACTTTTTTAGCTGTTTTCTAGAAGTTTCATCTAGCTTTTCTGTCCTTGAGCGGTACCAGTGGGTTGCATCTTGAGATTACCCCCCTATATCTACATTCATCTTGATTGTAGATATTTTACTATACCTGATTCTTTGAGAGTGTTTTTGTCTTGGCTCGATCTTGTGAACGAGGTTTGCTTTAACAAGAAAAAATAAGTTTTCTTCCATGTGTTTCTAGGCCTTTTAGTGTTGCTAAGCTTGCCATTGATTTTCTTCTTTTTAGAATGTACAAAATGGTTGATTTGGCCCTACCTTTAGTTTACGCATCTCTCTTCAACCTTATGATGTCCTCCGTAACTTGCGTTACCATATCTTCTTACCAAATACGGCGTTTGCATGAACAGCTATCAAATGCAAACCAACTTCAACAACTTGAATAAGCTCCAGAAATATTATCTACCTAAAGAGAACCTGTCACATAGGTTATGCCCCCCGAGCAAAGGACAGCACAAGCTAGTGTCAGACCTGCTGTTTCCAGCGCGGTGTCCCTTATTCTGTAAGATGCTGTAGTTTTAGAGTATTTAGTGCTCAAATCTGCAGTTTTCAGCCAGAAAAGATTCTTTCAAAGAGTCATTTTTTTTAGGCTATCCCCGCCCACCTCAACTGATAAACATATGACTTTGAATAGGTAGAAGCATGAGAATAACTGCCTGGTGGGCGGGGCTAGCCTTTGGTGGGCGGGGCTAACACCTGCTCACGAATAAGATTTGAGCATTAAATATTCTAAAACAACAGCATCTTACAGAATAAGGGACACAGCGCTGGAAACAGCAGGTCTGTCACTAGCTTGTGCTGCCCTCAGCAAGAGGGGCATAATCTATGTGACAGGTTCCCTTTAATTTGTCATGAAATAATGAGGTAACAGGCCACACCAAACTACTTATTTAATGGACGTAGCAAATTTATTTGGCAATTATATCTTACGGCTCTGTGTTATCTGACTTAAGGTCACAAGAAAGAGCATTATAAAGCTTGAGATAATGAAAAGATTGAGATAATGTTCTGAGCCACAGTATCACAGTGTGTATTTGTCAACTTGACAAATACATCTGTATTGTTGTACCTACAAAAATGGAGGGATTGTTTTAAAAATGGCTGTGATTCCATAAAGTTTAAAGCAACATTTTTGTTAAACATCACGAAATAAACCTAAAAGCTTACACTTCAATCCAATACTGATTATTTTATTTCAATCCATTGTGGTGTTATACAGAGGCAAAATTATGAAAATTAATGAAATACCACTGTTCCAAGACCAAATATTGACTCTATTAAAAACTATACAAATATGACTGATATGGCAGGGCACTTGTAATATCACCACTCCATGACCACTAACATGACTAATTAGTCTGGTTAACTCACGAGTGAATATCTCTTATTATTGTCTTGTGGCAGATAGCCCTCTTCTGATTTGTGAAATAAGTAGATGTTAAAATTAAGTTGTTATTAGGAGCTGTAATTAAAGGCCTATAACATCAGTAGAAGCTAGAATGGTGTGTTTATAAAAGGGTTTAATTAAAGGGGTTGTCTGACCATGTTGTTTCACAGAGGCAAAGTTTCATTCATGCATCCTTCCTGGTCAGGCTGTAGGTGATTATCATATCAGCTCCATATTCAAAGGTCTGCTAACTACTCTGACATTACAGCAGGAGATGTTTATCTAAAGTGCAGAGAAGCTTTAGAATGAAAGTTAATTAGTCTCCTTTGTTTGTTAGATTAGATAACACTTGAGCTCTCAAGCTGTGGAGAGGTCTGTGTGCTGACATGTGTGATGACATAATCCTTGCTATCAGATAAGACAAACAGTGGGGTAGAGCAGGTCAGTGACCTAGAGAAACCTAAGTTCACTCAGAGCTTATGAAATCACTTTTAAATCCTCAACAAAGAAAAATAAACAAAGCAATGTATTTGGAATTTGTCTCCATTTATTGTTCCCTAAGTGTTTAAAGCTAATCATTGTAGTTAGACAACCCCTTTAAGGGCAGAAGCCTTATCTGACCTATGAATTTAGTAGACTCTAAAGTGGAGTTGTCATAAGGAGGTCTTATTAAGGATTGAGGCCTCTTCTGACCAATAATGTCAGTAGATGCTAGAATAAGGTTGTTATAAGGAGGTGAAGTTGATAGATGGTAGAATGCATTTTACAGAAGGTCTAACTACAATGACAAAATCAAAAAATCTACAGCATCTTCTAAAAACGTAGTAATTATTCCAATAATTCCATAGGCTATGATAAAGGGTGCATAGCATCTGATATGTGTTAGCCACTGTTTTGTCTGTCTCACTTAATTTTATGGAACTATTGGAATAAGTACTACATTTTTAGAAGATGCAGAAGATTTTTTGATATTGTCGTTTGGAATCTCTGTTGGAGTCTGCCAACTATTCCTTGCATCCATTATTTCTGGTGAGCTGAATTCTTTGGGCGACATGTATGAAGGGGCTTTTTACGCCAGTTTTCTGGCGTACACTGCGCCTCCCAGCCCGAATCCCGCTGTCGCACGCAGCGTTCGGCACTTTCGGCTGCGGCCCGCATGAAGGGGCGGGCAGTGGGCGCGGTGGGGCGCGGTGTAGGCGTTCTGGGGCGGGACGCGGCCGCTCGTAAGTCCGAGGCATGTACCATCTGCGGCTGCCAAATCACGGCGCTCGGCAGCTCCGACAAGCAGACCTGGTTTTTTTTGGTCTAAATCCTCCTGCCGAGGCGAAGTGAAGCAGGATTCGAACATGCGAGGAAGCGGATCGAAGATCGCGACAGAAGTCTCGGCGCTCCGCTCCGTGCAGCAGGAGTGTGATTCCCGAAAAAAATCGCCTTTATAAAGGCGGAAAACAGTGTCAGAAAAGAGCTGAATGTACAAAATACACATATTAAAAAAAAAAAACATTTTCCCAAACTCTAGAACGGCACAATATCAAGAAATATGATATTGGAAATTGCCGGGAAATACAGTAATTCAAATTCTGAAACCTATTCTCATTGGTCGGCATAAACCAGCCAATCAGAATAGGAGTGACAAAGTCCCATTCTATCCTATGGAGGAGTTTGGACCAATCAGAATCCACGGCGGGATAATTCAAAATACAGTAAAAAGACAGAAAAGAGCTGATTGGCTGAGCTAGCGGGAGCTTGGCTATCCCAGCCAATCAGAGCGCGAGCTACTTCTCCCATTATAGTCTATGGAGAGATGGGCGCACTGAAATCTCGGCGCTCAGCGCCGTGCGGCATGAAGTATTAATAAAAAAAAATATTTTTTATTAAGTGTAATACATGATCAGATAAAGAGCAGAACAATTGTATAAAAATAAAGCAGTTAAAAACCCGAACAACGCGTTTGTCGCCGAGACCGGCGCTACATAGGGAATTGCCATAGAGAGAATTGCTGGGAAATACAGTAATTCAAATTGTTTAAGCTATTCTCATTGGTCGGCATAAACCAGCCAATCAGAATAGGAGCGACAATGTCCCATTCTATCCTATGGAGAAGAATTGACCAATCAGAATAGGAGCGACAAAGCCCCACTCTAGCCTATGGAGAAAAATGGACCAATCATATTCAAAGGCGGGACAGTTCAAAATACAGTAAAAAGGCAGAAACGAGCTGATTGGTTGAAGCACCGGGAGCTCGTCCAGCTTAGCCAATCAGAGTGCGAGCTACTTTCTCATAGAGTTCTATGGGGAAAAGAAATTCTGAGCGCGCTCTGTGATTGGCTAATTTCAAAGAGCCGCCGTAATTGGACCAAAAGGGAGAGCGAGCGACGCTCCTATGGGTTTTGTAATGCAATCTGAAATCAAACTGTATATGGCCGAAATCACATTATAACACTACACAAGTTGTCACGATGTGTATATAAAAGGAATCCTAATATGTGGCTAACGAAAAAAAAATATTAATTCCCTAAAATCATGTTTTTTTCTTTATTTTCGATGCACCCATACTATTGATCCTTGGCACAACATATTTCTACCCGGTGCCTT
Organism: Phyllomedusa bahiana; assembly: GCA_025379985.1. Classification (NCBI taxonomy): domain Eukaryota; kingdom Metazoa; phylum Chordata; class Amphibia; order Anura; family Hylidae; genus Phyllomedusa; species Phyllomedusa bahiana. The sequence continues at coordinate 98,005 of JAODAL010000302.1, read as the reverse complement.
GAAAGCTTCTTCAGTTCCCTCTCATCAGATAAGAAGCTTTCTCTGCGCAAGCCCGGCCAGCAGCTCTTGTCAGGTCGTATCTAATAGAAGCTTTGAAGTAACTAAGGGCAGGTAAGGCAGCCTGTAGCTCTCTCAGACTGCAATTTTTGTCATCACATGTATTTAGAAAAGTGATTACCAACCCATTTTGGAGGATCCCACGTCAACATTACATCGTGGCAAAACCCCTTTAAGTCAGTGGGCTGATGTCTGTGACTCAGTGTAACTATGTTGTGGTGCCGTCTAGGCCAGGATGCTCATGTCCTGTGCATTCCCCTGGTGTCTTGTAAGCCACAGGTCTAAAGCAGCCTGTGGTCTACAAGAGTGAAAGGTGGGACAGGTTGACTGGGACTTCCTGTTCCTCCTTAGGTTTCAATTGTAATATTATCTTGCAGAGGCAGATAAAGCTGAAAGTGGAAATCTCCTGGGGCACAGTGCCAAAAATGTGATGCCATAGATCCCTAGGGGCCGCTTGCTCTTGCTCTGTTCTCTTCCTTATACCCAGCTATGCACGCAGCTGCCGCAGTTCATTGCACTGGTTAAGAGGAAAATAATACAAACAGAGCCCAGAGCCTAGTGGCACATAAAATGTAATGACTGTGACAATGACTTAGCAGCCAGTCACACAGGCAGCCTTTATATGTATTTATGGCTCTCTATTCTGCACTGACTTACGGAGAGGTGCTCTGTACAGACCCGCAGCAGATGGCTAACTCTGCTCAGGCGTTTAATGGTCTGAATTACTCTTGGATGCTTGTGCAGAGAACAGCTTTGTAAGAACGCCCCGACACTCTGTTGGCAGGCATAATAAAGCTGGTGTGAGCGCTGCTTTGTATATACCCTCGAGTGCAACTTCAAAAAATGTTCTTAGGATTTCATCTCACACAACTCATACAAAGAGCATGTCTCAATATGACAGCATATGATTTGCCGTCCCTCATTTTTACATCTGTCTAGAAAGGCATAGGAAATGGGCCCTTTAATATCGATAAGTCTTTCAGCTTATTTTCTTAAAGTGAAGAATTTCTTCCTTGAATATAGGAAACAAGCCGTTATGTCAAGATAAGTATCAAAGGTAGAGCTGGAACCATTTAAATGTAAAGTAGACGATTTCTCAAAACTGGTGCAAGGAAAAAATGGAGTAGTTGCCCGTAGCAGACAGATTCCATCTTTTCAGTTTTTAGAAGATCTTTCGGAAAATGAGAGTGTTAATCTAATTGATTTAAAAGAAACAACTTTTCCACTTTAACTTTGTACTCATTTATACCTGCTGATATTCAATCAACTGATATATTGTCTTTGCACTGATATAGCAGAGTTCAGTCTGTCGCCTCAACTCATCTTAATATGTTCTATGGTTGATAATGTGATTTCAGATGAATTAGATACATTTTTAATGTGTTTTAATCATTACAGTAGTGGGTGGCAAATAACCAGGATATGTCATCACTTTTTGATCTGTATAGGAATGATGGCCATGTTCATGAGAATGCAACATTATTTCATTCAAGTGGATGGGGCAGTGGTCTGCACAGCACACCTGGCAGGGATTGCTGCTGTTGAATGGTAACTTTAAAAGGTGCACACTAGTAAATCACTACGATGCTGTTCTACAGCCCCTCTATTTCAAGGATTGTGGGAGTCTTAGCAGTTGGGTCCTAATTGATCAGAAAATGTGTTATATTTTAGAAACTTGCGAGAACTATCTGTGATAAAAATGACACGCTAAATTAATTCACTGCATTAAAAAACAGTTAAATAATGCAGATGTGCTACAACTGCACATACTCATACTGATTATTTTAAAAGGGTTCGTTGTCTGGTTAATTTGTGTAAATTATTTTTAATTAATATCATTATTTAATTATTTTTTTTAATAATATATACAATTGAAACCAGAAGTTTACATACACTCTATAGATCTATATACACCATATATAATACAACTATATACAACATATAGATGACACTACCTACAGGTGACATCAGAAGTGTGCATACACTATATAAAAAGACACCTATGCATGTTTCTCAAACCATCGGACATGAAATCAGAATAAACCTTCCCCGTTTTAGGTCAATTAGTAACCAAAATTATTGATATTTGCCAAATGCCAGAATAATGAGAGAGAGAGATTTTTAAGGTTTTTATTACTTTCTGCAAAGTCAAAAATTTACAGTTCAGGGACAATTTAATTACCGTGTATAAATATGTGAAAGGACAGTACACACACCTAATTGTATGGCGCATCGAACGAACATGTTTGGCGCCAGATCAGAGAATTTGTAATGTGCCAAAGATCTGGGGGCGTTCTGGGGCGTGTCGCCCCACATTGGTAATATTAGACACATTTCTGAATGTGGGGCAGCAAAGCGAGGCGCATAAGTGCCTGAACAGCCATACCAATTTAAATGTGATCCCCCTGAGCCTGATTTGTTGTAATGGAACTAAAAAAAAGTTCCTTATTTCTCAACTTATATCAGTAAAAAAATAAAAAGTAATTTGTGATAATTATCAAACTATATAAAATTAAATGACATAAATTTAATAATAAATTATATAATATAAAATATAATATCCCAAAAATATAAAATTATCTCCTATAAAATGTACTTAAAATTAATATTAAATTAAATAATATAAATTAATGAAACCAATACAGCATCTACCATGTATCCCGTTCTCAATGAGCTGTTTTAGCAGCCATTATCGAATTCTGGCATTCATTTTTACACGTTTGGCGCATTACTAATACATAGCACATACTCGGACTTTAGGCGCCATTTTGACCGCACATTCACCACTTTCATATACTCAAGCACGTTATACACTGAAAGACGTGAAAAATTGTTTTGAGGCGCCAAGTTTCATACATATCGCCCCAAGTGTTTTGAAAAGCACAGTTAAGTGCACTTTGTAATTAAACTGCACAGAATATAAAAATTTTTTCATGGCTGTCAAAAGCAAATATAGGCAACTGTGTAGATATATAGTAGGATACACCTGGCTATATGTTTCATATGGTTTATATGAGTCTATGCACCAAACATGCAATAAACTTAGACTCAACTTTTACATTTACACTTGCCTAATGAATGACCTTTTTGGTATTGATAGGTGTAATTGAAGTCGTGTTAAACCCCATACATCCATACTTATCAATGCACCTGATCAAAAGGTTAGTACTACGTAAAAACTGAGATCCTACAAATATTACATACAGATAATCCAGGATATTTCAGATCCATTCCTGTATGTAATCTGAGTATATTGCTAACTCATGCGATATTACCTCTTGAAGGAATCATATTGATGTTGAATCAGATTTTCCCAAGTGCACAGATTTGTCAGAAATAGTAAAATGCTATTTCTCCACTAAATGTCAGAGAAGCGGTTACTAAAAGCCTCAGTGTTTTATGGCTGAAATTCTGGAAATTGTCTTCCCCAGCGGAAATTGGATTTTACAGAGAAAGAGCAATTTGTATGTGATGGTGAACAGCGCGGTATGATCATCTAGAATACATCTCATAAATTACACCTGAGCCTCCTATGGTAAAAAAGACACGACATCCAGAATATGCGGCTTGTTAGAACGTGAATGGGGGCGCACTGTACTAAAAGTCAGAACAATCTCAGATTGCTGTTTGTCAGATTTAAACATGCTTTTGTGATAAAAGGATAAGCACTTGGCCTGATTCACTCACAGCAGGTATGGCATTTTTTAGGGTGTTTACCACCCAAGAATCATAATTTAATCGGAAACTGACACTTTCTCTGTTTTTTAAATGGAAAAAATATGTGGATATGGCTATTTTTAATAAAGAGAGATTTGCATTGATACACAGGTGGTGGCTGAGAAATGCTCCAACACAGCCCTCATACATATGGCGGAGCTGTGTGCATGTAGCGTGCACTCTGGTATGCAGTCCGTTCCCTATGTCCCTGTATGGCAAAACATTATAGACATAGTACCCCCTAGAAGCAATTCTTAGCTTTAAACACATTCCATCTACAAATCTACTTTTTCTTAATGAATATTCCCAGACAACCATTTTAACAAGCCAAAACTGGTGGTGGCCAACAGGTTACAAAGCTGTGGCAGGCTTTAAAATTTAGCCTTTAAAATTGAATTCATCTAGCCTATTTGCTAGATAGCCATGTGGCCACATTCAGGTGAGAGGTAGTATATAAAGAAATTGTGGTATTTGCCCTTAAAGGCTTTGTAGTTGATACATACTTCTGTTCTGTGGCGTTAAGCTGGCATCTGATCACCAACAGTTGACAGCTATAATTTTCCATTGTTGGTCACCAGTGCATGTAATGATGTCAGGCCGTAATACCGGGACACGATGGTCACATCAGGGTGTCACGGTTCACGCCACGGTCCCTGCCTTGGACCATGTCCATGCCTGCCATGTCTCTGCTGGGTCTTCCTGTGCAGGGGTCCCGGTGGCCTTTGTTCTCCGCCGTAGACTTGCCTGTCCTGTTGCTCCTGCTTCCTGGGGTCCTGTACGTGCACTGCATCTCCTAGGGTATGCGCCTGGTGGCTTCCTGACATTTATTGGGTCTGTGTCTTCCTCTTGACCTGTGATCCCTGGCTATAAGAGGGACTTTCTCACTTTGTTCTTGGTCAGTCTATTTTTGTGTTGTACCTCTGTCTGAGAGGTTGTCCATCTGAGCTCCTGCCAGCTTCTCAGATCTGCTATTCTGGACTTAACCCCTGAGAGGTCTGGTTAAGTTCCTGCAGTCCATCAGAACTCCTGATCACCTGTCTGTTGTCTTCTGCTGTCTCTGTACCCATCCAGTACCTGCTGTGTCTTTGCTGTCCTTGGACTCATACGTTTTCCTGCTGTATCCTGCCATTATACCCGTCTATTACCTGCTGTATCCTGCCGTTATACCAGTCCAGTTACCTGCTGTATCCTGCTGTTATACCAGTCCGGTTTCCTGCTGTATCCTGCTGCATACGTTTTCCGGCTGTACCTGTCTACCACCGCTGCTGTGCCTGGAGTTCCTGTCCTGCACTTCGGCTGTCACCGTAGGTAGCCATGTCACGGGTAGCAACCTGGGGGTTCCCCGCAGCAAAGACAGTCCTGCTTTGCAGCAGGCTCCAGTGAAGACCGGGAGCCCCTTAGATTCCGCTTTCTGGCATGGATCTCTATCTACCCTCTCGCCTGCAGTGAGCACAGTGGATCCACACCCGGTTACCAGCGATTGGCGTCTCAGCGCATGCTGTTACTGCCGGATCGTGACACAGGGACTATGTGGTCCCAGGGGCGATCAGAGGGCTATGATGTTACCTGGGATCCTGGCCCTATGAATTAAGCATAGGAAACCACAGCTGGCAGACAGCCACAAAGGATGTGTTTTGAAGCAGGGACTACCAATGCCAGAGGCTTGGGTATCTCATTAAAGTTTCCATCGTGCCTGACACCATGAGGCCCAACTGATTTGGTGACTTCACTACTAAGTATGTCTTTATATATTCACAGTGCTTGGGAATTTCATGATATTCTGAACTATAAAAGTAATGGTAATGACCAATTAATTAAAAATATTTACAGCGTCCTTACCTATTGTCCCAACTAAGTAGATGTTTTGGGTGCTAACAGGTCACTACTTTGACCTCCAAATGGTCATTTCTAAACCTATTATATGTCCATTGATATATCTTACAATCTATTAGCAATAAAATAAGTATTTACTGAGAACAATAATAGGTTATGTGAGTCACACTGGAGGACTGTAAAGTATTTTTTGTATTACTGTATGGTAGATGTAATGAGGGGTTAAAGTTAATAGAAGACTACATTTTGTAGCTGTCTTTGACGCTCACCCAGTGCACCATTGCTCAATGAGGATTTCAAACGAATGTTCTGAGAGTTCTTCAAGGAAGCTTTGTCGGCAAAATGGTGAATTTTCCTAGCAGTGTCCGCGGTTTAAGGATTCCCTCAAGCTGCTGCTGTTTTGGCAGGTAGGAGGTTTTCTTGTGTAATGAAATGCCTAGATGGGTTGCTTGCTTGCTTTTTGATGATTCTTCATAGAAAGAATTTTGAAGAGTTGAACCTGCCAAGAGGCTCCTCGGGCAACTTTGTGGCAATTCTGTCAGATGTCTCAGAGGCAAATCCTAACAGCAAGCTCACTAATTAGGATAGTAAAAAGTAGACTGATGTGTAGAATAGCATCTCTCATGTTGAAGTAAATGCTGTGAGTTTCTGAGCAAGAAGAGCACCTACAGAAGTCAAAAAAGTCTTCTAGGAGTTGGGCATCGCAGTAGCTACCAAAGAGTAAAAGATCTCTAAATTCAAGACACTTCAAATCATGAATTCTTATGTCTTTAAAATAATTGTAACTGTTAAAATGTTCTCTTCTAAACCTAGGGGAGATGTCCTTTTGAAGTCTGTTGTGCCATTGTCTTTTACTTCGCTCAGTCACCGGTTTGAATGCAATGTTTCTCCTATATTACCATTTGGTCTCTTACTCTACCTTTTTACAAATTTTGTCTCATGCTACATCCTCCATCTCCCATTCCTCATGACTGAATTCTAAATTTTAAGTGAATTACATTTTTTTGTGAATTACAAAGTGAAAATAGTCCTGCAATTACCCTGTATATGGAATTCATAAAATTCAGAAGAATTTGCTAATAGACTAATGGAATTGTGCATATTGTGGAGGGGAGGATATGACAATCTAGATCGCTAACAGCGTTTTCTTATCAGGCTGTTTCAGAGAGCCACAAGCAGCTTCAGACTCCCACTTTCTGTTCAGACTGTGGGTGGTTCTACAGTAATGACTGACATTTCAGCTTTGCTATGCCTAGCTGATCATGCTAGAGGGACATTGGTGATCGAGGAGTTTGAACAGCAGGGCAGAAGGTTACAGAACTCTAAAGCTATGTTCACACGGCTTATTTTGGGACAGATTTTGTTCCGTATTTCGCGCCGGACGGCTGAGATCCGTCCCAGTCATTACGGTAATCCACAGTTCTCCTCTCTCTCCTCGCAAAATATGGCGAGCGGGGAGAAAATGACATGTCAATTATCCCAGCGGGATACGCGCCGTGGATAATGAATGTCTATGGGGCCGGCGAGGTGCCGGCCCCCCCGCCACCCCTGCTACACGGCACATGGCGTAATTGCGGGTGAAATCCGTCCCCGCAATTACTCCGTGGATAAGCCGTGTGAACATAGCTTAAAGGGTTAAAATTTGTCAGTAAGGAGCAAGCAAGCTCCTGTACTGTGCTGCTGATAAAAGTGGTAACTGGAGAACCCTGTGTAAGCAAGCAGGATATAAGAACTGCTCTAGCTCTGAAAGGAAACAAAATCAGAACAGTAATGTATCTGGTAACGGTCTTCATTTACCTTTGCCTACATGTTTAAATCTAATCAGTGTGGTGAGCATACCCCTTTAATACTATATACATGTTTTATTAGCACTAATTCACCCCTGTGTTGCATATACTTTAGTGCCTTGTCCTTTTTAAATAGAATTTTTGTTATTTCGGTAGGAAGCAGGGCAGGACTCATACATATAATTGTATATTAAATCTTAAGTAGTCACAGCCAAGTTCTTTTCTATGTTACACAAGGCTTCTCCTCTGGAAAATATGTTCAGAGCCAAATTTTTGAAAACATGTACCTGCAATCCAGTTGATGAAACTTCATTTAGCCATAAAACTTTTCTTTATTTCCAAAACCACATATGAAAAGCATGGAACATAAGCAATATGATAGAGTCAAAACCTATGTGTTTCTGGAAACACCCTTAATCATAGCTATGTCATGAAAATAAAAATTATGGCTGAATGAAGTCTCATCAATTGGATTGCGCGTACAAATAGGAAATCTGGACCAATCAACACTTCATACAGATGCACAAACTGCATTTGTGAAGTTCCACATACTATGTTTTTGATAGTATTTTTTCTTTTTTTCCTCTGCTCCAGTGACAAAAATGGTATTCAGCACTCTCCTTGGATAAAGCACCATTTACTTTGACAAGTGAAAGGGTAACAATGATTTGAAGTTTTGACATTCAGGATCAATATCTCATCATCCACTACAGCTTTGAACATGAGGCTACCATCATTTTATAGACAATCATCTTGGCTATCTCATACATAACTTTGACTTGCAACTATTAAGCATATGCAGATTCTTGTCATGTAACTGCATCGTTTAAATTTATTTATGAGATAGCCAAGATGATTGTCTATACAATGATGGTAGCCTCATGTTCAAAGCTGTAATGGATGGTGAGATATGGAGCCTTAAAGACCAAAGTTTCAAACATTGTTACTATTTTGCTTGTCAGTGTACAGTATCTCACAATGTGAATGCACCTCTCACATTTTTCTAAATATTGTATTATATCTTTTCATGGGACAACACTGAAGATATTACACTTTGATATAATGTAAAGTAGTCAGTGACCAGCTTGTATAACAGTGTAAATTTGTTGTGCCTTCAAAATAACTCAACACAGTCATCAATGTCTAAACTGCTGGCAACAAAAGTGAGTACACCTCTAAGTGAAAGTGGACAAATTGTGCCCAATTTGCTATTTTTTCTCCACAGTGTCATGTGACTCGTTAGTGCTACAAGGTCTCAGGTGTGAATGGGGAGCAGGTTTGTTAAATTCGGTGTTATCGCTCTCACGCTCTCATACTGGTCACTGGAAGCTCAACATGGCCCCTCATGGCAAAGAACTAACTGAAGATCTTAAAAAAGAATTCTTGCGCTACATAAAGATGACACAGGCTATAAGAAAATTGTCAACACCCTGAAACTGAGCTGCAGCACAGTGACCAAGACATACAGCGGTTTAACAAGACAGGTTTCACACAGAACTGGCCTTGCCATGGTCAACCAAAAGTAAAGTGCACGTGCTGGCCGCCATATCCATAAATGAGTTCTGCCAGCATTGCTGGCAGAGGTTAATGGGGTGACTGGTAAATTTGGCACTGCTTAGACCATACGCAGCACAATCCATCATATTGGTCTACACGGCTTTTGTCCCAGAAGGAAGCCTCTTCTAAAGAAGAAAGCCCGCAAACATTTTCCTGAAGACTAGCAGGCTTATTATAAACTTATTTGGTTTAGATGGGGTCAGGCGTGTGTGGCGGCAACCAGGTTAGGAGCACAAAGACAAATATGTCTTGCCTACAGTCAAGCATAGTGGTGGGAGGGTCCTGGTTTGGTTCTAAATGAGTGCTGCCAGATGTGGGGAGCTGCAGTTCATTGAGAGAACCATGAATGCCAACATGTACTGTGACATACTGAAGCAGAGCATGATCCCCTCCCTTCTGGGCCGCAGGGCAGTATTCCAACATGATAACAACCCTACATATACCTCCAAGATGACAACTGCCTTGCTAAAGAAAATGAGGGTGAAGGTGCTGGACTGGACAAGCATGTCTCCAGACCTAAACCCTATTGAGCATATATTGGGCATCCTCAAACAGAGGGTGAAGGAGCGCAAGGTCTCAAACATCCATGTGACTACGTGATGTTGTCAAAGAGAAGTGAGAGAGCATTCTAGTGGTAACCTGTGAAGCTGAAGTGAACTCCATGCCCAAGAGAGTTAAAGGGGTTTTGCCACAAAGTAAAATTGACGTGGGAAGTTTGAAAATTAAATAATAAACATTTTCACCATTCGTCATTATTAAAAATTCTGCACCGTTTTTGTTTTAGCTGCTCCTTTAGTGATCCATTGTTTACAGCTCATCTCCAGGGGATACAACCAGGGCCGTGAGCTCCTCAGTCCTGGTCGCACATGCATACTCAGACATCAACTCTCCTCTCAGGCAGCTACTGAGTGTTCAAACACCAGGTGCTGTCATTCTACTCCTGTCCTTTGGACTAGTTAGTAATAAGTCAAACAGTGCAAATAAAAAAAAGAAAGCTCCATGAGGTATGTGCATTGATAAAGAGAAAAAAAAAATCCACAGGTTAAGTTCCTGCAGGGATTTGAACCAAGGACCCATGTGGTGTAAAGCAGAAATGTTACCTCTGAGCTACAATGTACCTACTTACAATTCTACACATAAACAGACCTTTCTTTCTCTAGAGAGAGGAAATGCCTGGTGATGTCATCCTGCTGGGTCACATGATATGCAATTCAAACAAATCACACATACCCCTTCTCAGCACACATAGCTGAAGAGCTGGAAGCAGGAGGTATGAAATGAGATCGTGGCAAAACCCCTTTAAGGCAGTGCTAAGAAATAATGGTGGCCTCACAAAATATTGAAACTTTGGGCACAATTTGTCCATTTTCACTTAGGGATGAACTCACTTTTGTTGCCAGCAGTTTAGACATTGATGACTTTGTTGCGGCACAACAAATTTACACTGTTATACAAGCTGTACACTGACTACTTTACGTTGTATCAAAGTGTCATATATTCAGTGTTGTCCCATGAAAAAATATAATACAATATTAACAAAAATGATAGGGGTGTACTCTCTTTTGTGATATACTGTAGGTGTATGGAGGTTTATAAGCCATGCAATGTATCATGGGAAAATACAATTGATTTTTATTTCTGTAATATTTTTGTATAATATGTATGTTAAAAAAAAAAAAAAAACTAATACAGGGTAAAGCTATAAATTAAAGACATTATTATATGCACTGCACAAATAATATTTGCATTTTGTAATGTCATGGCATATCCTCACCGCTAGTCTTTCTAATTTAGTCTCTAATCCTCAGTATAAAATGTGGGGGAAATACTTTAATTTGAGAGCCTAAATGATATTAAAATAGGCTTAACAAACTAAGGATCCAGCAGCACAACCTTCTAAATTAAGGATGCATTGTTCCAAACCTCTGAATCCAAGGGGTAAAATACAGCACATGCATGTCTTTTATGGGTCTTTTTCTGGAGGAATAAAGACATTTCTAACCCGCTGGAAGCTGTTTTATTTTTCTATTGTGCAATAAAAATAGGATTGTATTTTGCATTTAGCATACACATTGCAAAAGCTCCCGGCATACAAGCTAAATATGTCCATAGGGTATGTACTGTCTAGTCAGTATATGTTGGTGTACTACAAAAAATGTCGAATCAGCAATATCTAGTAAAAGAAAAAGAAATATGGATTAAAAGGATACATTTCTTTTTACAATGAGACACGATGGGGCTGTTAAATGATTCCCTGGTAGCTTTTAGGAGACTTTTTGTAAAAAAAAACTCATGACATTTGTCATATGGACATGTTTAGTGTGTTCGCTGGAAGCTTTCCCAGTTTATACTCTAAACACACATCACAAACGTGATGTGAACAGTCCCTTATATTTCCTTGAGATGTAAATGATACAGTATATGGATACTATAGGTTTCTGTAGACCCATTGTGTGCATTATGCTGGTTGTGGATAGGTGTGGAACTGGTTGGTTTCGGGACCTAATTCTGAACCTACAAGTTTTCTTCATACCTTACATGGTACATATTTTTAGAATGGAAACACAAAAAAACCTATGGCCATGTCCCCATGGCACTGGTTTGCAAACTTTTACACGGGCTGCTATGGAAAACCCGTGCAACAGTCCCCCACTGCACGGGTTTTCCGCCCGCCGGTTTTTCAAACTGCCCGCCGCCCGAAAAACATTGTGCTTGTTCATTCTTCCGTCCGGAATCTGAACAAGTGAATGTGAAGGGGAGGGCTTTTCTCTGCTAATTGCGGAGAAAAGACTTCCTCCCGCGGCTGTGTGCATGGCACAAAAACCGGACAAATATCGGCCAGGTAAAGGGACCGGTATTTGTTCTGTGCTGTGGGGACGCGCCCTGTTTCTCCAGTGACTGCTGTTTCATCTATGTGCTCCTTCTTCCATAATTTGGATGGATGTACCGGGCTTCCAAAGATTAATTCTTCTCTCTGTGCACATAGGAGAATGAACATTACAGCTACAAAGGAAATATAATCAAAACTACGCAAGTGTTTCCAATGCAGAAATCATAGTGCTCAATCATATTTCATTTTACACTACACTAATTTTACATCACAATCGCTTTTAATGACAAATTCTTTTATGTATGAGAATAATGATTTACAGAAAATAATTTGCGTACAAATGAGGGCAAAAGGTGGACTTTCTAGGTATTATTGTTCATAATCTTTGTATTCATAGGAATATTGCTGAAATACGTGGAGGCAGAACTAATGCCTCATAATATCACTCGAATTAAGGTCATTAATGTGATGGCCACATCTAAAATACATTAGCCACAATATCTATGTTCACAGACGCAATTTATAAGGCTAACACCCCTTGTGTCATACACACATCTTCTGTGACAGCAGCATAAAGGGCACTCATTAGGTCATGTCAGTAACATCAGCATCTCAGTTATGTCATCATATGCAATGGTGTCCTACTAAAGTCTATCCTGCTCATGTTCCTGAAAATTCCTGCAGAAATATCATTAGCTTGACATTAACTTGACAACCGTACCTTGAATTGGCTGTCATCATATCGACCAATAGCAATTTTTTTTATAACATAACGGTAAGGTTACACCAGGCGGCAGCGGTCCTTGTTTCATCTGGATACGTTTGTCCCTCTTTGCTCTTCATATTAGTTATCCTATAAAGACAACCTGTAGAAATATGGCCTATTAGGGTAAATGGACATCATAGGGAGCCCCCCATTTGGGATCCACCCTCTATAGAAAACCATTTGTGGCCTCTGCACGTTAGATATAGCTTCCTGTGTGTTAGTAGCTGTTTGCTGAAGGTTAGAGTAGCCAAGCACACATTGATCAGCTGAGTGCTGGGCTAGCTTTTTTTAGGCTACCTCCAATAACAGGGTTTCCCCAGCTTCGACATTTACCATATATCCACAGGATACAAACAGTCGAGTGGGTTACACCTCTGAGACTTACTGGAAGAGGCATGTTACACCAGGATCTTGCACTGTTGGCAAGTGCTGACCTACTCACTGTGCTCCCTGTGCGGTAAGCCTAGCATTAGACAATTGCGCATTAGCTGCCAATCCCCATGCTTCAAATAACTGGTTCCTGTACCTTGCAGCTGCTGCTCTGTCCACCTCTCCAGAGAGGCACGGCCAGACTTTGCAACGATCTAACCTCATGGTGTCTGTCGGCCTATCCCCTGCAGGCAGGGACTTTATAAGGCAGCTTTTCCCTTCAGCCCTTGCCAGAACCTTGGTCCCCAGTGGCTTCCTGTGCTGACTTCCTGTTGGTGTCTTGTCCCGTTCCCTGCCTTAGTATTTTGCGTTTTGTCTGCAATTCTCGCTAATACCCAGTTGTTACTGTATCAGCATCCTGACCTCTGGTCAGCTGCCACTGCCAGGGAACGCTCTGATGTGGTACCTATCATGGATTAAGCCACCCTCACCATCAGAGGTGCTGAGAAGATACCCTATAGCCGCTTAGTCATGCCCCTTTGGAGCAAGCCCAGTAGTGGCACATTGGGTCCAAAACCCACCGTTTTCCCATGACAAAGCAAAGGTATATAAACATTACTACCAAATTCACTGCTGTTCTGATTTTGCTTCTTCTTCAGTCCTGCTTGTTAAGAGATGCTTTGCTAGGCTACCAACCACCTCTCTGCTGAAGCAGTGGTCAGAATGGTAAGGTCACTATCTGCTGTGTCCTAGCAATAGGAGGAAGCTTCTCAGCCTCTGAATTTATTTTTCTGACTGAGACAAACATTAACCCTTAAGAGTTAGTAAGTTGGCAAGTAACACTGTTATCTTTGTATGTAAATACACAGATACCTATGTGAAAGAAGAAGAATCACATTGTTCGTCTTGGCAGTTTCCTCTCATGACAAAAACAGCTCTGCTAGCTCACATTAAATGGCCTGACTTCCTGCTTGTGCAGTAGAATTTTTTTTCAAAAGCTGTCCACCAACAATGTTGCTTTAACAGACATTGCTAGGAATAGGAACTAGCAGAGCTGTAGGTTCAGTCAATGTTGTAAACCTGCTTAAAGCCTACACCAGCACAGGAATTGAAAATCTAAAGTGTGTGCAGTGGATTGGGGTGTTTGAGGTAGCTGCTGTAAACACGGGTGATTTGGGAGTCGCGCTGATCAGCGTGTACTCCCGCGGCATGGGGGAGCCCGGCAGCCCACCGGCCCAATTGACATGCATTACTCGCGGCGCGTATTCGCCGCAAGTAATTGACATGTCACTTATCTCCCCCTGCGTACAATACAATCGTATTGGACGAGCGGGGAGAGGAGGCGTAATACATAGTTCTCTATGAGAGCTATAAATTACTGTAATTTTGGCGCGCATCTCACTCGTATTAGAGCACAAATATGACGCGAAATGCGCGCTGAAATGTGCCCGTGTGAACATACCCTTAAAAGTCGCTCAGATCAGTGGCGTTTCCAGTAGTATTTTCTACAAAACTGGGATCTAATCAACAGAGATGAGGTATAAATAAGAGCTTTTCTATTGGATATGATATGAATATGGATGGAGTCTCCTGTTGGAGACTCATATTAGTTAAATAATGACACATTATCCAGTGGGTTCAAACCCTACTGGAGTCTCTATGAAGCAGTTTCTATTATTTTATTTCTGGTGTGTGACCCTAGCATAATTGTTCATTTACAACTATCCAATATGATGAAGGACTTGTCATATGGTGCATTTGGAGTATGCAATTGCACCTTTTTAAGTGTATGGTTTATGGAATATTTTTTTTATCAATAATTAAGCAACATTTTCACAATATTAGGTCTAATTGAAAGGTTTTTTATGGTAGTTCACTCAAAACTTCCTCTACAGTTGCTGCTATCGTTCTATAAATATTCAATACAGCTAGCCCTTTCAGTCTGGTATTCCTGGATGAATTTCAAATGTATAATTTTAATCTCTAAAGTGTAGAGAAAGAGCATTCATTGGTACAAACAGGTACAGAGAGGATTTTTAAAATGTTAAAAAAAATTCTGAATGTTATCCAGAATTTTTGGATTGCGCAAACCTAACCCATAAATAATTTTAGGCAGATTGAATTTTTCTGGAATTACCCTTTATTTGTGCTCAGTTTTAAAGGGGTGTTCTCATCTTGCTGTTTTACAGACTTACAGCCAGCTTCAGGCTCACACTTCCTGTTCAGGCTGTGGATGGGTCTACAGCAGTGATTGGCAAATCAGCTCTGCTATTCCTAGCTGTTTCTGTTATAGTGACACGAGTGTTGGAGCTTTATAGTCTGTAGTGCCCAAGGCTACAAAGCTCTAAGAGTTAAAACTTGTCATTAACTTTGGTAAACAAGCTCCTGTGCTATTGGTAAGATTCAGCAGGAAGTGACTCACAATGGTCAGAACGCAGCTTGGAGCAGATAAGAGTGTGAGCAGAGAGTGGTGGTCCTAACCAAGATAAACTTGTGTACACTAGCAGTAGATAAAATCTTCTTTTTCTCCTGAACAAAGCAAAAACAAAACAGCAATGTGTTAGGTGATAGTCTTCATTTACCTTTTCCTACATGTTAAAAGCTATTCATTGTAGTGAGAATACCCCTTTAACTCTGATATGAAATCTGTTTGACAACCATCTAGGTGAATATTGTAAAATTCTGTAAGAGAAAATAAATCATAAACCTTTGATAATGATAAGACAGTGGAATCTAGGGGCAACAAACACTGAAAACCTTCAAGTATTTCTTTGTGTTTAGAACATACGCGTTGCTATTGACTCTATTGGATTTTATGCCACATGCAGAACCTCAGTGCACAGGTAATTTACTTGAGTGAGTTCACTGGCATCCAGTCCATTTTGTCATTGCTTGACAAGAAGAAGTTTATTTAGGGCACGGTTTCCGAACAGGGTTGCCCTTATCAGGGTGAGTGCTCAGTGACTAGGTCTGCATGGACTATTAAGCCAGAGGTGTAACTGGGGTGAGGAACGCTTTTCAAATCTTGTTCGCAGACTACTACCCTAATTAATATTTCCGACCTTGAAGATATCCACATGCAGGTGATACATTTGGAGATCTGGTAAGATCATTTAATTTTTTTCCACTAAGCAAGTGACTATAGACTGCCTAATATTTTCATCCATCTTTTGTGTGCCTGAGATAATTGCATATAATCATTGGTGATATAGGTGACTTTGTAGAGGTTAAGTTTTAAAGATATTTGCAGTTTTTTGTAAAATACTTTATTCTTTTATGTAAATCAGTGAGTGATATGGTATTCAGTGAAGATTGTTTCTAACGCTATGTTCACACGGCAATGACTGGGACGTATTTCAGCCCGTAATTTGCGCCGTACTGCGCTCAAATACGGGCGAAATATGTCCCAGTCATTACGGTAATGCACAGTTCTCAAAGCACAATACGCCGCGGGGGGAAATAAGTGACATGTCAATTATTCACGGCACGTATATGCCGTGAATAACGAATGTCTAGGGGCCGGCGGGCTGCCGGCTCCCCCGTCACCAAGCACATGGCGTAATTGCGGGCGAAATACGTCCCACAATTACGCCGTGAATAAGCCGTGTGAACCCTGCCTAAAGTTTCTAATAGCAGACACCCCACATGTACTTGATACTGCCAAGCTGAGCGTATGGGCAGAGCATATAGAGAGTATATAGAGAGCTAATGGAACAGTTCCTTTATTGTGTATCTGCTCTTTCTGCTTTTCAGCTCATTTTTGCTGCAACATCAAATCCTTGGCCGTGAAAGATCCAGGTGTATTCTCTGTAGATTTTCTATGATTGCTGCTGCAATTCCTTTTCTGTTGCATCATTACTAGGTATCAATTGTAATTTTTTTTCCCTTTAAGCAGTTTTCATGATTAATACATCAGACAAACAACTGCTTTATTCCAGCAATATTTGCAGTTATGTTGTTAGTTTTGTTCACTTCATAAAATACTAGCTCATTACATGCTTCAATCGTTTCATCTTGTATAATGAAAAGGGTAACGTTCCTCATTAGGGACAGGCACCAGGTAGATGTGTAGAGACTTATACGCCATTGTCGCTCCACTGAAATTTAAATATATTCTAAATGGCTTATGGAAATGAGGTAGGACTCTAGTAGTGCCACCTATTGGATGTAGTGTTTCTCAGGTTAAATCTGACTCACTGAGCCTTGCAATGTAATTGAGATTAGAGTAAAGCAGATATTCATCTGCAGACAGCTGTTTCGGGTTATTGCCCCTCATCAGTACAAAGTAGAATATTAGTTGGCTAGTTAAGGAACTCTAGGAGAAGCTCAAACGAGATAATGTTCCTCATCATGGAGAGGCACCATGTGTGTTTGGAGACTTATAAACCATTAGTCGCTTCACTGAGGGACAACAACCCAAAACAGATGCCTACGGATAAATATCTTTTTGGCTTTAATCCCATTTACATTGCGAGACACAGTTAGTCAGGTGAGGAATGCTACATCCAATAGGTGGCACTAACAGAGTCCTAGTTCATTTCCTATGAGCCCTTTAGAATATATTTTGTATACTTGCCCTACTGTATCTTCTATGACGAGATCTAAAGTTACCTTTATTTTCATTAGGTTCTACATCAAATATCCTTCTAGAATCCCTGCAACTTCCTAATGTAAAACCTTGCTTTCCATAAAACTGCATAGTTTCAGTTATAAGATAATGTTTTTTATATATTCTTTTTTTCTGCATTGCGCTACTGTCAGGTTGCTTATGATAAATGTTTTCTTTTCACCTTGCTGTATACAATACTACCCATGAATCTTCTGTAGTCTCCACACTTTTGTTATGGTAATGACAGCTCTTACATTGGGAGAGTCGAACAATATCTTTCCAGTTATCAAATAGTGTTTCTCTTAACTGTCATAAAGGTTGACCCCAAGATCCCACACCAGACGTGGGGGCAAAAGACTAAATGATGAATCCACAGGAGACACCAAATATGACAGATATTTCCAGCAATAAAGCCATTTACCGTATGTTAAGATTGTGCATTTCTATAGCCTTGTCTGTTAACAAAAGGAAAGATTCAGGCTTCCAAACTTTTTTTTAGAATGTCCAGCTTTTCTTTTTACATTTTTTCTTTTATCTGGAAAAAAGTCTGAAAGTTGTTTTCCATCTCAAACGATCATATTATTTCAATAGGATATGTAATAAATAGCTTAACAGTGCAGATCCCACCTCTGGGATCCACAGCTGTCTTGAGGGCAGATCCTCAAAAGCTCTGTGCAGGATGGAGAGGACGTCATGCTTGTACAGCTCTCTCTTTATTCACTGGGATTTAGAGCCAAACACATCCCTCAATTGTATTTGGAACTCCCATAGAACAGAATGGAGAATGCCCCTAAAGCATGACCTCCTCTCCGTTCTGCATGGAGGCTTTTACTAGTCCGTTCTCAAGATAGGGAACACAGCCAGACGATCCTTATGATTTAAAGGGGTGTTCCGATTGTAAACATTAATGTTATAGCGATCGGACCTGCCATAAATGTCTGGTAATTGTGGGTTTTACTTCTGTGAGAATAGTTCCCCAAAAGTCCCTGCGTAGAACTGAGGGTAGGGCCCACTTGCACTGCACTCTACATTCCTTTTAAAGGTAGGTTCACACGGTGTATTTGCAGGGCGTAATTACGCCCCGCAATTACGCCGTGTGGCCGGGGGCGGAGCGGAGGCAGGTGCGGGGGGGGCCGGCACCTCGCCGGCCCATAGACTTGCATTACCAGCGGCGCGTATACGCTGCTATTAATTTACATGTCAATTATCTCCCCGCCCGGCGGATTCGCTGAGCAGGGAGAGGAGACGTAATCCATAGTTCTCTATGAGAACTGTGGATTACCGTAATGACTGCGACGTATTTCAGCCGTAATTTGCACACTCCAGCACGTAATTATGGACTGAAATACGTCCTATTTTAAGCCGTGTGAACATAGCCTAACCCTTTAACGTCATAGTCAGTTTTGACCTCTATGGCAAAGTCCCATTTTTCAAATCTCACATGTCACTTTATGAGGGAATAACTTTTTAATGGGTTTACCTATCCATGTGATTCAGAGACTGTTATCTTATGACACATTGTGCTTTAAGTTAGTAAGAAATTTTGGTTGATACAGTCCTTGTTTATTTGTTAAAATATCAAAATGTCGGAAAAATTTGGAAATATTTGCCATTTTCAAACTTCAAAAATGTATGTGTATTAGATAGTGATACCACACAAAATAGTTTATATCTAGCATCTACCATGTGTCTTCTTTATGTTTTCATAAATTTTAAATGACTTTTTATTTTTTTACAGCAGTCAGGGTTTATAAATTTGTAGCAATTTGTCACATTTTCAAGAAAATTGGCAACACAGATTTTTTTTTTAGGGACCAGCCCCGTTCTGAAGTGGCTTTGAAGGGCTTATATGTTAGACATTCGCATAAATGGCTCCACCTAAGAA
This sequence comes from Phyllomedusa bahiana, assembly GCA_025379985.1. Lineage (NCBI taxonomy): Eukaryota > Metazoa > Chordata > Amphibia > Anura > Hylidae > Phyllomedusa > Phyllomedusa bahiana. The sequence continues at coordinate 78,595 of JAODAL010000302.1, read as the reverse complement.
ACTGCACTGCTTAAAGTATTCAGAACAGCATTTAGGGAGTTTGTTAATCCTCTAGGTGTTTCACAGAAAATAAAGCTAAATGGAAGTAACATTTCAAAATTTTACTTTCTCACTGTTTGTTGATTTTCAGTTTTTATCCATTATTCACTGGAAACAGTATATGTTACCAGGGAAACACAACTCCATATTTGTTCCCACAATTCTGCAGTTTTAATCGATAGCTCATAAGTGGCCCTAGTGCGCTATTTGACTAAATCTCAAGTTTCAGAAACGGAGGAGCACCTACTGGACTTTTGGGTCTCATTTTCATTAGGATACTTTTTAGGTGCCATTATAATATTTCAGACACCTTAAGGTGCTAAAACTTAATAAACTAGGTATTTCATGCCTAGTTTGTCCTGCTTCAGCTTTCAGTGTGTGTAAAAGGGGTGTGTATGATTTGTTTGAACTGCATAACGTGACCCAGCAGGCTTGACATCAACATGTCTTTTCCCACAGTGTGCTCACTCTTGTGAAGCAAAGGTCTATTTATGTAAAGAGCTTTGAGTAGCTACAATGTAGGTGAGCGGTTAGTACTTTTGCCTTTCAGCATAGGTGTCCAAGGTTCAAATCCCTGAAGGAACCAAGCATGTGGATTTTTTTTGTCAATGCACATACCTGAAGTTTTCTGAATTGGATTCCACACCCTTCAGGGAACTCATCTTGGATTGTATTGTGCATTTTGGGCCCACAGTTGTTTCACAGTTTTTTTTAGTATTGGACCGTAAACATGGAGAAAAACCCCCACAATTTCGCCTTTGTTTTTTGGGCTTAACTTCTACAACGTTCGTCGTGCAGTATACATGACATGATAGCTTTACTATGCAGGTGAGTACAGTTACAGTGATATCAATTTTAGAGTTTAATACTTTTACACTCTAAAAATGCATTTCTAAAAAATTGCATTTTTATGTCGTCATAGTCCGACACCTACAACTTTTTTTATTTTTCTGTATATGGAGCTGATTAAGGGCTTGCTTTTTTGTGGGATGAGTTGATGGTTTCACTGGTTTCCTTACAGGGGTTCATATTATAATTTGATCGCTTTTTTATCAATGATTTTAGAAGGCTGGATGAACAAGATACAGCAATCCCGGTACTGTTTTTTTATTTTATGTTATTTTATGTTATTTTTTACAGCAGTCACCGTGTGGTATCAATGACATGTTAACTCAGCAGGTCGATACGATTACAGTGATATCCAATTTATATATTTTTTTTTACATTTTACTGCTTTCACACAATAAAAACACTTTTATTTAAAAAAGAAAGTACGTTTTTGCATCGCCATAGTCTCAGAGCCAGAGTCTCTTGTAGTCTTTCGTGTACAGAGCTGTGTAGGGGCTTGTTTTTTTATTTTTGATGTTTTCATTGGTACCATTTTAAGGGGGACATGAGTTTACTGCTTCATATTGTACCTGTCAATCACCATTGCCGGCTGTGTCCTCCACCATGCCTGTGATGTCACAGGCAACCTGGAAGCCTTTAGTAGGCTTCCAGGTTGCTAGGAAGAGCGTTGGCACCGCTCCCTTCTTCTGTATTTCCCTTAGCTGCTGCTTCCTTAGAAGCATGATCTCTATGACATATCCATACGTCAATTTGCAGGTAACCCCTCCCGTCTATGTTGTATGGGTACATCAAATGTCGGTAAGGGGTTAATGGGAATTCCGTGTTCACCAATTGATTGTACCCAGAACTCTTGTAGAACAAAATGGAGAGTAAGGGTATGTTCACACGGCATAATTCCGGCAAAATGTGTGCCGCAATCATGGTAATTTATAGCGCTCATAGAGAACTATGAATTACACCTTGTCTCCCGGGCGTATAATACGATCTTATCGTACGTCCGGGGAGAGAAGTCACATGTCAATTCTTTGCGGCACTTATGCGCCACTGATAATGGAAGTGAATGGGACTTGGGGCCGCCCCCCCCCCCCCCCCCCCTGCTTTGGCAATATGCGCTAATCAGCGCGTATCTCCAAAACACACGCTGTATTGCGACACGTACAGTACGCGCCCCAATAAGCCGTGTGGACATACCCTAACACAAAACGCACCCTACCCTCTGAGTTGTAGGTGCCATAAACGATATGCTGTAGATGTCTGAGATAGGAACATGTCTTTAAATCATAAGAATGTACATGCTGCGAAGCATCACCAACAGAGATTCTCAGGTAGGACGCAGGACTGTTAGATTCAATATCAATAGATAGACCTTTATCTGGTGATTGAGATTTATGTGTCTGATAGGAACTTTCTCTTCCAAACGATTTAACACATGTTTTCTTGCTAAAAAAATTTTTTAGGATGGAACTCTGTGATCGCTTTGACATATTGCAGATTTTAGTGTTTATCCCTTTGTGTTTGTAAAAGGGTTCAATAATGCAAAAAGGTTCTAAAGTTCAAACTTTGATTAATACTTTGATTACAGAGTAGATCAAAGAAAACTAGATTTTTGAACAATATCACACACATAGGACATCTATGTAAATATTTTTTTTCAGAAGCAGATAAGAAAATCTGAATGAGGCCTGCACTATTTAAAGGAGTTTTCCCATTTCATTTATTAGCTTTAAACATGTAGGTAATGTAAATAAAGACTATTACCAAATACATTGCTGTTTTGATTTTGCTTCCCTTCAGAACTAGAGCAGCTCTTATCGCTTGTTTGTAGACACGAGCTTCCCTAGTTACCAACAAGCTCTCTTTGCTCTAACAGTATGTAGATCTCAGGTTGGGATAGTGATGTCACTCCCTGCTGTTTCTTGTCAGCGGCACAGGAGCTTGTTTATGTTTCTTACTGACAAACTGTAACCCCTTACAGCTCTGTAGCCTTCTGCCCTGCTGTTTAAACCACTCTGTTACTAATGTCTCTCTAACAGGCTCAGCCTAGAATATTAGACATGCCAATGCCATGCCAATCACTTCTGTAGATCCACCTAAAGCCGTACCAGGAAATAGGAGTCTGAAGCTGCCTATAAAAGCAGGCTCTGTCACAAAGCATGGTGAGAACAAGTCTTTAACTTCACACAGGCTCAAGAGTGCCCCTCCCCACCCCGGGGTCCACATCAGTCAGCTATGATCTGTGGGGAAACCTAGCAGCAAGCTTTTTATTTTACTTCAGCACCATCATAGTTGAAATTAAAGGGTGGTTCCCATCTCAGATATATGTCATACTGATAGGACATGTCATATTCATCTCATAGGTAAGGATGGGCCCCTAAAAGTTTCTGTGTATTATGGGAGTAGGTTGTGTTTGTGCAGTACTCTCCATGCTGTTACATGGGAGGTCAGATTACCATCTAGTAGTATGTTTGGATGTGCTCAGTACAATTTTGGGGCCAATTTTTAATGTCTCAGATGGGTGCACCCCTTTAAGCATTACACAGTGCCACTTTTTAATCAGTGGTTTTCTGTGTAATAATACGCAGGACACATCCTCCAGAGCAAGAGACGCTCTTCATAACCACTCTCCACTCTGAACACGAGATGAGGAACCTGAACAGAGGACTCCCCTCAACTTTTATTGTCTTAAATATTTCCCTGGTAGGGTCTAGGAAAATCAGGCATCTAAACTGTCTCACTTTACAGAGATTTTCTCAGCTGGCCCTTTCACAGAACCTGCTCTTCACAGTAAACTGCTAGCTTCAGGTTTCTACTTCATGTTCAGGCTGTTGGTGGTTCTACAGCACTGACTGACATTTCATCTCCGCTATTCCTAGCTGAGCCTGTTAGAGATACATTGGTGATGGAGAAGTTTTAACAACAGGGCACAAGGTCTAAAGGATTAAAGTTTATCAGTCAAAAAACAAAAAAACTAACCTCCTGCATTGCTGATAAGACACAGCAGGAAGTGCTGCCCAGGGCTGCTAGAGCAGAGAGAGGTGGTCAGTAACCAAGAAGCAGATAAGAACTGCTCTAGCTCACAAATTAAGCAAAATAAAAAAGCAATGTATTTTGGTAACAGTCTCTATTTACATTTACCTACATGTTAAATTAAAGGGGTTTTGCCACCAAGCAAAATTGATGTGGGAAACTTGCATACTAAATAATAAACATATTCACCATTCATTATTATTAAAAATTCTGCACCGTTTTTGTCCGTAGTTGCTCCTTTAGTGATCCATTGTTTACAGCTCATATCCAGGGGATACGACCAGGGCTGAGAGCTTCTCAGTCCTGGTCAGACATGTTCAAACATCACCTCTCCTCTCAGGCAGCTACTGAGTGTTCAAACCCCGGGTGCTGTCACTCTACTCCATTCCTCTGTACTCCTTAGTAATTAGTCAAACAGTGCAAATAAAAAAAAAGAAACCTCAATGAGGTCTGTGCATTGATAAAGAGAAATAAAATCCACAGCTTTGGTTCCTGCAGGGATTTGAACCTGGGACCATTTTGTTGTGAGGTAAAAGCTTTACCTCTCAGCTACTCACAACTTTATACATAAGCAGACCTTTCTTTCTTTGACTACAGAGAGGAAAGGCCTGGTGATGTCATCCTGTTGGGTCACATGATAGGCAATTCAAACAAATCACACACGCTCCCGTCTGAGCACACAGGGCTGAAGAGCTGGATACAGGAGGTATGAAATGAGATTGTGGCATAACTCCTTTAATGTGGTGAGAATACCCCTTTAATGCAATAGATCCATAACTGGTCGCAACTTCTCAGAAGATATTTCCATAGTGTTCAGTGTATTGCCGCACTGCTTATTTCCTAAGGCGGATTGCCATGATAAGATTACCCCTTTAGGATTGCTTCTATCTTCCTTTATTTTAGGCTTTATTCCCATTTGTAATATAAGAAATAACACGCAGACCTACGTGAATGCAGCATTATCAGTTATCTTACGTGCCATTTAATGGTTGTGCGAATCTGCATTGACACAGTTTACATAGGAAAAAAATATATATTAGAAATGCAAAATAAATGAGTGTTACAAAGTCTATGAAAGTCTGCAAATTATTTATGCACCATAAACAAATTATTCTACACAGGAAACCATCTGTGATACGCGGCTCTATTTTGGAATGACAATTATAACTCATGTATATTCCTCAACGAATGCCAGCTAAGCACAGAGAGTCTGATCATTGCGTTTGCTTTACCCCATGCTGGAGGAAATAAATAGCATTTTGGCTCTGTCCTTAATCTTGAGATAGAAGATAAGAGTTCTGGCTGCTTCTTTATTCAGATGCAAGGGAGATGATTGATTGGAAGCTGGAGGAACGTTAACTGCACCACTTACAGCTGCTTAGTACTGTCACAACATCATTACCAACCCGTGCAGTGGTCAGTAATAACACTGCGATCACAGGAAGCAGGTGCGGGTCAGTCATCATCATCAATCTTACAATTAATATACAGTGACCCTGCATTTGTTCTTACAGTAAACCACGGAAATCATTTATATAAGAACTCACTAAGATATTTTAGTTGAAGTTTTTTATTCATGTCAAAAGCAATTTAAAGGGAACCTGTCGCATAAGTTATGCCACCCCTGCTGAGTAAAGAATAAGCACATGAGTCCAGTTTATTCATGAACAGGTGTTAGCCCGCCCATCTCAGGATAGCCCAACCCACCTAACAGTTATTCACATGTTTCTACCTATTTAAAGTTAAAAGTTGAATCAGTAGTGAATAAGCTGGACTCTTTTTTTTTTTTCTGGCTGCAAACTGCCAGCTTTAAAGGGGTTTTATCGTTTGAAGCGTTCGTGCTCCAGAACTAATTCTATGAGATTCAATTTCAGATCCAGAGGCGAGTTTCTCCTGCCAGGAGGCATGTCTCTCCTCACTGAATAGCTGTGACATCATCATTCTGTGTGTGCAGTGGAAGGGGAAGGGTGTCTGGAGAGGACAGTTCTACAGACTCCTGCAATGTTCTCTTGTCTGCAGAGCCTTCATCTCCAGACTGCACAGTCCCCTTGCTGTGCTGTAACCAGTTATACACACAGCCTGAACTAATGAAACACATGTGAGGAGTGCACACTGCACTCCCCCTCTTCCCTCTCTGTTATCAGGCAGGAGACTGTATGACTGTGCTACATGGAGGGAACACAGCACATAAGACTGTGTTATATGAGGGGATCTATGAGTTAAACAGTCAGTAATTAGTCAGATCATTCACCTTAGAGCTGTGAGATGAGTCTATACTCAGCAGCCCTCTCAGATGGCTGGTTTCACTTTCGGTTTTCACAGCTCAGAGGGGAGTAAACACAGAGTGTGCAGACAGCCAATCACAGCACAGGAGGCGTGTCTGGGGACAGTTCTTATCCAGGGGATGGATCCTAAAAGCGCTTGTGACACGGAGTGTAAACTCCATGTGAACAAGCCCTTATTTTGTAAGAGCTGTTTGTTTACATACCACAGGCCTGCATTCAGTCTAGACAGTCTTCTATGAACTCAGAGCACAGATCTCTTCTTCTCTCAAAGCTGGAGGTTTGTTACAGTTGAATCCAGTCTTCTATGAACTCATCCAGAGCAGCACAGATCTTAGGAACCGAGCACAATTTTGCTGTTTTCTGATTGTAGAAGCAGCTGCAGTGTTACTGTGGAGCTGCTGGCTGTGCAGAGTGAAATGTTGCCGGCCCCTTATTCTGAATGAGAGAGCAAGGAATGCACGACCGGGGGCCGAATAGAATGTAAATTAGTAGAGTCGTCAGCCAATGAAATGAAAGGAAGTGGAATCCGACCAGCTCTGGGGAACAGTGTTTACAGAAAATGAAGATAAGGGAGACTGTGAAAATAAGACAGCGTTGCAAATGACATCCAATTGTAAAGTTGCTTGTTTTCACTGTCCCCTTATTCTGAAGACCATTTAATGAAATGATACAACCCAATTAAAATATATTTCTATTTAGACATTTATGGGATATACACAGGATATACATCTGATGTATAACTGTGCGTCTTATCTCAAAGAGCAGCGCCTATCCCCAGAACAGAGGTTCACTGACTCCATCCCCACCTGGTGAGTTAGATGTCTAAAGGTGGACACGAGAGCTGGCCACATGTGTGTGGTGCTCTTCATTTACCACTGTTTGAATTATGGTAATAGCTATGCATGAGCATCATCTAATGTGTAAGCACAACTTACAGACAATTATCGGGAAAATGGATTCCACCATACTTTTTGCCTAGGAGCCTCTGTTTACATCGATCTGCACCTACACCAACATTTCTTTTTAAAGGGGTTCTCCGGCGGACAAAATTTATTTTCTTAATAATATTCTTTCTCTCCAATTGTTAAGTATTTTTGGATTGTACTTTCATTACATTTTCTATAGGCTTTCTAGAGTCCTCCCAGTTGTTCAATGACAGAAATCCTTGTAATTCTGTGTGTATAGAAACACAGGAAATAGCTCTGTGTTGAGCCCAGGAGATCAGATAACCATAGTGGTTTGACTATTTTCAGGGCAGTTTTTGAAGTCCCACCCTTTAATCCCAAGGCTTTAAGAATGAGGTAGAAAACAGGGTACATGGACAGAGACAGAGATTGGGAGTTAGGAATACAGACAAAGCACAGCAAATTATTCTCAAACTTGTAGTTTTACAGTTTTTAAAAGAAAACAGTTTTCAAACAGGAAATGCTGCTGCTTTGCTACAGAGAAGGAAGGCTGCATAGAGCACAGGAAAAAGTATAGCTTACCACAAAACATCACAAGGAAAAGACCACAGACTTTAAGGCCTTGTCCCCACGACACAGGTTTTCACCCGGTTTTTCAGATGGTTTTCGGTTCTGAAAACCGTCTGCAAAAAGGGTGAAAACTTTTAACATGGGCTTCTATGAAAATACCACACAGCAGTCCCCATTGCACGGGTTTTCCGCCTGGCGGTTTTCAGACCGCCGGCGGCCCGAAAAACTTAGAACATGTTCATTCTTCTGTTCGGTTTTTGGGCGGCAGAAGAACATGTATCTGTGAGGGGGAGGGCTTTTCTCCGCTAATTGCGGAGAAAAGCCATCGACCTGCGGACATGTGCACAGCACGAAACAGTTTAAATACCGGTCGGATAAACCGACCGGTATTTGTCCTCTGCTCTGTAAACGGCCCCTAAGGCTGCAGCGAAGGATGGCTACACACAGCACAGGAATAGCACAAACAGAGAAAACGTCAAATGGACACTGAAGACTCATGCAATTAATTTAAGATTGTTTTATCCTTTTGGTTCCCTGGAGAATTCCTGTAATGGTAGGGGGCCGACACATCTAGCATTCATACATGCATCTCATTGAATAACAGAATCCCAAACATACTCAGATGTAACAAACAGATTATTCTTAAAATCTCAATAAAAGATTGCAATGGGAAACTTAAAGGGGTTGTCTCATCTCATAATTTCATAGGATGCATGAATGAAATAATGCTGCTTTGCTCTGTCACTTCCTGGTCAAGCTGTCTGTAATTAGCATATGAGCTCTGTGTATTCAGACTTCTCTGTTTATTATGTTTATTAGCCTAGATTAGCTAAATTACCTTCTACCAGGACAGGAGAAGCTTCTGAGCTAATGTAAACAGTAGTAATTAATGTCTTTTGTCTAAAAGATCAGATCACACACAAGATCAGATAACACACCTGTGTGATGACATCACTCCCTGCTATCAGATAGAACAAACAACAGGGCAGAAGAAGTACACAGGTCGGTCACTTGAGAAACCAGACAGAGCTCAGAAGGTGATAAAATCACTTGTAGCTCCTTAACAAAAAAAGATGAACAAAGCAATAGATTTGGAAAACGTTTTCAGTTAGTGTTCCCTGCATGTTGAAAGCTAATCTTTGTAGCGAGACAACCCCTTTACATTTCATTGTGTCATTAAAATGACTATATAATTGCAGGTTTCCCTGTTTTATTTATATTTAACATTAAAAAGAAACCCAAAAAACTAAAGGCACTAAGGTGGTAGCAAGAACTGTGTTTAAACATTTCAGATTATCTCAAAAGGGTTAATATCTCCATTGCAACCAAACACCTGAACTTGTGGGACACCATATGATGTGGCTGAAAGATTCATTGCTGTCTCTGTGAACTGAGCACCGCCTGCTGTTTTGTGATGTTTCTATAAACAAATTGACAAATGCATGTGCCGCTGTGGAAATTACATGCCCAGGGTGGCAGGAAAATGGAATGGCATATTGATTGATGTGTTGTCACAGCAAAGGAAACAAATTCATTTACCCTTTTAACATATAATAGAAAAAATAGCACATAAATACTTTATTGACCTTCCCATTTAAAATATTACCAGATCAATAGTATACAGAAAAAGGGGATAATTATTCCAAACAATTTCTAGCATCGCCTTCTGCCTCTTCTCTTTTGTCAATGTGATTCGATAGCACGCTATGTTCCTCATGTAGGACAAGTTGGCATGGAACGCATTCCTACTTACTGCAAGTATGACTTTCCTATGGCACTGTGCCCGAATGCTAAGCAAATCAGTTCTTGTTTACTTCAGTGTATAACTTTGATAAATTAATGCTGTACAGTACTGGAAAGGTCCTTAGATGTTAAAGGGGTTTTCTCATCAGGCTGTTTCACCGAGTATTCTCTGCATAGTCAGCTTCAGACACCCACTACTTGTTCAGGCTGTGGGTGTTTCTACAGCAGTGAATGACATTTTAGCTCTGCTTTTCCTAGCAGAGTGTTGTAGAGGGGCATTGAGGATGAAGGAGAGTTAACAAAGTACAAAGTTACAAAGCTCTATAGACACAGCAGGGACAGAGCAGAGAGAGGTGGTTGGTAACCTAGGAAACCTTTTGTAAACAAGCAGGAGATGAGACCTCTGAAATGAAGCAAAATCAGAACAGCAATGTATTTGGCAATAGTCTATATTTACCTTTGCCTACATATGTAAATCAATGTGATGGGAATACCCCCTTAACAAGGAAATGCTAAAGGAAAACACCTATTAGGGTCTGTGATCTTGGACCACCAATAGTTCTCAAAAGGAAGGATTATATTGTCTACAACCTTTAGGCACCACTGTGTGTTTTACCAAATTGGATGGATTACAGCACAGTCCTTGACATGTCAGAGTTCATAAATTTAGGTGGGTTTTTGTAGTTTCATACATAGATTATTATTACAGTATCTTGGTACTCAAACTGTTCCATGCTCAAACATTCCGGTCCTCAGCCAGTATTTTCTAAAGAATCCTGGTTTAGTGCTTGGCCCTCAATTATTGTTCTTAAACCTGTATTAGATGCTATACATACTCCTGACATTTCCATGGCAAACAGGGGTGAAGCATTACTTTGCATATTTCTCAATGGCTGGACAAATAAATATTCCTATATATAAGCCCCAGTACTACATTTAACATGTGCAGCTCACTGATGAACAATTGCTCACACACCAATCCACTAGAGGGACAACCGCCTGGTAAAAAACTGCACATTGGATAAGTACCAGTTCACACCAGGATGCAGAAAATCCACAACACCATACAGGGGAGATTGCACAAATGCAAAAATACTGCTAAACAACAATTCACATGCCTTCTATGCATGAGGGAGGTTATTGCTAGTATTACAATTACATATAGTTAAAGCTTATAAAAGATGCCAATTATACAGTTACATGTGGTGAACCATGCTGGCTTGCAACCAATTGATGATGCTCATACTATTGAGTGGGTTGCGTAGGATAGTTCAAGTATCCAACACAAATTACTGACACCCTCTTCTCCCCAGTATTACAGGGAAAAACTGCATAAATCTGAAATATGAGGTATTAGTTTATATTTTCACCAAAATACAGAAGTTCACAACCCACGTCAAGGGTGCTCAATGCATTGCAGGATCCTACACTATTCTCCCTAGCTAGTTACACAAAAAAAAGTCACTGGGACACTATTTACCTAAAAACATAGACACAAGGCCATACGTCGAGCTTCATGGCTGGACAAAGAACTATTCCCAGAAAGAGGCAATACAAGCCCCAGTGCTACATGGTAGAAATTTTAGGTTCAACTAACTAATGAACAATTGCTCACACACCCATCCATTAGAGGGACAACCGCCTAGTAAAAAAACTGCACATTGGATAAGTATTAGTTCACTTCAGTATGCAGAAAAGTCACAATTCCATACAGTGTATATACATATATATGGGTTCTCCTGGACTTTTTATTTGTTATAGGGCTCACAAGTGTATTATATTAAACCTTGTAATCCATACAGTGGTGAGTCTATACAATATATGGGTTTCTCTATTTGACTTAAATTATTGATATAAATGATCCTTTCAGTGATATTCTAATTTTTTGAGATGCCAAATAGTATGTTTCAGTTTTATATATATATATATATATATATATATATATATATATATTATAACATTTCTGTATATATATACACACAAATACACATGACGCATCATACGCTCATCATGGCACCTATTAAACTTCCTAGTTCTAAAAGTGAAGGAAAGAGGAAAACTGGAGAGGAGAACTTATTGCCAAGTATAAGAGTGACATACGTGTGTCAAAAGTAGCCATTCAGTTTGGCATGGCAAAGTCAATGATATCAATAATACTGCAACATAAAGAGACCATTAAAGCAGCTAATGTTATGAATAAAGCCTTAATAAGTATTCCCCAATATGTGTTCAGCTGTAGCATTTTAAGTGGTTGCCCTATTCTTTCTGAAGCAATTCAGAGGGCTCTGTGGTGGTAGGACTGAAAACAGCAGCTTAGTAAATAATGTCATCATTTTCACGCCTCCACCAGCAGTTCAAGTAGTCTGTGTAAGCGCTCCATCCCAGACAATGGCCTTTCCCTGTTGTTTCGCTACACTGGCATTATGTGGCTGGCTGTCAGACGTGACTATTACTCTCAGTACTAGACCGGATAGTGAGCTGGAAGATGATTTTATTGCTTATGAAAATGGATTCTTCGCCCTGGGTGATTTATACTATATCTAACCAAAAACCAAGCAGCGAGCATTAAATGGCAGATCACCAGGCACTCTTTAGTATTCTTCTGATGCCATTCTCAGACTGCCGAAACATCAGTTCCAACTGTGTGAACTCACAGCAGGAATAATAGAGACAATTCTGTTTTATCATTTACCTCCCGACTTAATTCTTGAAATAGTTTTATTCAATGCATCATTGCATATCCTGGGTGCATCTGCTACAGTGTGTGTCTTTGACTGAATACTCACGGCCATGCTTTGTACATCTCCCTATAGGACTTCACCTTCCTTTTTATATATCTAAAAGCAAATACAGCTCAAATGTACCTTAAAATCATCACCCCGGATATCTAAATGGAGGCTTAGTGTGCATAGAGCATAACGGAGTAATGCTGTGTAATCGTGGGTGGATTATAATAATTTATCTTCAAGGGTACTATGAAGAAAACTTAAAGGGGTGTTCTCACCATGCTGCTTCACAGAGCCTGCTCGTCACAGTCAGTTTTAAACTCTCACTTCCTGGCTTTGAGTGCTTCTACGGCAGTGATTGACATACCAGCTCTGCTCTTCCTAGCTAATCCAGTAGCATTGCTAACAGAAAGATGTAAACGATACGGCAGATAGCTACAGAGCTCTACAGGATTAAGTTTTGTCATTAATATAGATAGACAAGCTCCAGTGCTGGAGATTACACACAGAAGGGAGTGATGCCACCATGATTTCTCTACTCACCCCTTATCAGCTCCTCACATAACCATCTCCAAGTTCTCTCGTGCTTTCCCCCCCACTCTGGAACCCCTCCTAAAAAACCTCAGACTTTTCCCCCCCTTCACTAGCCCCAAAGGTAACCCCGAAAACCCCCTTTTCAGGATTTCCTTTGACCAAAAATTAACCGTGTTCCACTGCTCCGCACCCCAAATTGTCTGCCCTTACCCTTTTGTTTTTTTACCCTTCTTTTGACTGTAAGTCTTCACGGGCAGGGCCGTCTCTCCCTCTGTACCAGTTGTTAGTTACTTATTGTCACTTTGTAATTGTTTGACCAATGTTAATTATGTAACCACCTCAAATGTACAGCGCCCTGGAACCAAGAGCGCTCTAAAATAAATAATAATAATAAAAATAATAATGTTCGGATGGAACAGCTAGGTCCGTGAGAGCAGAGAGAGGTGGAGGGAAGCTTGTGTACACAAAGATCTCCAGTATCTCCTCTGGCACTACCAACAAAGCAAAATCTGAACAACAATGTATTTGGTAATAGTGTTTATTTGCTTTTGCCTACATGTTTCAAGCTAATCATTGTGGTGAGGAAACCACTTTAAGGGCAGCAATCATCAGGAAGATACCTAAAAAGTAAATCTGGTGTTTAGGCTGGTGGCAGCAGAGGACAAAGGGGTGAGACACTGAGCAAGAAGATATGTAATTTTTTATGATTTATTATTTTTTTCATATAAAAAGTTGTTTAGACATCTATGATAAAGAAAAAATCGTACATTCATATGAAAGTAGATACCTACTGCAGAGGTTGATCTGTGTAGAGCTGCCAATTACTGTATGAAGGCAGAGGATGCAGGATTCACAAGTAATCTTGGCAGCATTGAAAGCTGTGAACAACTTTCCATTCTATTTTTTATTGTTCATTTGCAGCCTACATGCAAAATAAAGCAAGTTTATAAATCGTCTTTGTTATGAACCAGAGCTCTGGACCACGAAGACCGGCACGAACCAGTAACCAAAGGGAAAGCACCACAACTTTCTTTGTCCCACCAAAAAGTAAGACAATAAAAAAATATAATAAAAATACCTATATACACCATACTTGCCAAGTTCTGAAAGTCGTCCTAAAGGTGTCTTAGAGCTGCAGCGTGTGTAGTGTGCCATCCAGAATTTGCATAAATCACTTCCTCTTTATACTAAGCCACACCCCCTTACAAGACATCACACCTACTACACCCAACAGTGTAACGACTCTAGAAGGAAGCTAATTAAGGGGTTTGGCGTCACCCAGCTGGGAGATGCCATCAAGTTATGTCTGAACTTAAACCATTACACTTATACCAATATTACCACCATACAGTGATCATATAGTGATAGTTGCCAGTGTAAACAGGCTTTGGAGACTGTATATTACCTCCATACAGTAACCATATAGTGGTAGATACCAGTGTACACAGGCTCTGTAGATATACAAGTGATTACAGTTCAGTTACATCTAGGGACTCACAGTAGTCTTCTATGACTGGAGTTGTTCTCTCTTCCACTTTTGTTCTGTATACTGTCTAGACCATCATGATGACTCCCAGCCACAACTTGTCCTTGCAGAATTTACCACACAAACATCTTAGAATTCTATTTTTTTTAGCACTTCCCTACCTGTGTTCATCTCTATACACACTCCACATGAGGTGATAGGTGGAGGTGATGGTGGATGATAGGTGGAGGTAAGAGGGTTATGAGGTGATAGGTGGAGGTTATGGGAAGTTTAGGAGGTGATAGGTGGACATAATAGGTTTATGGGGTTATAGGTGGGGATTGTATTTTGTGTTGGCAGTAAAATGCATAACTTGATGGTGGGGGGGAAGGAAAAGAGAGAGGAATACAGAGCACAGCTTACAATCTCACTGTGGGGAGGGGGGGGGGGGAGTAGGAGATTGTGCAGCAAGTGTGGTCGATACCCCCCAGAATCATATTGAGCAGGGTGAATTCTTTACCTTACCACCCAAGAAGATCAGCTACAGGCATGATCTTCAGGGGGTGCAGGAAATGGGGTTTAGTACTGTCATGTATTTTGTAATGTTTTCATTTTTATACAAAGTTCCCCTTTGGACTACATTAGATTAGCATTGTATCCATTTTGTTAATAAAATGGTGAACAAGGGTTGATGTTGGGGAGTGTTTATTTAAATAAAATGTTTTTGTGTTGTCATTGTGTTTTTTACCATATTATTCCCGTGTTAGTAATGAAAGTTTCTAACAGATACTTCTCCATTATTTATGCTAGGACATTATTTAAGCCCGTGGTGGGTTTTTTTTCACCCGAAGGATGATACTAGCCCCATGTCACTATTACCCCAGTTCCCCATGCACCAGGGTTGCTGGGTTTAGCCAAGTTACCATCAGAAATGGACCCGCTAATGTGATGCTCCGCTTCTGGGTCGACTGCAGACTGATATTTTTAGGGTGGGAACTGACCCACACCCCTGTACTTTCTCTAGTATTCTGCAAACTTACGTCTTTATTGAATGATTGCCAGTCAATGCTTTTGATTTTCAATAAATAAATTAAAAAAAAAAACACGTAGGGTCCCCCAATTTTCATAACCAGTCAAGATGAAATCAGCAACTGCAGCCTGATACTATCAGGATGTGAAGGTCCAGGGATCTTGGGCTCTTCCTATCCTAAAAATACCAGCCCACAGCCCCAGAAGCGGACCATCAAATTAGAGGTCCACTTCTGATGGTTACTCGGCTCTTCCCAGTACTCCTGTTGCATTGGGTACTGGGGTAATAGTGAGAGGGGGTTAGTATCAGCTTTAGGGTATGTTCACATGGCGTAATTGCAGCGCAATACACCGGGTGTTTTGGGAGTCGCGCTGATCAGTGCGTACTCCCGAAGCATGGGGGAGCTGGCAGCCCGCCGGCTCCATTGACATGTCTTACTCGCGGCACGTAATTGCCGCGAATAGTTAACATGTCACTTATCTCCCCGCGCGTACAATACGATTGTATTGTACGCGGGGGGAATGAGGCGTAATCCATAGCTATCTATGAGAGCTATGGAATACCATAATTGCGGCGTGCATCTCCCCGCGTATTAAGCGCAAATACGCGGCGAAATGCGCGCCGAAATTACGCCGTGTGAACATACCCTTAGGGCGACAAACAACACAACTGCCTGACACCAAGTTCCAATGATGGCAATGGAAAGGTGATCATCAGATGCCTCCATTACTAACACTGGAATTAGATGGAAAAAAAAAACCTGTCAATAAATACAAAAATTTTTTGATTCAAATAAACCCTCCCTGACACCAGCCCTCTGTAACCATTTTTTTAAACAAATAGATCCAAGACTGATCCAACGTAGTTCACCAAATCCAAAGTAGTCCAAATGGGAAACCTGTAAATAAACAGAAACATTACACACATACATAGGCTGGATAGCCTATTCAGTGTCATGGAAAGCTGGGTGATGCCCCATCCCCCACAAGTGCCGCCCCCGTTATTTTAATCAAACAGCAGAGGGGTGCCACTCTAAACCCCTCCACATCTCCATTTACACCCACACACAGACAGACACACTCTTCTATAGTCCCCCACACACTCATCACCTCTCCCACTCAAACACAATAACCTCCCCACACACACACACTCCCCCCCACTCTCCCCCACCCCCAACCACCGGGAAATGTACTTACCAGTCTTGCTGTAGAGCTACCGACAACCTTGATTCTTCAGATGATGCTCTGCTGGTTAGAGAGCATGGAGCTTCATGGATCCGCCTCCTGCCAGCAGTGCACTGGGTCCCATTGCTTTGATAGCATCTTATGTAGGATGCTATCAGAAAAACACAGGCCACAGTCAGTGGCTTCAGGGCAGAGAACCTCCTGCAACCAAGGTAGAAATTTACTTTTTCGAAAGCTTTAGAAAATTAAAGAAAGTTGTAGAAGGTCCTATCACTGGAAACTTCCAAAAAGTCATCAATATGAATAGAGAACACAAATGTCAAATAAAACACAAATGTCAAATCATGCTAAGACAGGTGTGGCAGTGAATAGCAGCGGGAGATACAAAGGTCGTTCACGCTACAGTGACAGTGACCTTTAGAGTCTATGAATAGACTCTGCAAGTTTTACAACCATTTAAAGGAAAAGGAAAAGAAACAGACACACATTAAACAAACCTAACTCTTTCTTCCTTGTTGATCATAGAACAAAGCCTAGTCCCCGTTTTCCTTTATCTCTCTGCCTCTGACTGATTCTGAGTGCTTCCCTATGTACCTTCCTCCCTTTTCCTCACCCAATCTCCAAAAATTTTCTCTTGCAGCGTTTTCAAAACGCTACGATTCCTGGGCTACCCTTGCTGAACCTGACAACTGCAAAATATATATCATATATATATTTTTAATCGTGCACAAACATCAGTTTTAGGTGTGTAGCCCCAAATATGATTTAGGACTTGGCCGTGTGACTATCCAGAGTCACGTCACTAAATCCCCCCTTGGTCTTTGGGTGAGAAATTGGTACTTACATAAAACTCAACTTGGTATACTCATATATTTTAAATACCAGCCATAGGGTGAATAGCCCCAAAACCAGACAGGCAAAAAGAAACCAAACCTTCTCTAAACCCTCTATTTCTATTGTGGGCATATTAGCAGCATGAGTTTTTACATATATGACAAAACAGACATGAGACACACATATACTCCAATCCAATATACCATTTAAAGTATCACAAGGATATTCTACGGTTCTTGACCAAAAACTGGTCTGGAAGTACAGAAAGACTTGGTCTATAACATACCCCAGAAGTCCGGCATACAGGAGAGTAGATAAGGGAGACACAGAGAAGTTTTGAAGTGTAAGAATCTTAAATGATATCTTACCTTTGTACACCGGTGTTTTGGTCTGTGTGTCCCTGATCCACCGTCTGCAGAAGCGCCGGGCTCTCGAGATATTGGCAGTCTTCCAGCCCCACGTTGGGCGCCAGCTTGTTAAGGATGGTCTTTCAAGGGGACCTTCAGGTATATTGGATGGTTGCCAGATTTGGTTTGATGACCCGGGTCGTGATGCAATGACACAGAAGACAGAGTTCTCTGAGACCAAATGCATAATTTATTAGTTAAAGCATCCTGTATTTATACCCGTTTATAGAGGGTGTTCCTTTGATTTACATAAGCATGACATCAGATTTAAGAACACATCACTTGATTTAGGTACAAAGTTAGTCCGGAAACATGGCCTTATTAGGAATTAGTAGAGGTCAACATGTTCTTATTCTTTTATCGAAACTAACAGTTATTAGGGTTTTATTGAAGGTAGCATTTTATTACTTCACTGATTAGTTGTTCATTGAGGTATCACGTATTAGCTTTTATTGTTTTATTTGTCACACCAAAGTTCACTAGCAATCTGTGATTAAAACAGATTTCTAGGGTACAAGTCAGCTTAAGCTTATGAGGGGAAAAGTTACCAGAGAATTAACTCCTTAGATCTGGACATATGGATACATTTTTAATGTCATCCTTAACACAAGTAAAGCACCTACATTAACTAGCCATCGAAATTGTTACAGGGACCTAAAACAGTCCACTCTGACATTCTTCATTACAAATTCCTAAAATTTTAACGCTGCACAAAGTGTAGTGCTAATAGATTTATTGACCATCCGGAATCCATATTGACAGTATCACTTTAAGAATTATAGATGATAATAGCTAGGCTTTAAGCTGTAATTTTCCTAGCGCGTGGTAAATGTTTGTGAGAAACAGTATATTGACACAGAGGGTTGTTATCAGGGTCTCGTTGTTGTGGGAGCGTTGTACCAAGTAACCACATAGCTCTGTGCTGGTATAAACAATTACTACCCAGCAATATTTAGAGGAAAATCATGGGAACCAATGTGTTCATGGTTCAGGGTCGCTCGGAAAAGTACTGATCTGTCAGCTTGCGTAACACTTGGTTACGCAGGCATTTGTTTCAAGTAAGATATAAGCTGGGAAAGTTTGCTGCGAAGTTAGAAGTAGCTGTACCTGTGGGCTATAGAGGGACGCCTCAACGCCACAGTGTGGATCCCAGGTAGATCTCTCTATCTCGCTGGCCCCTTCTCCCAGCTGATGATACAGATAGATGAAGCTGATAAGATGCCTGGTGAAGCTTGGACCTGTATATGGGGGCACCCGTGCACGGTGTTGTCTCAGGATTATCTCTCTATCTTTGCTGCTCCGTGTTAGCAGCTGATGCCAATAGATGATGCTTATAAGATGCCTGATGAAGCTTTGACCCATATATAGATGTGATGTAAGTATTTGTAATCCATATTATGCGTGCTTTGCCTTTGTAACCAATATTATGCATGCCTTGCCTTTATAATCTATGTTATGCAAAAGTATATACAATATCACACTATCTTCTTGTAGTTTTATGTAATCATTGAGTTACTCATATAATAAAGTAAATAAAGTATTGGATGTTGCCTTCTTTAAAGCCGTACAGGACCCACACAAATAGTTGGCAAAACACAAAGTAAGCATCATATAGGATGCGTAAAAGAGAAAAAAAAAAAAACACCTACTGCAGACTCTGCGAGAACGAAGGGGATTCTCCTATTAGTATCAGCGTGCAGCCACCGGTTTTACCTTTACTGCTTATGAAGGATTTATCATTCACTTAACCCCTTAAGCCCTTGCGATTTTTTTTGTTGACACGTTCATTTTTCCCTCCTCGCGTTCCCAGAGCCATAACTCTTTATTTTTCCCCCTACATAGACCTATGAGGGCATTTATTTTGCAGGACAAGATATACTTTCTAATGGTGTTATTCATATTACCATAGAATGTAAAAAAATTCCAAGTGGGACAAATTGTGAAAAAAACTTGCTTGTGCCATATTTGCGGGTTTTGTGTGTTTACAGCGTTCAATCTTTAGTAAAAATTATGTGTTATCTGTATTCTACAGGTTGATACGCATCCACCAATACCAAACATGTAGGGTTTCCGTTATGTTTTGGTGCCATAAAAAAATTCCAAACATTTTCTATTTTTGAAATTTGTACCATGGCGCCATTTTGTGCGACCAATAACTTTTTTTGTACTAACACCTACAGACAGATTTTTATAGATCGGACTTTTTCAGACACGGCGATACCAAAAATGTGTAACTTTTTTATTGTTTTTATTTGTAAAGGGGGGTGATTTGAACTTTTAATACTTTTTTTTTGTACTTTCAAACTTTATTTATTTTTTTTTTTTTTACTTTAACATTGAGTCCCCCTAGGGCGCTTCACCACTAGAGGGCACGATCGTTAATACAGTCTAATGCATTGCATAGACAATGCATTAGGCTGTAAAGATGGCGGTTTCCCCACTTCCTGCCTGGGCCCGGAAGTGGGGCAAATGGGAACATGGCAGAAATGGGAGCCTTCACAAGGCTTCCCGCTGCCATGTCCATGCATCGGATCCCTGCAGTTACGTTGCGGAGACTCCGATCGCAATGAAGAACGGTGCGAGGCACCGATTTGCATTCATTTAGACGCCGCGGCCATCTTTGCCGCGGCATCTAAAGGGTTAAACAGCGCAGGCGGAGCCTCCCCCACGCTGTAACTGCCGGGTGTTAGCTGCGATCAGCCGCTAACTCCCGATGGCTGTGCGGCGGGGTCATGGAGCGATCTCGCTGCAATGCCCCTTAGCAACCCTGGGACATACTCAAACGTCCTGGGTCGTAAAGAATTTAAAGAAAAAATATTATTAAAAAAACGACATGGGGGGTCACCCCTTTTTCATAACCAACTAAGTTAAAACCAGCAGCTGCAGTCTGATAGTATCAGAATGGGAAAGTGCATAGATTTTGTGCCTTTTACACCTTAAAAATACCAGCCAACAGCCGCCCAAGAAGCGGACCATCACATTAGTGGGTTTGCTTCTGATGGTAACTTACTCTTCCCCCAGTACCTCTGGTGCGCTGGATACTGGGGTAATAGTAATAGGGAGTTAGTGTCAGTCTTGGGTGACAATAAACTATGCTGGCTGACACTAAGTCCCAGCGATAGTAACAACTTAAAAAAACACTTTATTAAATGACACCAGACCTCGTTGACCATTTTATTAAAGAAACAGATGTTGTCCAACAAATCCATTGTAGTCCAAGAGGAAATCTATAAAAGGCCAGAAACACTACACTTACATATAATAGCTAGATAGGCTATCTAACGTCCAGAAAACCTGGGTGACACCCCCATCCCACACAGAATAATTTTTTCCTGTTGTAGCCTATTGAAGGGAATGATACATCACCCAGCTTTCCTAGACACTGGATAGTCTATCCAAAGCCCAGGAAAGCTGGGTGAAAACATCCACAGGGTCGAATTGGGGCATGTGCCCTGGATCCCCAGCACATACCTCTGCCCACCTGGGACTGAGAAAGCACCTAAAAAGCCCCCAGAATCCAGGACTGTCCCATGGGGTTCGGGAGTTATGCTCCTAAGGCTATGTTCACAAGGCTTAAAATGGGCCGTATTTCGGTCCGTAATTACATGCCGAAGTGCGCCAATTACGGGACGAAAACGGCCCATTCATTACGGTAATTCACAGTTCTCATAGAGAACTAGGGATTATGTCTCCTCTCCGCCGGGCGGGGAGATAATTCACATGTCACTTTCTAGCGGCGTATACGCACCGCTAGCAGTGATAGTCTATGGGCCGGCGAAGTGCCGGCCCCCCGCTCACTCCCCCGCTCCCGCCCCGCCCCCGTCCACACGGCGTAATTGCGGGGCGTAATTACGTCCCGCAATTAAGCCGTGTGAACATAGCCTTAGGATGCTGGCATCTGACGACTACCTTTCCATGCCTCTAGTTTCTCACTGTACTCTGTAACACTCTCTCTCTCTCTGTGTCAGACTGTCTTCTACCTCCAGTGCAGTGGTTCTTCCTAAGCTGGAGGTAGTACCCTCTCCTGCTCCTGCTTCACTGCCAGAAAGTACCAGTACCCTGAAATAGGATGCACTGTCATCATCATTATGCATAAATAAGCATTAATATACACTACTCATACAAAGTTATGGATATTTGGCTTTTGGTTGAAATTTCAGGGTTAACGTAAAATTTCTTGATTTTTTTTAAAGGCGCTAAATGAGACCATCTCTTCACTTTAGAATGCACATGTCCAATAATTCAGTGTTTCAATACTTTTTGCACAACTTGTTGATCTCTAAGGCTAGGTTCACACGGCTTAAATGCAGGGCGTAATTACGCCCCGCAATTACGCCGTGTGGCCGGGAGCGGGGGCGGTACCTCGCCGGCCCATAGACTTGTATTACCAGCGGCGTGTATACGCTGCTAGTAATTCACATGTCTCTATGAGAACTGTGGATTACTGTAATGACTTGGACGTATTCCAGCCTTAATTTGCGCACTCCGGCGCGTAATTACGGACTGAAATACGTCCAATTTTAAGCCAGGTGAACATAGCCTAACAAGGAGCTTACTGGCAAAATTCACAACAGGTGTTTGATCCCTGAATCGCCCAATAAGTTTAGGGGATCAATTTGAATTGGGATTTAAACAGTCCTCCCCATCTTTCTGTTCACATTTTGACATCATGAGACCAAGACAACATCTTACAATTGATTAACAGTACCACGCCATTGTGAGGCTTCAAGCAGGATGCTCTCGGATGCAAATAAGTTGTGCACAAAGTACTGAAACACTTGACCCTAAGCAACGCCTATCCCTGGCTGCATTTTACCAATTTCACCAATCATACTTTTTACCCCTTCCAATAAAGACAAGAGCCACTGATTGGATATAATTGGCCACAGCAGCCATTTTATTAACAGAACAAATAAATAACAAATGACAAATGCGAATGAGTCTATAAAAACTACCCATTCGCCCTAAAATCCCCCAAAATCCATCTTGGGGCTGAGGTCCTTGGAGCAATGCCAAAAACCGGAACAGAGTCTGGTGAAAGTCTTCCAACACAGTTTACCCCCAGCCGTCACCCCCGGCTTCAAGGGCACCAAAAGCCACCTCAGGCGGCTAACTCTCCGTTACCTGCTCCCAAGGACGCTGCCCTGTGGAGCCCCAACCTTCACCAGCCCGGTTCCCCCAAAACTGGGAGCAAGCAAAGCCTGACTCCCCCATAACTTTTACCGCTTCCAAGGACCCCAACCCGCCCAAGCCACTGTGACAATTTTGCCACCTTTTTGTAAAATAGCTTCTAAAACATCACCACCAAAGTCTGTCCAAACCACAGAAAAAAGGGGAGGGAGGGTGGGACCAGTTTGAATTTTCCCGCCGCGCGTCTGTTCCCGCGCCCTGCGATCTCGGCTATATATGCCGACTCCTCCCCTCGCGTCACCCTTAGCTCCGCCCCCTACCCCTGCGCAACGGCCGGCGCGCCGGGTCATGTGGGGCCTCCCACTATGCCTGGGCTCCCGTGTCCGGCCCCGGTTTTGACCCTAAGCAACGCCTATCCCTGGCTGCATTTTTCCAATTTTACCAATCATACTTTTTACCCCTTCCAATAAAGACAAGAGCCACTGATTGGATATAATTGGCCACAGCAGCCATTTTATTAACAGAACAAATAAATAACAAATGACAAATGCGAATGAGTCTATAAAAACTACCCATTCGCCCTAAAATCCCCCAAAATCCATCTTGGGGCTGAGGTCCTTGGAGCAATGCCAAAAACCGGAACAGAGTCTGGTGAAAGTCTTCCAACACAGTTTACCCCCAGCCGTCACCCCCGGCTTCAAGGGCACCAAAAGCCACCTCAGGCGGCTAACTCTCCGTTACCTGCTCCCAAGGACGCTGCCCTGTGGAGCCCCAACCTTCACCAGCCCGGTTCCCCCAAAACTGGGAGCAAGCAAAGCCTGACTCCCCCATAACTTTTACCGCTTCCAAGGACCCCAACCCGCCACAGCTAGCGGCCATGAAACCTCATGAACGCGACGCCCCCCACAGCCCCAAAACTCTCTCAAGGCCTTCCCGGATGTCCCATGCCCACAAATCCAGCCCTACCGCGTTTAAATGCACTCCGTCCCTCCGCCAAAACTCGCCGACCCCAGGTTCCAACTCTCTGTGCCTTATAACCAACCCCCCATTCTTAACCACAAAAGATGCCAACGCTTTGTTAACTTTAATCCTGGCTCTATTAATACCCACTTTTGAACTCGCATGTCTCCAAGATAATCTAGGGACTATATCCGACCATAACGTAACCATACCTGGGTACCGAGACCACAACCGTAATAAGTCATATCGTATATCTCTTATGAGTTCTCTAATCGGGCGCAACCCCAAGTCGTTCCCCCCTACATGGAAAACCACCACCTCAGGAGGTCGATCCCAATCCGCAAAGCGTTGAAACTCCAGTAGGACTTGACTCCACATAAGTCCCCTCTTTCCGATCCACCTCACCATCGCAACTTCCTCAGGAATTCCAAGCTGCCGTCCGCTTTGACGGAGCGCCGCCCTTTCTGCTCCCCAGTACACGAATGAATGACCGAAGATCCATACTAAACGTTGCCCTGTAAAACAAGAGGACAGGAGAAAAAACCCCCAACATTTCGTTCCTAAAACTACAGTAAAATGAAGAGAAGAAAATCAATCCAGCCTCCAACAAAGTAGAAAAAACCCATTTAAGGAACGACTTGAATCAAATGAGGACGGATATATAGTCTATACCGCTCCGACTCCCATCTACCTATCTTACGCACTGATTCTGCGTCTAAGCCCCAACCAGCTGCCTCTGTGGCGGCCCCAATACGAAATGAGTGCGGAGCAAATTGACTCGGGTCCAGACCCAACTCACCCAAACAACGACGAAAAACTGCAGTAAATTGAAACCGCGACAAAAAACGACCGTCTGAATGTAGCAGAAGGGGACCGACCTCTTCGCCACGCCGCCGACTATATTCCTCAAAACACCGGACCGGGCACATAATAGAACCCGAAACTGCCCCCAGACGAAGCGATCTACCCCTGCCCCTCTGATCTGTCTTTGACCGCCGAATACGAAGCACCAAAACCCCCCCTAGGAGCTGAACATCATCCACCCCCAACCCACCTGATACGCTCTACTCGGATCACCATTCACTAACCGTAATGCACCGAAAAAAGCCAATGAAAATGCTAGTTGAAATAACGCTACTTCAAAATCTGACAAGCAAACTACCCGTAATTGGCGGCCCAGACGCTCCAGGAGCTGAAACACTACTGGGCGCCGTCTGTCCCCCGTTGCCGCCCCCCTCCTATACCCCCTGAGTGCCTGAGCGACTATAAAACTTTTAGTCAAATCTACCGTACCTCGCGCCTTAAAACCAAAAGCTAATGCTGAGGTGAAGCGCGACACTTTCGAACAAGACCACCCTTCGTTGGCCGCATGCCCGATAATGCTGAACAATGCTGCCACCCTGTCACCCTCCGATGACAGAGGGCCCAATCCTTCCAACCACCGCTCCCACAGCGCCCAAGCAGAGGCATACGCATTCCAAGTGCCCCTGGCTAAGGATGACCTGACAAGTCGATTCGCGGAACTGAAACCACGGTCCACAACTCCTCGGGGCACCGCATTCCCTCCGTCGCTGCCTCTGGCGCCAGTTCTCGGAAACGATCCAGCTGAAAACGAGACAGAGCGTCAGCCAGATCGTTTTTAACCCCCGGAACATGTGATGCAACTACATATGCATTCAGCCCCAGGCAACGTAACACCAACCGACGCAGCAGACAAACAACCGGGGGAGAAGAGGCTGACAACGCATTAATGGCCTGCACCACACCTAGGTTGTCACAATGGAAACGAATCTTCCGGTCTCTGAAACGATCCCCCCAAATTTCCACCGCTAACACAATGGGAAACAACTCCAATAATGCCAGATTACGCACCAATCCCGACTCCACCCAAGCTTTTGGCCACCGCCCTGCACACCAGTCCCCTTTACAATATGCCCCAAACCCCACACTACCCGCTGCGTCCGTGAACACTTCAAAATCCACATTACTAATTGCCCTATCTAAAATGATAGACCTTCCATTGTACTGGGTCAAAAAGGATTGCCATACTTTCAGATCCTCCTTCATTCCTGCCGACAACCTAATGAAGTGGTGCGGGGCCTGCACCCCCGCCGTAGCCCTTGCCAAGCGTCTCGAAAACACCCTCCCCATTGGCATAATGCGACAAGCAAAATTAAGCTTGCCTAAAAGTGATTGTAAATCCCTTAATGTAACCTTTCTGCATAATAAAAACCTGTCAACTTCCTTCTTCATGTCCCGTAGCTTGTCCTCCGGCAAGCTACACTCCATACGAATAGAATCAATCCGAATACCCAAAAAATTTATGACTGTAGTTGGGCCTTCCGTCTTGTCCGGAGCCAGCGGCACACCGAAAAGCCGCGCCACCCACTGCATTGCTGCCAGCAGCGACCCGCACACCTCTGAGTCCGCCGGGCCAATGCAAAGGAAATCATCCAGATAATGGATGATAGACGGCAGCCCTGAAACATCCCGTACTACCCATTCTAGAAAAGAACTAAAGGCCTCGAAGTAAAAACACGAAATAGAGCACCCCATTGGTAAACACCGGTCTATAAAAAACGCTCCCTCCCAATAACAACCCAACAGCCGGGCACTATCCGGATGTACCGGTAACAATCTAAAAGCGGACTCGATATCCGTCTTAGCCATCAGTGACCCTCGCCCGAATTTCCTAACCCAACGCAGTGCCGCATCAAAAGACGTATACACCACTGAGCATAGCTCAGGGTCTATGCCGTCGTTAACCGACAAGCCCTTAGGAAATGATAGGTGGTGTATCAAACGAAATTTGTTTGGTTCCTTTTTGGGGACCACCCCCAAAGGAGAAACCACTAAGCTCGGCATCGGCAGAAAGGCGAAAGGGCCCGCCATTCTGCCCAACGCGACTTCCTTTGCTAATTTTTCAGCTACAACCCCTGGGTGCAACATCGCCGAACGCAAGTTTTTAGTAGAAAATGGGATCTCGTGTGCCGGTGTCGGAATTTCAAAACCCTCTGTAAAACCCTTTTCCAGCAAAAGCGCCGCTTTACGGTCTGGGTACCTACTTAGGTACGGCACCATCGCGGTTATGCTCACCGGCGTCTCCCCCTTGCGAAGGTCCAGACCCTCTCCCTTTTCCCTTCCGAAAGCACCGGGATGCCCCATGGGAAGCAGCGCTGCACACTGAGCATATGTGCTTAAAACGGCAGCTTGTCCCGAATCTGCATTGATTCTCATTGAATTGCCAGCAGACACCCATTTTGAATCCCCCTTGGAAACTACTACCGCCTGACCCGGCACCCCCCTGCTGCCCGGAGCTACCGAGTCCCCCCTGAAAGGGCTGCCCATACCGGGTTGGAGCCATCACCCTTAGCCATAGTCCGATATCCTTATGGTCCCATCGGATTGATGGCCTGACCGCCTTACGTTGACGAAATTGTTCGTCATAGCGCAACCATGCTTGACCTCCGTACACTCGTTGCGCTTCCCCTATGGAGTCAAGGTAACAAAATAATGCCGAACAATGTTCGGGATATTTCTCGCCAATGACACTAGCTAGGATAGCAAATGCCTGCATCCAATTCTGGAAGGTTTGCGGTATCAACCGCCACCTCCGCTTCTCTTCCTCTTCCTTCTTACTTTCGTCCCGTTTACCTTTAGCTAAATTAAACTTTTCTAAAGGCAAAAGAGAAAATATCTCCACGTATTCATCCTGCCAAATTTTCTCTTTTACCTCTTTTTTTAAATGCGCACCTAACGGGCCCTCGAAGCAGACATATACCTCACCCTTCGCCTTATCATCTAAACGCACACTATCTACCGCGTCTTTTTCAGTTTGAACTGACACCGTAACTCCTGCACTCCTGGTTTGCGATCCTTCCCCAAAACGTAAATCCCCCACCCCTAACAGTGAAGGGGATACACCCATCCCCGTTGTCCCTGAAGCCCTCCATGCAGGCAAAGGGGACACCTGAGCCCCCGAGCAGTCCGAACTTGGAAAACGCGCTAAAAAATTCCGCAGACTACTCGCTAAATCCCGCAATGCCGGATCGCCCCCCGCAAACGGTGCCGACCCCGCCGCCAGCCCCTGTGACGACCCCCCCGCTGGCGATACAAACAACATAGATGGTGACTCACCAGGCTGCACGGGAGCTGTGATCCCGCCAGCCGCTCCAAACGATCCCTGAAGAGATTCTCCTTGTCTCCGGTTGTCCCTGTCGCCATCCTGCGTCCTTGACTCCTGTCGTTGCCGATGCTGAATGAGGTGTACCTCCGACCTCATACGACTTCCTCCATCTCTCGGCGGAGGACCCCCAAGTGGGCCCCCAAACGGTTCCTCAGGCACCAGCCCGCCGGGCACGGCCGTCCACCAATCTTCGGATCCACGCCTGGCCCGACCGCCAGTGAACTCCTCCAGTTCTGGTCCCCGCCGTCGCTCCCTGGCAGGCCCCCCGACCGGCTCTTCACCAGGGGTACCTGCCGCTGCTGCTGCCACCTCGCTGACAGGAGCCGCAGCAGGCGCCACCCTCGGGCTAAGATGGCGCCGACTGCGCTCCGCTGGGCCCGCCCGTCTATTAGGATTCCTCCCAGGACGGGCAGCGCGCGACCGCGCAGATGAGCGCGCCGCCCGTCCCGGAGGGTCCCCGGAGGGGCTCCTGCGACGGACACGGGCCCTGGGGGTTACCTCAGGGCTTAGGCGCTCCGGAGGGCGAGTCCGGCGCCTCGCTTGAACTGCAGGCCCCGAGACAATTATCTGAGGCGCAGCGGCCGCCGCCGCCTCTGCAAATCCCAGCGCACCTTGCACCTGCTGCGCCAACCATTCTGCGCCCCGCTCCCCCGCCGCGCTCCTCAGCTGGGCTAACAAAGCTTCCACACTGCCTGACATTGTCTGTGACACGGGAACAGCGCGACCAGTTTGAATTTTCCCGCCGCGCGTCTGTTCCCGCGCCCCGCGATCTCGGCTATATATGCCGACTCCTCCCCTCGCGTCACCTTTAGCTCCGCCCCCTACCCTTGCGCAACGGCCCGCGCGCCGGGTCATGTGGGGCCTCCCACTATGCCTGGGCTCCCGTGTCCGGCCCCGGCCTGAACAGTTGGACATATGCATTCAGTTCAGTAATGGTCTCATTTAGTTCATTTAAAAAAAAATCAAGAAATGTTATGAAATTTTCAACCAAAAACCAAATATCCCTAACTCTTTCTGAGTAGTGGTCCCACAACCTATATGGTTGAAGTTTTTTTTTAATATTTTTGCTGACCTAATGCAATAGGGTTCATGTTTATTGTGATTGGTATTCTGTACTTGCACAAAGTGTTATGAACATTTTCATGAATGGTGAGAAACAAAAAAAATGTCTATATACCTTAAGGTGTAGTTGAGTCTGTAGCTGTCAGTGTATGGTGGGAGTTGTAGTTGTGCACCAGCTAGAGAGCCACAAGCTAGTGAATAATATTCTGTTTCTGATGCAGCATAACAGTTATGAATTTCTCAGGCAATATCTTAATTATACATGGGTTACAGTTCTGTAGCTTTTCATGCCAGAGATTGCTCAGTGCTCACTATGGTAACAGCTTGTCTGGGTGGAAGGGAGATATGTTAAATGCTTTTTATGAAAAAGTAGTATGCCAATGGCATCCAGACAGTCTGTTACTATGGAGTGGCACATCGAGAACTTCTGTGGATCCTCAGTATTGGACGGTGATGACTTGTTGATAACATATCTCTCTAGCGTTAGACGATTGTCGTACTTGACGACAGCCAATGCAATTAAACGTTTTTTAATGGCCACATCATTCAGGCAATCAGATTAACTTTTTTTATTTTAAACCCAAAAAATCCACCTTTATGCTGCCTCAGATATGACATGTTTAGGCTCCTGGAAACAGGAGCAGTGTGCTGCTGGCATGAAAAACGGTACATTTTTATCCCTCTGTGATGAACATATGGAAATCGTCCAGGCACTTTAGTATGTCATTGTGTATGCTAACCCATTTAACGCTCCATGTGCATGATGGCTATTACTCTGACGTGTGGCATAGTATGTCCATAAGCTGCTACATCCTATTGTTGTATCTATTATACAGTGAGATTCACGTGAAAGAGACCCTGAATATTCTGTAATAATTCTCGCTAGGATAAACCAATCTGCTCTTCACTATATGGAGCTTTTATCAAGCTGGCATGCCCCCGCATTGGAGCAGTGAGGTAGGCACCCAACAGCCATTGCACCATTTAACCCCTGTTTACCACTTCCGAATGCATACCCCCACGCCCCTTCACTCAGTCACTCGACTTCTCATCAGAATGATGGCTTATGCAGGCATCCTCAAACTGCGGCCCTCCAGCTGTTAGGGAACTACAACTCCCATTATGCCCACTATTATAGATTATATAAATGCATGATGGGAGTTGTAGTTTCCCAACAGCTGGAGGGCCGCAGTTTAAGGATGCCTGGCTTAGATATTGAACAGCATGCCTTCATAGTGTGAATCTATTGGGTAATTAGTTTGTTTAAGTGATAGAATAAATTTAGGAAGATATATGATGTTCGTGACTTACCCTCAAAAAGTGTTTTGTGAAAGATGGTACAGATGCTGGAAACGACGGGATCATTGTTCCCTTCTCATGGTGGAGGCCACCTGAAAATGTCATGGGACACAATCGAGGACGTGCCACATCTTCTGGAGCAGTCATCTTTCGAGTGCATCTCCCGGTACACTACATTTTATTACTACCTCTATCATGTTTTTGGTAGATTTTCTGTTGTAAATAGTTCTCTGTTTGTATCACATCCTCACACAAAGGTAGCTTCAAGTATTGAGATTTATAATATAATTTTCATGATGTCTTAAATTGTCATATTAAATGTATCATAGGAAAGTATATAGATAAGGTGGAATGAAAGAGACATGCAGTGACTGACCTACCTCAAGATCTGCCTTCTCAATAGGTGGCCCATAGAAGGTGTCTCTATTGAAGCATCTAAAGAAGGGAATATCCCATCTCGAGAAGGATTGATCACTGTCTTGCACCAATAGGGCAATTCTTTACGTTCACTAGAAGGACACATTCCTCCTAACTACACTGACAAGCAACAGGGAAACAATGTTTTGAACTTTTGACTTTCAGGCTCCATATCTCACCATTCACTAGAGCTTTCAACATGAGTCTACCATAATTTTATAGACAATCATCTTGCCTATCTTATCCATAATTTTGACCTACAACTATTTGGTATATGCTTCGTTATACAGATTATTGTCATGTAACTGCATTGTTACTGTTTTGCTTCTAAAAATCTGAGTTTTAATTATTACTATTTTGTTAGTATTTTATAAATCTACCTTTAGCTTTCAGCAATGCTTGAATCCTTCTGGGCATGCTCTCGATCAGATTTAAGCATGTTGCGACCGAAATCTAATCCCTTGTCTCTTCTATGCGTTCCCAATAGTGCATATTGGTCATCTCACTTATGAACACAGCTTTTTCTTGAACTCTAACCTCAAGTGTTCAATTGGGTAAAGGTCATGGGACTTTGGGGGCCAATACAGGAACTCTACTTCATTGTCATTGAATCATTTCTTTACCATCTCGACATATGCTTTGGGTCGGTGTCCTGCTGGAATACTATGTCTTCCTTTTCATACCCATAGTACTTGAGTGTACAAAGTAACTTATCCTGTAGAATACTCACATATATCTCAGTATTGAGATATTGATCTTGGTCAAGCATCCAATGTCTTTGGATGTGAAACATCCCCATATCATCAGGCTTCTTCCACCAAACTTGACAGATCCTTCAATATCTCGATCTATTAGCCCCCTTTTCCCTTGATTCTTTCAGATTCTTTCTTGGCTGTTGGCCAAGAAAATTGCCAATCTGCATCATATGAGGCAATGAAAGCTGGAAAAATCTGAAAAGAAGTCCGTTCATCCATTCCAAAGCCAAGTCGTTGACATACAGGTAAAATATAGGAGTCAACAAGTCAGCTCATCATAAGGTCTATCAGTTCTAGAGTGACAAACACGGCAGTGGAGGTGGCTCGTATGCTTCGTAATAGTGAGATCAAAGACGTCCATGCAAGCACCATGCAACACGCATTACACAAGTTTGGAACGCTGGCCTGAAAAAAGGTGATGAAGCCTTGACTTCAATATTGTCATCAAGCATTGGCTCGAGAACTGGACAGTAGAAGATTGGAAGCAAAAAAACAAAAGTCAATAGACCAGGCTCCCTTGAGTGCAAATGGGTCTGGAAGAGTCCAGAAAAAAGATCGAGAAAATGAAGGAGGTGTCAAGTTTGGTGGAGGAAGCGTTATGATATGAGATTGTTTCACAGCCACAGACATAGGATAGGAAGCTCCCTTTTAATACTGGATCATCATGAGGAGAGCAAGGTAGTAGTAGGTTATTCTTGCTGGTAGTATCATTGGTTGGTACTAGAATTATGTATCAGCGGTATCCATAAAATCATGGGGCCGTGAGTATAATATTCATTATGCATAAAGTGGTTGGTGTATATTTAACTATGCACATATGCTAACATGCGTACTATGCCTAAATACCTGCTGACTGTGAGTATAACATACACTTTGTATGTTCCTTATATAGCCCATGATCCTGATTTGACTATTGGTATTTGATCTCTGTATGTTTATTGTATTACAGCCTACTACTTATAACCTACCATATATGTATATACAGTAACTAACACAGTCATTCATTTTGAAATTAGTGGTTCATTAATTGGATGGTATTATCTCTTTATGGGTCCCTGATGAACCCCTTGAATTGTATGTGGAGAAACGCATTGGACAAGATGAAATATTGGGACAAATTATTATTACTATCTTTTTTCTGATCTATTTGAATATATTTGACTATTTGTCTGTTGGTACTTTGTAGATGTGATATATAGACGTCCATCTAATCTGTTATACTTAAATTGTTGTGAATGAGGATCAATCCACTTGTATTTGGTATCAAAATAGTATATTTTTGTGTCTCTGTTACGGGTGGGGTCGCCCTTATTGGGGCGGGTGCTCCACATGTAGGTAGGTAGGTTATTGGTACAGTGTGTTTAGGGTTTATATTCAACATTTTTTATTTTATGGTATATTTAAAAGCTAAGTTTTAGAGTATCTTTAAGGTATATAACTCTTTCTTGTAAATTTTTTGTATATAATGGAGTTATAGCTAAGGTGTCTAGGGTAGTGCCCAACCAAAAATAGAGGGGTAAAGGTTGTTGGTTATAATATGTTTTATAATCCGAAGGAAAATGGCAGATGATAGTACTGTTTTATATGGGCTGGGTAAAAATCATCCGTAAAATCTGCGCTAAAAAACGGGTTAAAAAATGAAAACCGATTGTAACATACGGGTCGGATTCTATAGTACAATCTGATGGTATTTTACTTCTACCATGTAGACGAAGCCTAAGAGCAGTGAGACTGTGGAACTCTCTGCCAGAGGAACTTGTCATGGTAAATTCAATAACAGAATTCAAAAAGGGTTTGGATGCAGTTCTAGAGTGTAATAATATAACAAGTTATAGTAACTAGGATTCTGGAGAAGGGTCGTTGATCCAGGGATTTATTCTGATTGCCAGACGGAATTTTTTTCCCTAAAATGAGGACAATTTGCTTCTTCCTCATGGGGGATTTTACCTTCCTCTGGATCAATTCTACAGCACAATAGGCTGAACTGGATGGACGACTGTCCTTTTTCTTGGCCTTGTAAACTATGTAACAGTACAAGAGAAGACAATCAATAAATTTTTTCATCAAAATGTTGCTGTCACAACTCACCGAATCTGGCCTTTGAACCCTTTCGATCTTTTCATAGGATTTTATGTATAATTATAATTGTGACTTTATGTTCAAAAAATCTGGTTCCAAAATAAAGTGTAGACAAAAGCATATTTGAATTATGGCCACATAATCTCACATACCAATAGTTTGGATCCTCAACAAACTGGAGTCTTAAAAGTCAGGTCTATTAATGTTTTCATAGTTATTTATAGCAAAACACTTTAAGGAATAAGATTTCTCAGATTTAGAACATAGTACCAATATTTGCACAATTATTTATGTCTGGTGATAACAGTGTACTCTGATAAGGCAGGAACACCGGAGTAAGAAGTAGTCCAGGCCAAGAGATTGTAATGTCCACCATGGTTAACCAGCAGAAGCGATTAAAATATATTTTCATTGTACGTTAAATGGCTTTCTGTATGGCAATTCTCATTTAACATCTAGATTACATTCTTCATTCCACCATGAAACTCAATTTTCTTCATATTTTCCCAAAGTTTGACTTAGATTCTTTATTTTTCACTTGAAAAAAGGAGATGACCTTCTGTATGTTTTGTAAGTGGAATCCGTCATCATAGGACACACGTGTAGAGCTGGATTAATCATTTGGTGGCACTTTCCTTCTATAAGCATCTTTAGTATCTTTCAGGAAAAAAAACTGTACATTACAGCTCTTCAGTGTTTCAGAAATGAAAATGATAGCTTCAGACTATTAAGAAGGATCACGCACTTTCACAGAAATCTAAAGAAATGTCTATAGGTTTCCTAATGATGAGGCCACCAACTGTTTTATGAGCTCTTGTAGCTGCAACATGCAGAAATAAGCTTTATATTACTGTGCTGAAGTCTGATTGAGGCTAAAACATTAATGTGTATGCTATAATGGTAAATGAAATAACTACTGTGACCAGACAGACGAACTGGCCAGCAAGTGGCAATGTTAAAGAACATTTTGTAGTGCATAAATTTACAAGAATATTTCAGGAGTTGCTTAAAACATACTTGAATTTTCTGGTAGAAGCAAGAGTGTCACTGTTTGTGGCTATTAACTTTTATATCACATTTTTCACCAGTTTTTCCCTCTGCAGTCTCCATCTAATTTACAGTTGTCCCTGAGCTAGTGGGCGAAGAAGAGCTGCTATGTTGTCTCCCATACGAGATGCTACATCTCACTTACACGCAAACAAACACCGAACCAGTCCACCGATTTTTCTACAGCATACCCTCAGAAGCAACAATATAGAGGGCATTAAAGGGGTTGTCCAGCAAAAGAAAATAATCTGAAATAGGGCCAAGCTCAGCAGTAAAAAAAAAAAAAGTTATACTTACCTACAGTACCTGTCTCTCTGCTGCCATTCTGGAGCTCCTTGGCAATCTGTTCCTCTTCATCTTCACTTTTGGGTTCTCATCCAGACACACAGAACAGACTTGAGCTCCATTGTAAGTAAATAGAGAAGGATCCTCTTCAGCACATTGAGACTAGAACCCAGAAGTGAAGATGGGCCCCTGAAAGAATGAAAAGCAGGTCGGGCATGCTCAGCTGTTCTCAGAACCCCCATTAAAATGAATGGAAGAGTTCCGACCACCCCTTTGTTCTCAACAAAGACCTTCAGGGCTCATTCTCAAGATAGATGCCATAAATGTTTGAGATGGGAAAACCTATTAGGATACCTTTATTCAAGTCCTGGGAAACATTCCACAATAACATAACACAATAACATCAGGAAAAAAGCATGTAGATAAACTTGGATAAACTTCAGTATGATCAGCCCAAACTACCCAGGAACTTCTTAAAGATGTTAATTTTTAAGTCAAATGTTTCTTTACGAAATTAGGTTATGATCCAAGTTATATGTTTCAGTATATCATGTATTGATTCATCTCACCTCAGTCCTGTTTTCTTGGTTTCTCTTTGAATTCAGGGACGTGTTTACTGGCTTCTACTAGGCTGCAGTAGAAGCCAGGTCTGTAGCTATAGCAACCAGTGCTGGCAGCCTATCAGGATAAATCAAACAGGTCTGTAGCTATAGCAACCTGAGGAGCTGAATCAGCCCATACAACAGGGGATATCTCAGAATAGGTAGGACACTGTTAATGGACACATATTGCAAGGTGACTTGTTTTTGCAAGATCTTTTAAAATAAAAAGCAATCCTTGTAGTGAGACAACCCCTTTAATGATACTCAGAAATATACAAAAAGCATTTTGATTAATTTCTTTAAAAGCTTTGTCAATTTCAGAGTAGCATCCACATTGTCTGTTTTTCAGCCTTGTTCAATTTACATGAGCCATTCTTTTGTACATTTGCAAGGAAAACTAATATTCTTACAGGAAAACATCTTTGTCTGTCTTGGTCATTAAAAAAGATTGGAAGTGGGAGAAAGGGTTATTTGAATTTTGAATATGCCATTGCTGGAGGTGGTGAATACTGTTTAATCAGCAGACACCTCTACAGCTAGATTAGGTAAACGAGAATTTTGATATGCTAAGAAAACAATCTATCCAGGAGAAACGGATATTGAGTCTGAACGTGCAGCAGAAAGTGATTTGACACTTATTTTCTATGTTTTACGGTAATGAAAAACCTTCAAGAGACGAGACTTCCACAACACATGGAGATAGCATGCAAATAAAGATCTCAAACAAGTCTGGATTCCTGGTTTTAATTTACCATAATACGACTTCATAAAAGATATGTTGATTTCGGGAAAATAAAATTATGTTTTGCATGAACTAATGAGCCGACAAGGATATTTCTTAAATCGAGGTGCTGAGCAGGACCAAGAATAGACATTTTGGTGCAAGTAGGGCTAATGGTGCTCCCTTTCCCCAAAAAAATTCAAGCCCTAACCTGATGCATGCTGCCTGCACCCTCCCCAGCTAGGTGGAATTGAAAAAAATACAACATAATAGTGCCATTACCAGGGTCTATTAGGATGAATTTATATAAAGTAATATAGTGTATATACAAAAATAAATCCAGTTAACTGTAAATTCAATTCTCTATGGATGACACCTCAAAATAATGGTCATACAGTTACTACATAATATTGCTGTAGAAGCGACAAAAATTATCACAATACTGTTAATGCACAAACCAGTATACCAGGACCAATATTATTAATGACACCACTATACAAAGACCAAATAATGCTGCCACACCATGACCACATATCACCACAAAAGTGACTGAATAATACCGCCATACTTTTCCTGAATGTAAACCGTTATAGTACTACCACTAAAGTGTTTTTCCAAAAATAAGCCCTCCCCAAAAAATAAGCCCTAGCCTGATTTTCACAGATTCTTGGAGTAGGCTTTAAATATAAGCCCTACTCCAAAAATAAGCCCTGGTTAGTCAGCGCCTCCTGAGTGATGTCACCTGGGGCCCGCCTCCTGGGCAGTACCATTCCCGCCCACCCCCATAAACAGCCCTATTACAATGGAGGTTTTGTGGAAACCTCCAGTGTTTTCAGGCTGAAGGACCTGAGATGATGTCACAGTCACATGACTCACAGGTCCTTCAGCCCAGGCCAAATGAGTGAAATTTGGTAAGTGAAAGTTCAATGTATACACACACATACATATACACTCACATTTATACAATCATACAAGCAATCCTTTATCTTAAAAGTATAGCTACTGGGACTTGCTGGTAGTTCCCCAGCATGAAACACTTTCAAGATAAGGCACTGAAAGAATAGACACACACTCCATGGTTTTTGACTATAGGTTATGTACTTTATGTGTGTGTGTATATCATAGTTGGCAACTTTCGAAAATGAAAAAGCAGGAGAATCTTGGGGGCGGCGCGCTATGCGCGCCGCGGCAAAAATTTG
The DNA here is from genome assembly GCA_025379985.1 of Phyllomedusa bahiana. Taxonomy (NCBI): domain Eukaryota; kingdom Metazoa; phylum Chordata; class Amphibia; order Anura; family Hylidae; genus Phyllomedusa; species Phyllomedusa bahiana. The sequence goes on along the minus strand of JAODAL010000302.1, from coordinate 41,255 downwards.
CATGGACACGCCCCTCTTGTTGGTATGCCACGCCCCGTCAAAAAGCCCCACCCACACCACCAAAACTGCATAACGGTTTTTGGAAGAAAGCCAGGTAAGCCCTTATACCCCAAGGTAGTAGCCCCCCACAACCAGTAGTGCCCCTTACGGGCCCGGGTAGATGCCCCCTTGAGCCAAGTAGATGCCCCCTCTGTAGCCAAGGTAGAGCCAAATTGTAGCCAGGTAGGTGCCCCCCAATGTTAGCCAGGTAGGTGCCCCCATTGTTAGCAAGGTAGGTGCCCCCATTGTTAGCCAGGTAGTGCCCCCATTGTCAGCAATGTAGGTGCCCCCATTTCACCCCAGGTAGTGCCCCATCTGTTTGCCAGGTAGTGCCCCCCATTGTTAGCCAGGTAGTGCCCCCATCTGTTAGCCAGGTAGTGCCCCCATCTGTTAGCCAGGTAGTGCCCCATCTGTTTGCCAGGTAGTGCCCCCTCTGTTGCCAGGTAGTGCCCCCTCTTTTTGCCAGGTAGTGCCCCCTCTGTTAGCCAGGTAGTGCCCCCATCTTTTAGCCAGGTAGTGCCCCCATCTTTAGCCAGGTAGTGCCCCCTTTGTTTTTTGCCAGGTAGTCCCCCCTCTGTTGCCTGGTAGTGCCCCCTCTGTTGCCAGGTAGTGCCCCATCTGTTAGCCAGGTAGTCCCCCCTTTGTTGCCAGGTAGATGTCCCCTCTGTTGCCAGGTAGTGCCCCCTCTGTTGCCAGGTAGTGCCCCCTCTATTACCAGGTAGTGCCCCGCTGTTGCCAGGTAGTGCCCCCTCTGTTGCCAGGTAGTTGCCCCTATTGTTCGCCAGGTAGTGCCCCTAAAAGCTAATAAAAATCAAAAAAATAAAATCCACTTACCTTACCGGGCTCCTGCAGCGGGGCCAGCTCCTGCCCGATCTCTTCAGCGGCGCAGGGGAAGTGAGAGCAGCCGCGCTCACTCCCCTGCAGCCCGCGCGTCACTTCCCCCTGCGCCGTTCACCTGTATGTACGGCGCACACACCGGCGCCGTACATACGGGGAAAGGAGGGAGGGGGGAGCGATCCCTCCTCCCCGCACAGTGAGACCGCGGGCGGGTGAGCGGCCGCTGCGGCCGCTTCACCCGCCTGTAGCGCTACTCTTGCGCCGCGGTAATTTAAAGGACCCCCACCGCCTGCAGGCGGCGGGAGGAATGCCAACTCCCCCGGGAGGGCGGGAGGGGACCCCAAATAGCGGGACCCCCCCGCCAAAAAAGAGTTGGCATGTATGGTGTATATATAACGCTGGTACTTGATTCCAACAGTCAGCTGACAAGGAACTAAGGGCCACATATATGAAGACTGTCTAGTTCTAAAACTCACAGTATATAACATAGAAACCAAACAGAGCGGCCCTTTCATTTTTCCTGGTCACTATATGAAATGAAAGTGGCGCTCTGATTGGTTGCTATGGGCAACAAAGTGAGCTTTAGACCTAGACAATTTTTATAAAACATGTGGCCCTAAATGTCCCAGCATGCAGTGTCTACACCCGGGTTAAAAAAATAAATAAAATAAGCCCTCCCCCAGAAATAAGCCCTAGCCATTTTCTTGGAAATTAAAATAATATAAGACCCTGTCTTATTTTTGGAGAAACACGGTAATACCAATATTCTTGCCATACAGTGATCATATAGGAGTAGATGCCATTTGTGAATAGGTGCTCTGCAGACATATAAGTAATAATATGGCAGTTACATTCAGTGACCCACAAGTGACTTCTTCTCTGACTGAAGTCGTTCCTTTTCTCTTTTCTTGTTCATCAGGTCTAGAGTGTCATGATGGGTCCTCTTGGCCGCGACTCGTCCCCGCAGAATTTACCACACAAATTTCTTAGAATCCTCACTTTTTCAGCACCTTTTTACCCATTTTCCAACTCTGTATAAACTTTGCATGGGGTAATAGATGGAGGTGGAGAGCTATAGGGTGATAGGCAGAGGTGAACATCTATGAGGTGACAGGTGACATTGTATTTTGTGTTGGCACTAGGCTGCATAACACAATGGTGGAGGTAGAGTCAGGAGAGTGGATACAAGCCACTACTTACAGGCACAATCTTCTGGGTGGAGACAGAGAACCAACCCCCTGGAGACTGTGCTGTGGTTGTGGCCTTTACCCCTCAGGATCATCTTATGAGACCTGTACTCTGTTCAGGACATGGAGTTTAGTACTGTCATGTTTTTTGTCTGTTTTTTTTTTTACACGTTTCCTCCTTTGGACTGCATTATATTTATTACGTCAAACCAGTATTTGATTCATTTCTTTAATAAATCAGTTACTAAGGGATGTTGTCATGGAGCATTTATTTAAATAAAGTGGATCAGTAAAGGAGTTGTCTTACAGACGCCACTCCCTTACTGTTCCTGTGGATTGGTGTTGGCCATAGTCGTTTGTAGTCACCCATGGCTGACACTAATCCCCTTCCATTGTTACCCCAGTACCTCACACACTAGGGGTACTGGGAAGAGCCAGGTGACTGTTAGCTGCAAACCCTCTAATGTGATGATCTGCTTCTGGGGCAGATGCGGGCTGGTATTTTTAGGGTGGAAAGGGATTGATACATATGGACTTTCCCATCCTGAGTAATATCACGCTGCAGTTGCTAGTTTTACCTTGGCTGGTAATGAAAAAAGGAGAGGATCACATATTGTTTTCTTTTTATCATTAAAGAAAAAATTATTATACAAAAACTAAAATAACATAGTTATTCCTTTACCATATTTTCATAACCAGTTAAGTTAAGACCAGCTGCTGCTGCCTGATACTATCAGGATAGTATCAGGATATTGGATCCTTCCTACTCTAAAATACCATCCCACAGCTGCCCAAGAAGCAGGCCATCACATTAGAGAGTCCACTTCTGGTGGTATACTAGATCTTCCCAGTACTCTTGGTGCGAAGGGGACTGGGGTAATAGGGAGAGGAGATTAGTTTCAGCCTGCGGTGACGAGAAACAACAATGGCTGACACCAAACCCCAGCGCTACTAATAGAAAGGCATCTAACAAACACTTCCATTATTAACACTGGAAAAAATTTTAAAAAAGCAAAACACAGACACAACTGAAAAAGCACTTTATTTAAATACTTTCCGACACCAGCCATCATTGACCATTTTTTTAAAGAAATGGATCCAATGGTCATCCAACGAAGTCCATTGAGTCCTCCATAGTCCAAAAGGGGAAACTTGTTAACAAACAGAAACTCTACACTAATGTATAATAGGCTGAAAAGGTTACCTGGCACCAGGAAAAGATGGGTGACACCCAATTCCCCACAGTAACCTGCTTTCATATTGTAGCCTGCTGTGGGGGATTTGGTGTTACCCAGCTTTCCTGGATGCTCAAAAGGCTATGCAGTGCCCACGAAAGCTGCATGACAATCTGCACAGCAGGGACCCAGGAAAGCTGGGTGCTTGCCGTGGGTGATGTGTGCCCTAAACAGTAATACTACTTTTACTACTTTCAAATAGTAAAGTTTCTTCAAACATTTATTACGGTCCCATTTGTGCCCCCAGTTGCGGTCTTCCTTTGTACCCCCATATAGAAGGTGAGCCCCCAAAGTTAGGCAGGCAGCCCCAAAAAATTAGTTGGACAGATAAGTAGGCAGACACCATCAATTAAGTAGGTAGACCCCCTAGGTAGGTAAGCAGGTATTGTAGGTAGACCGCTATTAGAAAAGAAGCCCTCATTAGGAAAATAGAGTCCTGTATTATGCAGGCAGGCAGAACACCCTATGAAGCGGGGACACGTGCGTCGGCCGGCACCACCCATGACATATATTCAAAATTCGTCAAACTCCAGACCTGAATTCTCCCAAAAGTGTTCTTGTGATTTACATTCAGGAAGCTCTGTGGATACGGTTATAAAGGGAAAAAAAATTACTCTATAATTGCATCATATCTGCTCACTGAAGCTGTTAGTCATGTGTCTGATTGTTAAGGGAGCCTCTGGGCACTCTGAACTATAGGGTCCAGACATAGCAGTGACCCCCATAGTTATGCCATTGTTAAGGATATTTACATGTATATTTCATGTCATAATTTGTTGAACATCCCTGATTTCTTTTTTCTCTGCCTCTCAAAAGCGGAGCAGAACAGCTTTGGTGCAGTCTGTCATGTAGCAGGTATTTTCTCTGATGCTAACAGATAATTCTAAGTGACAGAATTTCAAAGCTAAGAACATCTGCCAGTGAAATGAAGGATGAAATTGGGAAACTGCATAGTGTCCTTGTGGGGACACAGATGATGAATTCCCACTAATCTCAGAAATTATCTATTTTAAGTGTCAGGATTTGGCAACTTTTCAATACCATTTGGTCAATAGGAACATATTAACATTTTCCCCTCCAAAACAGTTACGTTTGAAGTGGAGATGTAGCTTTAGGGGCTGCAAGCAGTCACACCTGAGCCTTTGTGCCTGAGGGGGGCCCAATGATGATCTGTGTTTTGAGGTAAGTTTAATAAATGGCAAATGATAGGTGATAGGCCTTGTTACACAATTGTCACTGGGGCCCAGGTACATTATGTTTTTAGTATAGTTATTACAATTCTTGAATTCCAAGCCAAATATTATAACACAAACAAGTGCTGAGCAGGTTTCTGTTGAGCATTGCAAACAGGGCATAAGCAAGGACCCACACAGCAAAATCCAGGATGGTTCTTCATCAGTGTTGTCGTGAGATTCCTTGGACCCCAACCCACCAAGCGCTGTTTTTAATGCCTTCATACATGGTACAAGGTATTTTGAGCAAGTAGGAGCCATGTTCTGACTGGTATCTCTGCTCCTACCATAACTGTGCCCGGTGACTGATTTTATTTACATCACTTTGTTGTCATCAATATTCATGTGTTTGTTTTATGGGATCTATTTAAAGAGCCATCAAACAAAGTGACAATGTTTAAAACAGTAAATACGTCAGTTGTGTCCTCTCTTTGTTTTACTTGGTAGGACATTCATAGTTCATTAATTTAGTGCAGCGTAATTCAAGTTGTAAATATGTTTCTTTGGAAAAAAAATACAACCTGCAAAATCACGAGATGCATATGAATGATGTAAAATGCTTTCTATAGCACTATTGAAACAAAATGTGTTTAATGTTAGTAAATCCACTTGCAGAAAGCTGCTGGTTATGTTATTGGACAGAAAATATATGTACAACTGCGCACTTGTTCATAGTAACTAAGGTAGTAGAGCTAAGGTTACTTAGCTCACTTGTTATATCACAAGTTATTTGTGGGCCTGCAGCAGTTCAATCTATTAAACCCCAGACATCTATATTTATTACCTATCCATGAAAGCAGAGTCATATGCAAGAGGGTGGTTACTGGATCTTTGTTTTTAATGTTTGACCTAGCCAACCGAGCTGCCTAGCATGGTGGTTGTACAGGCTACAAAAGATTACCATATCCTTTTTTATAAGCCCTGCTGAACAGACAGTAGCACAGGAGGTAGTGATCAATGGCTCCTTGAAATACAAGCAAAGAAATGGGGGACAGCTTTCTGTTTTCCAATGTTGCCCACTTAAGGGGTTGTATCATTACATTAAATGGTCTTCAGAATAAGGGGACAGTGAAAACAAGCAACTTTGCAATTGGATGTTATTTGCAAAGCTGTCTTGTTTTCACAGTATCCCTTATCTTCTTTTTCTGTAAACACTGTTCCCCAGTGCTGGTCGGATTCCACCGCCTTTCAATACATTGGCTGACGACTCTACTAATTTATATTCTGTCTGGCCCCCGGTCGTATTCACGGGAGCGTGCATATCTGCCTCTCTCACTCAGAATAAGGGGCCGGCAACAATTTCACTCTGCACAGCCAGCAGCTCCACAATAACACTGCAGCTGCTTCCACAATCAGAAAACAGCAGAATTGTTCTCGGTGCCTAATGCTCCTGCGTGTAAACATAGAAAGAAGACAGATTTGTGCTGCTCTGGAAGACTGGATTCATCTGTAACAAATCTCCAGCTTTGAGAGGAGAAGAAATCAGTGCTTTGAGTTTGTAGAAGACTGTCTAGACTGAATGCAGGCCTGTAGTATGTAAACATACAGCTCTTACAAAATAAGACTGCATAGGGAGAGGAACGACACAGTGACATGTGGACTCAGACAAAAAGGGGTGGAAGAGCATGAACAGTGAAGGGGGGATGATGACATCCCCCTTCAGTTAAGAAACACCCAGCCGGGAGGGGAAGAAACGCCCCTGGATTTGAACAGCTGAGAAGCTAAAAGTACAATGAAATACACGAACTGATGAAGCGATACATCCCCTTTAAGGCCTGAACCCTAAGGGAACACAATGAGGAGGAGTCATTGCCAGGCATTGCTGCTCTGAACCTGGCTTCAGAGATGTCCAAGAGTGCAGGACTGTTATCTCTCCTGAGACATGTGCTCAACGTAATATCACTTCAGAATATCTATTGGTCTAACTGCTTACCTACGCCATGTATCAATAAGTCTTACTGCTCACCTACTGATATATCTATGTCTTACTGCTCACCTACAGATGTATTTATATGTCTAACAGCCCAACTATCTCTTCTCTAACTGCCTCTGCCAATAACCTATCTTCCACTAACATCCAGTATCCACTGGCTGCCCTAGAGCCTTTAGAGAAAGCGTTTCTTGTATCGTGTCCTGTTTACCGTGTACCGAACCGTTACGCACCCGTTTCTCGACCACGAACCTTTGCCGCCTGCCCTGACCTCCTGCCTGTCCCCGACTACGCCTATGTCTCACGATTTTGTACCACGCACTGCCTTGGCTGCCACCGCAAGCAAGTCATGTGGAAGCGACCTGGTAGTTCCCCGCCGCAGCAAGTCCATCCCGCTTTGCGGCGGGCTCTGGTGAAAACCGGGTTCTACTTAGAAGCCGCTCCCTGGTACAGCTTACACCATCGCTTGCGGTGTTCCAGCGGATCCACTACCAGCAACCGTGACACTGGTGTGTATGAGTAGTGCTGACCGCAAAATGCTGCATATTAACGGTAGTTAAAAGATGCACTTGGCAGTATCTATGTACCCATAAAGTTATATGTAGCAGAACCCTACATATTTAGTATCCACTTGAAGGATATTTTCCATTTCAGAAATTTACAGTCCATCACTTTTTTGTAAATATTCTGGATGACATGTCCCAATATGCAAGCGCCGTTTTTTTGGTCTATTTTGCGGCAAAAACACTTGACGACATTTTCACATATATAAATAAACTGTCGTACACCAAAACTAGGCGCATTATACGCTGGGCACGACACATTGTATTGTACCTAAAAAGGCCCATTACATGTAGTAGCAATGATACGCTGTGCGCCTTCATAACGCAATGCGCCTATTGAGGCGCATTACATACACTAGTAATGATAAGTTATGCACTGCGAGTTGCGCAATGTGCCTTTTTAGGTGCATTAAGTTTACTATGCAAGGTATACCAGACGGCAGATTTTTGAGAGGATCGGACTTTATACTGATTTAATGCACCTGAAAACTGCTGCGGCGCTACTAATTTTCAGACATGTCGCCCTATATCTTTTCATGGGACAACACTGAAGATATCACACTTTAATATAATGTTAAGTACTCAGGGTACAGCGTGTATAACAGTGTAAATTTGGTGTGTCCTCAAAATAACACACAGCCATCAATATCAAAAGCGCTGGCAACAAAAGGGAGTGCACCACTAATTGAAAATGGACAAATTGTGCCCAATTTGCCATTTTCCCTCTACAGTGTAATATAACTCATTAGTGTTAGAAGGTCTCAGGTGTGAGTGAAGAGCAGCTGTGTTAAATTTGATGTGATCATTCTCACATGGTTTGGGGCTGCATGAGTGCTGCTGGCTGTGGGGAGCTACAGTTCATTGAGGGAACCATGTATGCCAACATATACTGTGACATACTGAAGCAGAGCATACTCCCCTACGTTCGGAAACTGGGTCGCAGGCAAGTATTCCAACATCATAACGACCCCAACCACACCTCCAAGATAACCACTGCCTTGCTAAAGAAAATGAGGGTAAAGGTGCTGGACTTGCCAAGACATTGACGGCTGTGTGTTGAGTTATTTTGAGGGCAAACCAAATTTACACTGTTATACAAGCTGTACACTGACTACTTTACATTTTATCACGGTGTTATACTTTCAGTGTTGTCCCATGAAAATATATAATACAATATTTACAAAAATGCAAGGGGTGTACTCAGTTTTGTGAGATATTATAAATGTCTGAAATGAAAAATATGCTTTAAGCGGTGATTAAATATGTGGGGTATTGTTACATTCAACTCTGTGGGTCAGATAGATACAGTCTAGTATATCTTTTATACCGTTAGTAAGCAGCATTTTGTGGCTAGCACTATTCACAAAACCAGACAAAGTGTCATATCTTCAGTGTTGTCCCATGAAAAGGTATACACAAAATTCAAAAAATGTGAGGGGTGTAGTTACTTTTGTGAGGTACTGTATGGCATATTGATTGGGGAAAAATGATAATTAATAAATAGGAATAAATAAAGAGTGATGTGCATGCACAGTCACCACTCAGTTCTGCAAGAAGGCTTTTGGTAGGCATTTCTCAAGATAGGTGCGGGTCCCAGAAGTCAGTCCTGCACCTGTCAGATATTTATCACATACCCTATTGATATAGAAAACATATATATGCACTCACCATTTATATCTGACTGCTGCAAATCAGTCCATAATGTAACCATGGGATGTGCTCAAAATATGATGTTCTGTTAACACCCATATTACAGCAAAAAACAAAAATTCCAAGGAAAATCCAATGGAAAAAGTTAGGCACTATCCTTATATAAAACATATAGAAGCAGCTTTATTGAAAAAAATTATAGAAACTGCAGCAGAATCAATGTGAACATAAAAGTTAAATACAAAAGGCCACATGACGGGTACGTATTTTGATTCTTGATGACTCTTACTCATAGCAATGTCTGAAATGGGAAAACCACTTTAATATAACTCTTTCCAACTGTGTTCATAGATTGTAAGCTCTTGCAAGCAGGGCCCTCACACCTTGTGTCTCATCTGTAAGTAGCTTTCACTGTGTAATGTCTGTCTTTTGTCTGTAATTATACCCTCTACATTGTAAAGTGCTGCGGAATTTGTTGGCGCTATATAAATAAAGATTATTATTAACTGTGGCTATCTTGGCCCATTTTTCAGCAATAGGTGTGAGACATACTGAATTGGTCAGTCCACAATCAATCTTTTATAATTTTTCTCATCGATGAATGATAAATAAGTGTATTAAAATAAGTAAAAAATTTTTTTATGTATATACTGTATATTTATATATATATAATATATATATTTAAGTGTGTGTGTATATATATATAATATATATATATATATATATATATATATATATATATAATACACACTCACACGGCCACTTATTAGGTACACCATGCTAGTAACGGGTTGGACCCCCTTTTGCCTTCAGAACTGCCTCAATTCTTCGTGGCATAGATTCCACAAGGTGTTGCAACGATGCTCATTTGGTACCAAGGGGCCCAAAGAGTGCCAAGAAAATATTCCCCACACCATGACACCACCACCACCACCAGCCTGAACCGTTTGATACAAGGCAGGAAGGATCCATGCTTTCATGTTGTTGACGCCAAATATCTGACCCTACCAATCCGAATGTCGCAGCAGAAATCTGAGACTCATCAACCAGGCAACTTGTTTTTTCCAATCTTCTACTGTCCAATTTCGATGAGCTTGGGCAAATTGGAGCCTCAGTTTCCTGTTCTTAGCTGAAAGGAGTGGCACCCGGTGTGGTCTTCTGCTGCTGTAGCCCATCTGCCTCAAAGTTCGCCGTACTGTGCGTTCAGAGATGCTCTTCTGCCTACCTTGGTTGTAACGGGTGGCTATTTGAGTCACTGTTGCCTTTCTATCAGCTCGAACCAGTCCGCCCATTCTCGTTTGACCTCTGGCATCAACAAGGCATTTCCGCACACAGGACTGCCGCTCACTGGATGTTTTTTCTTTTTCGGACCATTCTCTGTAAACCCTAGAGATGGTTGTGCGTGAAAATCCCAGGAGATCAGCAGTTTCTGAAATACTCAGACCAGCCCTTCTGGCACCAACAACCATGCCACCTTCAAAGGCACTCAAATCACCTTTCTTCCCCATACTGATGCTCGGTTTGAACTGCAGGAGATTGTCTTGACCATGTCTACATGCCTAAATGCACTGAGTTGCCGCCATGTGATTGGCTGATTAGAAATTAAGTGTTAACGAGCAGTTGGACAGGTGTACCTAATAAAGTGGCCGGTGAGTGTATAATACACACAACAAATACAAAAAAGACTGTACTCCTAAGTCCTTATGTGCAGTCTCTCTATTCACCAGACTTCGCCTGCCTTCAGTAACTGGGACAGGAAGTAGCTGCCTGACAGCAACTTCATGTCTGTGACACTAGCACTGAAGGGGCTTTTTTCTTATTCAGCCAGACACCCAGTGGACCCTCCTCTTATATCTTACTTGACAGTCAATCACTATGGGCGACATGTATGAAGGAAGGTGCGTTGAAATGAATAGTCTCATTTTCAGTGTATAATGCGCCTGATGTATGAAAGTGTTTTTTGTGCAATTATAAATGGTGTGTAAAATTCGACGCGCTTCGCCTATGTGTTAGGCGCATTACAGAACTTAGGCGCATAAGTAATGCGCCTAACATGTATTAAGGTTATAGACAGACTGGAAATAAGAGAAGTCATTAGAATAGCATGTCAGTGAATAGAAACTATAGTGCTGATCTTGCTTGGAGGACCACAGGTCCCAGCAAGACCTGTGGTGTGCTGGCTCTTGCCATATGTGGAATAAAGGGTGAGAACAGCAAAACTACATTTCAAATTTAATGTAGTCAAAATTAACATTTTAAAAATCTGAAAAACATCATCAGTGGGTTATTTAATATAAAATTAGTTTAAGATTCTTTTCATTTTCAATACAATTTATAGGAGATATTTTTATATTTTTGGGATATTGTATATTTTTATATTATTTTTATATAACATTTTTTATTTAATTTAAATAAGTTAATTTTATATAGTTTGATAATTGTCATAAATTACTTTTTATTAATGTACTGGTGTAAGTTGAGAAATATTGGACATTTTTGCCCCCTTACAGCAAATCTAGCTCCACTTTGTCTCCTCAGGCTCAGGCAGATCACATTGAAATAGGTCTGCCTGTCAGAGCAGTAATGCGCCTAGTTTTGCCGAACCACATTCATGTATGTGTCCAATCTCACAAATGTGGTGCGACACATCTCTATAACGCCCCCAGAACGCGCCCAGAACACCCCTTCATGTTAGACGCATTACAAAGTGTCGAGTCTTACGAACAATGCGCCTAACACATACTAAAGGTGCATTAGACATCATAGCCGGCTCAGTTAGGTGCATTGTTCGCCAGAAAAAGGGTAAAACCCTTTCATATATGTCGCCCTATGAGGGAAAGTCTAGTGATATCTGTTCAGGACAAAGGAAAAAGGGGTGTGCATAAGAAACCTGTATAATTCTGACTTTAACCCCTTACCGACATTTGCCGTACTCATACGGCAATGTCGGGTAGGGGTTCCCGCAAATTGCCGTATGAGTCCGTCAAGGCGATCTTGCGCGTTCACAGGCGGAGCGCGCAACATCGAGGGATTTAACCGGCGGTATATTACCGCTGGCTTATGCCGCTTCCCACGCAGGAGTGAGCTCGGCCGCGGGGGATAAACCCCCGATTGTCGCGGACATCGCGGGCTGCGGGCGGCAGGATGTTTGCTCCTGCTGCCCGCCGATCCCGGCGCTGTCAACGGGCTGTGCGCCGGTTACTGATCTCCTTACCAGGAGCCCGGATGCTGAATGACAAGCATCCGGGTTGTCTGGTTGAGTCCGATGCCCACAATGCATTGTGGGCAGACGTGACAGACAGATTGCCATGGAGACAGCATACAGGCTTATAAGCTGTATGCTGCATCTCTATATTGCAAATGAAACGATCTGACGATCGTTCATGTAATTCCCCCCTGGGGAAAAGTGGTTAAAAAAGTGTGAAAAAAGTAAAAAAAGTGTAACAAAGTAAAAACACAAACACAAAAATAAAATAAAAATAAGTTACACCGCCCTTTTCCCCTTTACAAACGGCCAATCGCCCCAAAAAAGATCAAAAATAAATAAAAGTACCCATATTGTATCAACGCTGGTGCGTAGAGACCCAACCCATAAATCTGTCACATTAATTTTAACCCGTTACGGTGTACGCCGTTAAAAAACAAAAACAAAAAAAACAGTCATAGTAATTGCGATTTTTGTACATCCTGCAGCACAATAAAAATGGAATAAAAAGCGATTCAAAAACTATATAAACGCCAAAGTTTGTACCAATTAAAACGTCAGTTCATCCCGCAAAAAATAAGTCCTTACACAGCTCTTGTATACGGAAAAATTAAAAAGTTCTGGCTATTAGAAGGGATAAGCGATGCATAAATATTGTTTTACACAATAAAAAAAATTTGTACTTTCAAATAAAAAACTACAATAAAATGGTTATCACCGTAGTCGTCACCCCTCTACCCACAGAAATAAAAACTTATTTGTCACGGATACTGCTTGGTGAACGCTATTAAAAATAAAAATAAAAAAAACACTGCTAGGATTGCCAGTATTTTCTTCACCCTTGCCTTCCAAAAAAACGGATTTAAAAGCGATCATTAAGTCTTGTCCCCCTCAAAAATGTTACAATAAAAACGTAACTTCATCCCGAAAAAAAAAAAAAAGTCCCTATTACAGCTCCATAAGAACGAATAATAAAAAAAGTTTATGGCTCTCATACTGAAAGGTGATGCAATAACCGTGTTTTCCTTTTCAAATAAAAGTGTTTTTATTGTGTTAAAAGCAGTAAATATAAAAAAAAATATACAAAATGTGGTATCGCTGTAATGTATCAACCTGCTTGAGGGGGAAAAACTAGAATGTCATTTATACCGCAAGTGTTCCGCGGTATAAAATATAAAAATAAAAAACACACAGGCGATTGCTGTATTTTGTACAAAATGACCTCACAAAAACTAATAAAAAAGTGATCAAAGATCCACATCCCCCATTATGGTACCTATATATACATCCAACTCATCTTGTATAATACAAGCCATAAGCAGCTCCATATGCAAAAAATTTAAGAAAAAGCTATGGCTGTCAGAATAGGGACAACATAAAACGACAACTTTTTTATAAAACTCGCTTCTATTGTGTAAAAGTAATTGGAAAATAAAAAACTATATAAAATTTATATCATTGTAATTGTACCGACCCCCATAGTAAAGTTAATCCCGTCATTTATCCCTATGGCGAATACTGTAAAATGAAGCCCAAAAACAATGCGGAACTGGTTTCCCCCTCCATTTTCCATGACCCAATGCTAAAAAAAAAAAACTAGGAACACCTGTTGCGCCCAAAATGCAAATACACCCTTAGATGAGATCCTGAGGGTTGTTGAATCCAAAATAGGGAAAATTCTGGGAGGTTTTCACTGTTCAAGTAACTTTGGGGATTTGTGAGATGCGCCATGGCCCCACAATATCTGTGCGCCAAAAGCCAAATAGCGCTCCCTCCCTTGTTACCCCCTGCCATGCGCCCAAAACAGCAGTTTACACCCACATGTTTAGGGTATTGCGAACTTGGAAGAAATTGCGTAACACAATTTTGGGGATTTTTTCTCCAGATTCCTTGTTAATAAATTAAAAATTTTCTGCTAAAATTGCAGATTATTGGAAAAAAAAAATATCTTTTTTTTTTATTTTCAGAGTCCGAACGCTTAAACAAAAATTTGTGAAAACGCATGTGGGGTCGATATACTCACTACACCTCTGGATATATTCCATAAGGGGTTGTAGTTTCCAATATGGGGTCTTTTTTAGGGGTATTTATTAAGTGTTGGAACTTAGGGTGTCCTGCAAACCTGAAAATGGCCCTAAATAAAATTTAATGAAAAATCGAGGCCCCAGAGTCCAGTAAGTGCTTCTCCTATCTGGGGCTAGTGGGTTGAGCCAAAAATAATGCACTAGGGCCACTTTGGGATATCTCTGGGGAAAACGGCAGAATCTGGGGAGAATCATTAATTAATTTGCATTTCCCTGGATCACATTTACCGTTATTCTTGTCAATAATGTATTAAAATTGAAAATCTGCAAAAAAAAAATGAAATTTTGAAATTTCACTTCATTTGCTTTAATTCCTGTGAATCACTAATGGGTTAATAAACTTCCTAAATTCGGTTTTGGAATACTTTAAGGGTTGTAGTTTCTTAAGAATGAGGGCATTTATGGGGGTATCTAACATATCAGGTCAATCAAAGTCACGTTAGAACTGGAACTGGTCCCTAAAAATATGTATAATGCAAATTTTTTCTTGAAAATTTGAAAATTACTACTAAAATTTATATGGCCCCACTAATGTGCGTAAAAAAAAAAAAAAGACATGTAAAAAAAAAAAATGATGCCAAACTACAGCAGACATATGTAGATGCTAGTTTATAAACTTATTTTGAGGTGGAATAACTATCTGTCTTACATGCAGAAATTTTTGAAGTTTGAAATTGGTAAATTTTTCACATTTTTCACCATAATTTGATATTTTTCACAAAAAACAATAATTTTATGGACCAAAAATTTTTACTATCTTATAGCACAATATGTCACGAGGGGGAGAAAACAAATCTCTGTATCACATGGGATAGGCTTTAAAGTGTCAAATGTTTTTCTCAACATAAAGTGACAACATGACAAATTTCAAAAATAGAGCTATGTCAGAGAGGACCAAAAACTGGCTCCGGCTGGTAAAGGGGTTAAGACAGGCGTTTTTTTTTTGGTGACACGTTAGTTTTTCCCTCCTCGCCTTCTGAAAGACATAATTCTTTTTTTTTCCACCTACATAGACACATGAGGGACCTTTTATTTTGCAGGACAAAGTACTTTCTAATGGTGTTATTCACTATACTATAGAAGATACTGGGAGAAACCGCAAAAAATTCCAAGGGGCCAAATTGTCGAAAAAAAATGTATTTTCGCATGTTTCGCGGGGGTTTTTCTGTTTACTGCGTTCCATCTTCGGTAAATATAATGTGTTATCTGTATTCTTCAGGTTGTTACGTATCTGGCAATGCCAAACATGTAGGGTTTGCTTTATGTTTTGGTACCGTAAAAAAATTCCAAACATTTTCTATTTTTGAAATTTGCGCCACGGGCGCCATTTTGTGTGGCGACGCCAATAACTTTTTTGTACTAACACCTCACGGACGTCAGTGAGGGGCATTTTTTTCGGCTGAAGGTGTACTTTTTATCGTCTAGAACTTTGGAATGTATCGACTTTTTTGATCATTTTTATTCAATTTTATTGCGTGACGTTAGAATGACAAAAAAACGCAATTTTGCCGTTTGGAATTTTTTTCTTCTACGGTGTTCAGCGTACGGGATAAATGATGTTATATTTTTTATAGATCGGACTTCTTCGGACGCGGCGATACCAAATATTGTGTAATTTTTTATTATTTTATTGATGTGTATTTGTAAAATGGGGAAAGGTGGGTGATTTGAACTTTTAATACTTTTTTTTTGTTTGTTTACTTTAAAACTTTATTTTTTATTTTTTCTTATGTAGCATTGAGGCCACCTGTGGTACTTGACCACCTAGGTGGCGCGAATGTTTTACACCCTAATGCATTGCATAGGCAATGCATTAGGGTTGTACAAGATGGCGGTTTCCCACTTCCTGTCTGCGCGGACGGAAGTGGGTGCAAACGCCAGGGTAAGTGACGGGGGGGGGAGCCTTCACAAGGCTCCCCACCACAATCGCCCGTGATGGATCGGCGCAGCATAGTGCGCTTATGCCGATGACCGCACCGATCGGTGCGCGGGCACCGATCGCGTTTTAATCGGACGCATGGCGGCTTCTTTGCCGATGTGCGCCTGATGGAGGTAAACTACAGCTAATTCTCAAATCCCTCAAATCAAAAACAAAATTGTGGATTCAAATTTAACTGCAAAGTAGAGCTGATCAACAAAGCTGGCCTGCCGCCAAAGTGAAAAAACACGTATCTGAAATGTATTCGGTTAATTAAAAGGTATTTTTGGCACTATCAATTCACCTTGTGGTGACTACAAAATGCTGGATCTCAAATTTCTATGCAAAGTAGATATCAACAAAAGCTGGCCTGCGCCAAAGGGAAGAAAACCGTATCTGAAATTTATTCGGATATTACAAGTTATTTTTTTTTTTCTGGCACTTTCAATTCACTGTTGGTGACTACAAATTGCAGTATTCACATTAAGTGCAAGGTATGCCTCAATGAACAAAGCTTTAGTGCGCCAAAGTAAAAAAAACACGTATCTGTACATGTATTCGGGATAATAAAAGGTATTTTTTGGCCCTATCAATTCACTGATGGTGACTTACAAATTGCAGTATTCCATTTGAGTGCACAAGGGTTCCTCAATGAACAAAGCTGTAGTGCCGCCAAAGTCAAAAAACACGTATCTGAAATTTATTGGATATTACAAGTATTTTTGGGCACCTTTCATTCACCTGTGGTGAACTACAAAATTTGCAGTATTTCACATTTAAGTGCAAGGTGCCTCAGATGAAAAAAGCTGTAGTGCGCCAAGTGAAAAACACGGATCTGTAATGTATTCGAATAATAAAAGGTATTCTTTGGCACCTATAATTCACTGTGGTAACTACACCAATTGCTGGATTCAAAGTTAACTGCAAGAGTGGCTCTATCAACAAATCTGGATCTGGGCAAAAGTGCAAAAAAAAACAAGTTATCTGTAATGTAATTTCGGCTAATAAAAGGTATTTTTTTAGGCACCTATCAATTTCTCCTGGGTAAACTATACAATTGCTGGATTCAATTTAACTGCAAGGTGGCTCTATCAACAAATCTGGATGGGCAATAGTGCAAAAAACACGTATCTGTAATGTATTAGGATAATAAAAGGTATTTTTTGGCACCTATCAACCTGTGCTGAATACAAAATTGCTGGATTCTAATTTAACTGCAAGGTGGAGTATTCAACAAGGTGGGTGGATGGGCAAAATTCGAAAATGAACACCTGTCTGAATGTATACTTGATAATAAAGTGGAGTTTTGCACTTAACAAAGAGACCTGCAGTTACTAGAAAGATGGTGTATCCTATATAAGTTCAGGTGCCCAATATACAGGAAAATATTTCAATAAGAAAAACTGTTAATAATAAAGCTTTGCAGTGCAATGTCTACACTAAGTCTTGGTGAACTACTATCCAGTTTTCTTTATAGAGCATTGTCTGTGTTCGCCCGTGGGGCCCCCCCTCTCCACTCCCCCCCCGTGACTTTTCAGCGGTAGATGATCTTTAAAAATGTGTTCTCTCCTTACTACATAAACATTTTCCATGCTCTTTGTCTAACTAAGTTGTAAAGATCACAGCTAACAGTAGAGTTATCTCTGTGAAGAAATAGGATTAATTTCGCTGAGCTGTTTGGGACACAAGCAGAGCGCTCCTCGTCCTACTGACTCTGAGACGCTGAGGACACTGAGGCTGAACAGGGAAGGGTGTTCTTTGTAAAACGAGGTCATGGTTTTTTTCCACCAATAGCATACCATACACATCCCATGTCATGGACCCGGTCGCACACAACAATTTCTCACCCTTGCTCTATTTCTGTACACGCTGATTTTGCTGGCGCCAAAATGACAGGAAGCGCCGAAATGGCGCGATCTTAATAGATGATGCACAGATTTTAATCCTAAATTATCGCTTCATCTAAAATTTCGCTCACATAAAAAAACTGTGCCGATTTCAACTTTGTCGATAATAATCGCTCAACACTAATCAGCACATAATTTAGTATTGCATGTAAACTGAATGTCAAATGTAAAGCTCTGTGATCCTTATCATCTGTGCCAGTACAACAGTGTACTACCCAGCAGGGGATATTGAGCAAGGCTTTCTTATCCGCACTAGGCAGTTATCCATGACCTCCACAGGCATAGGGGCCCCAGGCAGTTAGCGGTATGGATAGATATTTGTCTGGTCTGGCGTGACATGATGAGTTTGGGAAGAGCCCAGCGCACTGCTTTGCCCGGGGGCTTATAAACCTGTTAAAGAGACCCTAATAACGAGGCAGCATGTCCTCAAATAGACTTTGTCACATCCAGTGCAGCCACATTACTTTGAAGTGGTCCTGGCAGCCTTCTTCTCAAAATAGTGATAATGCTCTCAGAATTCTAGGCTACCACCACAAGGACAATGACCCCCTCAGCACCCGATTGCAACCATATTTCTTCCTGCCAGCATCCCCATAACACTGGCTGCCATGGAGCTTTTATAATTTATTAATAGCAACCTCCACCATGTTCCTGGCCAGTTTCTCTGTAAAACACAAGCTGCAGAATTCATATAATGGCAAATACTGTGGCTCCCCATAAAGTGGCTGCAGTGTTCCCATAGTATTTGACCAGTGCTCCTACTCTGTAAATAGCACAAAATACAAAATGCTAAAGTATTTCCTTATCATTAAGGGGTTATCCATAGTGTTGAGCGATTGCGTTGGCTATCGAGATCGATCGATAGTCGACTAGTCTGGCGCTATCGATTAAGGTTTTTTCGATAGTGAGCATCGATTATGCGCGATGACCATTATTATATGATCTATCGGCGGAGCAACAAATCCTTCATATTATTTACACCAACACAAGGCTGCCGAGAAGCTGAAATTAACATCCACAACAGTCAAATGGATACGTGCTACATCTTAGGCAAACACACTGTAGGTTATAATAGTCACAGAAAAAAAGTCACAGACCATTTTACTATCCTGTCTGGTACCCACAGCCTGACCCGTAAATCTGCAATCCCCACAAATTAAAAGTGCCAGAAGGCAGTATTGATTTGAACCATCATTTACTTGAACTGGTACATTGAATATTCCCTGTGTCCTGGAACGCAACATGAGCCCCAACCTGCATGACCCCCAGATTTAAAAAGTTTGCCGCAAAAAGGTAGTCTTTCAACACATTTTAGTTTCACTGGACATTGACATCTACCTGTCCTGGGCCACAGCATGAGGCCCAAACCTGCATGACCCCCACATTTAAAAACTGCCGGAAAAAAGGAGTCTTTCTACCACCCATTTTTGTTTACTGGACATTTGACTATACCTGTCCTGGGCCACAGCATGAGCCCCACAAACCTGCATGACCCCCAATTTAAAAAGACTGCCGAAAATATAGGGGAAGTTCTTTAACCCATTTTAGTTGAATGGACATTGACTATACCTGTCCTGGAGGCCACTGCAATGAGGCCCCCAAACCTGCATGACCCTCACATTAAAAAGTGCCGGAAAAAGGAGGTCTTTTCAACCACTTATAGTTGAACTGGACAATTGACTATACCTGTCATGGCCACAGCATGACCAGCGGCCGGAGTTACAGTAGGTTGCGGTGAAAGCCCAGGCTGGCGTCCGTCATCTATTAACACGTAGGTTAAAATGCCCTGATGACGCAGCAACGAAAAAAACTGTCGTGCTTGAAGCGAGTGCGGAAGCGGATAGCTGTGAGAACTCCAGCCTTCCTCTGTACACAGTCAATACCTGGGTAGCGCTGTGCCCCTCAATATGAGTGTGGTCCAATTGAGGTTCACTTGGGAAAATACTGGTGGTTAACGCCTCCTGTTACACCCCAGGTGCCCTTATCTTGGCATTCTTTTTTCATTTTAATCAACGTGGCACTGGAGGAAAATGGTTCTCTGTAACTTAGTTCTTTCGTGCTCCATACTCCATGTCTCTGAATAACCTACATCTGGCTCAAGTTTTACTGTACCGTCCCTTGTACATTCAGAGGAATTTTTTTAAAAGCTATTTTGTACATGCAAGTTTTTTAGTTACTTTAATTCTAGAAAAACACATTTTTAAAATAGGATGGAATCCCACCATGTCTTTGTTTCTCTTATTTTTTCATGTATTAAATGGGTTGTCTCAATACAGGGATTGGATTTGCTATGGTTAAAGATCTGCAAAAACAGTGTTTTTGCATTATGTGTCCCATTAAACAGTGTCCTACTATTTCCTGTTTCTGGGGGGGACTGCACCATCAACCCTTGAGCCACTCTTGTCAATGTGAAGAACAAATTTCCTGTTAGAAACAACTTTTTTTTAGAATAGGACCTGTAGTATAGCTGCATGTCACAGCAAAATGCCCCCAAAAATTCAAAGCATGTCCCTTGAGCCACTTTGGTAAATTGTGAAGAACAAATGTCTGTTAGTAACAACTTTTTTTTTATAATAGGATCCTGTAGTATTGCTGCATTTTCAAAGGCAGCATGACCCCAAAAAATTATAAAAATGACACTTCTCAGCCCACTGTAAAAATTGTGAGGGAGAAATGCCACTTAGCTTAGAAGCCAATTTCTGTACCAAAGAGACCCATAATTTATAGCTGTATCTCTCAGCAACATGACACCAAAAAATTATAAATTATGACTTCTCAGCACTATTAAAATTAGTGTAGGGAGAAATGCCACTTAAGAAGTCACCATTTCTGTTCAAGGACCCTTGATTATTGCTGTATCTCACAGCAACATGACCCTCAAAACCATTGACAATGCGGAAACTTCTTAAGATAAATAGTGAGTAAATGGAATCGGTGTTGTCATGAAACCTTGCTGTCTTTTTACAGTCTCCCTCACAGCAAAACCAGCAAAATGAAACTGTTGGAAAAAAAGAGAATAAAAAATTGCAGTAAGAAATGATCATTTTAAAAAAAGTTTTCAAGAGGGTCCAATTTCTGTTTTGAAAAAGGAAAGTGAAGTAGACTGCAAACTAATCGGTGACCTCGGCAATTGTTTCAGGGCCACAACATCATTAGAGATCCTGCCTGATTCATCATGATGAAAGGTCAAAGATCACATTATTGATGGAAAGCCGGTTGCGTTTGTCTGTAATGGACTCCTCTAGCTGTGCTGAAGGTCCGCTCAGATATGACGCTGGCTGATGGGCAGGACAACACTCTATGTTCGTGACGAGCCAGCTCGGGCCATTGTCCATTTTGGATACCCAGAAGTCTATTGGGTCCGGAACACATGCAAAAAACATCGGTGTTGTGAGACGCAGATAGTGTTGCACCCTGTCTTAAGCTGATCTCTGTGTGTTGGATGTGTGCCCTGCATTGCATGCGGTTGGTTGGAGGTGGTAAACAAAGATTTTGCCTGAGGTCACCCATTTTAGGCTTCTGCCACCTTGCTGCTGCTGCCGCTACGCCTACTTGGCACTCTACTGCTGTCACGTCGCTGAGTTGTTCCACCGTGACATTTGGGGAATGTGAAGCAGACGAACCGATGTCTCAGTTGATCAATCAGCAAGGTCTCATTTCCTGCATTTACTCTCTATTTGTGGTGGGTGGAAAGGAAAGTGCTGAATTTTGTTTTGTACCGGGGATCCAGGAGGGTGGCCAAACCAGTAACTGTTGTTCATTTTGATGCCTTAATGCGAGGATCATTGTTGGTGGAAATGGAGCATCCCAAGCACTCATGTGAGAGATGGAGCCTTGTTTCCCAACGCCTCTGGGTAGAGGTGCATAGCAAAACTGAATCTTCCTCATCTTCCTCCTCCGCCTCAAATTCCGCTAACCTCTTTCCAAGGCAGGGAGTGGTAAAACATCGGAGTCTAGGAATACCTCATGTCCTCCTCCTCCGCTGCTCCGGCCAGCTTCAAACACATCCCTGACTTGCCTGAGATGATGCACCCTGAGAGCTGATGCGGCCACCTTGCACTAGCCCCCGAACCACTGCCTAATGAAGACGATGGATGATTGAAATTGTGGGAAACTGTCGGGCCTTGTGGATTTGACGGAGAGAAAGGCTTACCGTGTCCGCATCTGTGTCCATCTCCTCTCCGTCGAGTGGCGGATACCTGTCGTTTCAGACGTGTCCAACGATCGTTCCAAGAACTAAGATCACACCACAATGCTCATGCTGACAAGGGCATTGTCCGCACTGACATTTTGGTGGCTACTTCAAAAAATGGCAAGGATGGTGCAGAGCTCTTTTCACCTGCCTCCACTCTCGGTGGTTCAACACCCCGAGGTTCCCGTACCGCTGCTTTTCAGCCATGTGTCACCTTCGTACTGCGTAATGGCATCATTGCGCTGCTGCCACAATCGCTGGAGCATGTGGAGCGAGGGTGGAAATTCAGCGTGTTGCCACGTCAAACAATGAGACGGGTTGACGGGGGAGGCGAGCTGACGCTGCAACGCAGCCAGGCGGGACGAAGCAGGGTTCGAATGGCGGAAAGTGCGAACTCAGACCTCGAAGCCTTCTTCAGCAGGCAGTCCAGACCGGGTAGCTCTTTAGAGAAATTCTGGACGAAAAGGTTCATGACATGTGCCAGGCAGGGATGTGGCTTCAGGCCTACCGATCTTAAGGGCGGCCAGCAGGATTTCGCCCGTTATCGCACCCCACCTTGCCTGGCACAAGGTTCTTGTCACCACAGCCAGCGCTCGGGTCTTGTTGTTAGGCCGTCCACAGCTCCTCTGACCTGTGTGTGGACGGTTTCCAAGGCAGATAATTTTCAAACGGCCTTGGTGTCTCTTGGGCACGTGATGCCACCAGAGGACCCTTTGGCGGGAAAGAGCCCTGCACCATCCCTGCGGTTTTGAAGGCGTGCCGCGAGCCTAGAGCCACCGTCACCCCCAGAGACATAGACATCCACCAGTCACCCTGTGAGCTGTTCACAGAGATTATTGCGGGCCTTGGCCGTGATTACTAGTCCATGTTAGGTGGTGAGATTGGACTTTCCGGACACAGATTGCAGGACAAACGCGCTTGAAATTTTAGTACACGTGGCTGGCCAGGGCCGTGAAAGGGACGGCTTTTCTGCAAAGAAATGCATGCTCGGCTCTGGTATTGGGGGCAAGCGAGGGCCATGACGTTTTTTGGCGGACCACATCTGTGTTCCACCAGACGGAAAGGCAAACATTTCCTAAGGCCAAAAGCCTGCAATGCCGACATTCAGGCTTTTGGCTTGGGATGGTTTGGGTTAAAGTGTTCTTCTGCTACCAAACTGGAAGACAGGAGCTGGCTTGCTAGGACTGGCCGCTGTCACGGGTGCAGGTCGTTCAAAACTGGCAGAAGGAGAAGGGGTAGGATGGGTCTTGGTGGTGCTGGTGGTACTCGGGACCGACGGTGCGAGGCTGCAAGCGGAGGCTGATCCCTGATCATGAACTTATGAGAGACATGGGCTGTGAGGAACGCTTGGTGGTGGCGGAGGAGAGAGAGGAGGGGCGGGGGCGGAGACAGAGGGGTTGGACAGTGGTTGGAGGACCGGCGTTGGTCTGGCTTTTTTGGCCTAGTGTTCCATCCATTTCAACTCATGCATTCGCTGCATGAGACTAGACATGTTGGTGGTGGTTAACCTCTTAAGGTTCTTGCATCTACTTATGCGTTTCGGCAAAGGCGGCATTATGTCATCGCGGGTGAATCAGAGGCTTGCTCCAAAGAAGGCCAGGCTTGAGGGTCCTGGAACCTTTTTGGACTGGCGATAAGCGAGGAGCGGGGTTTGCGCCTGACCGTGGCTGGCGGAATCATATTCAGCGGCTTCTGCGACCACCTCTTACCTTTTTTGTTGGCGGGTCCCGTATTGACACTACCCATCGTCTTTCACTCCTCGTCCACTGATGAAGCGCTTCGCATGGCAAATTCTGCGGAAGTAAGACCCGGATGGCATCCGCAATGTCGTCATATCATCCATCATCCAACACAGTGGAATTGGTTCGGTCCTGACTGTCTGCATCCAGAAGTGGGGCTACAAGCAAGGGGCACTGCAGGCAGTTGCAGAACGCCGTGGATTTTTGCCGTAATTGACCGGCTTCCTTCACTCCTATAGATGCATCATTAACTGGGCGTCAGAGCAGAGAAAATCATCCTTTTTGGCCTCTTGATCTTTTAACATGCCTTCTGACCCAACCGCATTTTGTCTTCAAAAGAGGTCTTCAGAAAGGGATTATCCACAGTGGTTGGTAAACGAGTTGAGCATTTGGGCTGCTTCATGGTTTGGACAGATGCTGATGATGCTGATGACGGACATTTGTGGCCGTGACTGCGAGAGGACGAGGAGGTTAAGACTGCTAGAGGCAGGTTGCATTAACCAAACTTGAAGGACGAATTGGCGACGATGTTCGTTACTTAGATCTCACTGGGGCACTGACCCAGCGATGACGGCCTGAGAGGTCCTGCCCAAACTGACATCCTCTGGCATGCGGTGTTGTCGCCAGCAATGGAAGGAGCACTTCTCTCGTACATCTACCTCCTTGTGACTACCCCCTCTTTGCTCGTTACCACCTGCATTTCGCTCCCATGTTCGAAAAATAAAAAATTTGAGAAGGTATGGATTTGTTTTGGAAAGTCTTTTTTAAAGACGGCAAATAACAGCTATTCTCAAATCCCTCTAATCAAAACCAAAAGTTGCTGGATTCAAAATTTAACTGCAAGGTGGTTCTATCAACAAATATGGACTGGGCAAAAGTGCAGAAAACACGTAATTTGTTATGTTTTGGTATAATAAAACGGTATTTTTTTGCACCTTTCAATTTCACATGTGTGTGAATATAGAATTGCTGTTTTAAGATTTACGTAGAAGCTTTGCCGATCAGATGACAGTGCTGGCGTGTGCAAAAGTCAAAAAAAACACGTCACTTTTATTTTTTGTTATTATAAACGGTAATTTTTTGCACATTTCAATTCTCCTGTGGTGAATATAGAATTGCTGTTTTAAGATTTACGTAGATGCTGCGTCAATGAACAGTGCTGGGTGTGCAAAAAGTCAAAACCCACGTAACTGTTATGTTTGAATATAATAAACAGGTTATTTTTTTGACCGTCAATTCACCTGTGGTGAATATAGAATTGCTGTTTAAGATTTACGTAGATGCTGCGTCAATGAACAGTGCTGGTGTGCGCAAAAAGTAAAAAAACACGTAATGTTATGTGTTTTGATATAATAAACGGTATTTTTTGCACCTTTCAATTTCACTGTGGTGAATATAGAATTGCTGTTTTAAGATTTACGTAGATGCTGCGTCAAATGAACAGTGCTGGGTGTGCAAAAGTCAAAAAAAAAAACAAGTAACTGTTATGTTTTGATATAATAAACTGTATTTTTTTGCACCTTTCAATACCTGATGGTGAATATAGAATGCTGTTTTTTAGATTTACGTAGTGCTGGGTCAAATGAACAGTGCTTGGGTGCGCAAAAGTCAAAAAACACGTAACTGTTATGTTTTGATATAATAAAACGGTTAATATTTTGCACCTTTCAATTCACCTGTGGTGAATATAGATTGTGTTTAAGATTTACATAGATGCTGCGTTCAGATGAACAGTGCTGGGTGTCGCAAAAGTCAAAAAACTCGTAAGCTGTTATGTTTGATATAATAAACGGTAATTTTTGCACCTTTCACATTCCAACTGTGGTGGAATTTAGAATTGCTGTTTTAAGATTTACGTACTCGCGATGCTGCGTCAATGAACAGTGACTGGGTGCGCAAAAAGTCAAAAAAACAGTAAAAACTGTTATGTTTTGATATAATAAACTGTATTTTTTTGCACTTTAATTCTCCTGTGGTGAATATAGAATTGCTGTTTAAGATGTTACGTAGATGCTGCGTCAATGAACAGTGCTGGGTGTGCCAAAACTCAAATAAACACGTAACTGTTATGTTTTGATATACATAAACGGTATTTTTTGCACCTTTCAATTCACTGTGGGGGAATATTAGAATTGCTGTTTTAAGATTTACGTTTGATGCTGCGTTCAATGAACATTGTGTGGTGGCGCAAAAGTCAAAAAAAAACACGTAACTGTTTTTTTATGTTTTGATATGAATAAACTGTATTTTTTGCACCTTTAAATTTCACCTGTGGTGAATATAGAATTTGCTGTTTTAAGATTTACGTAGATGCTGCGTCAATGAACAGAAGCTGGTGAGCGCAAAAGTCAAAAAACAAGTAACTGGTTATGTTTTGATTATAATAAACTGTATTTTTGGCACTTTCAATTCACCTGTGGTGAATATAGAACTTGCTGTTTTAAGATTTACGTAGATGCTGCGGCAGTGAGCAGTGCGGGGTGGGCAAAAGTCAAAAACACGTAACACTGTTATGTTTAGATATAATAAACGGTATTTTTTGCACCTTTCAATTCACCTGTGGTGAATATAGAAATTGCTGTTTAAGATTTACGGTAGATGCTGCGTCAATGAACAGTGCTGGGTGGCGCCAAAAGTCAAAAAAACGTAACTGTTATGTTTTGATATATAAACGGTATTTTTTGCACCTTTCAATTCACCTGTGGTGAATATAGAATTTGCTGTTTTAGATTTAACGTAGATGCTGCGTCAATGAACAGTGCTGGGTGCGCAAAAGTCAAAAAACACGTAACTGTGATGTTTTCGTACGATGCTACCCGGTATTTTTGGCAACACACACCCTGTGCTGACTACCAAGATTTCTGGTTTGTAAGTTAAGGGCCAGGTGGAATATATCAACAGTCACAGGTGTAAAATGGGTTAAAAATTGAAAAATGAACAAATATCGAAAATGATACTGATAATAAAAGTGGAGGTTTTGCAGCTACAAAGAGACCTGCAGTTACTAGAAATTATGTTTATCCAATATATTTTAGGTTGCCCAATATCCAGGAAATATGTTCAATAGCAAACTGTTAATAATATAGATATTCACTACAATGGTCTACATAAGTTTGGTGAACTTTATCCAGTGTTCTCTTATAGATAGAGGCTTGTTGTGTTCGCCACGGGGTCCCCCCCTCCCCCCCCCCCCCACCCCCCCCCCCCCCCCCCCCCCCCCCCCGCTCCCACCGCGTGATTTTACTGTGTAGATTCTGCTTTAAAATTCTCTAGCTAACTACATAAATATTTCAAATCTCTAATCTAACTAAAATTGAAGGATCACAAGCTAATAGTAGAGTTTTCTCTGTTGCAGAATAGACTAATTTGCTGAGCTGTTTGGCCACAGGCAGAACGCAGGGTCCTTGATCCCTATGAGAGCTGAGAGACACTGAGGCTAAACTGGAAACGCTGTTCTATGTAAAACGATGGTCATGTGATTTTTCCAGCCAATCGCAACCACACATCCCAGTCTTGACGTCGCACACACATCTCACCCTGCTCTATTCTGTAAATCTTCATTTTGCGGCCGCCAAAATTACAGGAAGCACCGAAAAAGGCGCGATCTTAATAGATGATGCACAGATTTTAACCTTAATTATCGCATGAATCTGGAAATTTCTGTTACCAATAAAAACCTTGCCGATTTCAACTTTGTCGATAAAAATCGCTCAACACTAGTTATCCAGATTTTTAAAACTAATTGTCTATCCTTAGGATGGACAATCCGTATTATATTGTGGTGGTCTGATTCTGGCACCCCTACTGATCACATAATATACTTTTTGCAGCTCTGGTGCAAGGTACTGTATTGCTGTCATGTTACATTAAAATGAAATGAACAAGAACATGTGCAGGTGTGAACAAGACTGATACACATGTACACACTGAAGACGCTGAAGGTTTTGCTCAAGTGACACAAGAGGTTCTCTCACCACAATGATTACCTTTTAAAATGTAGGGAAATGTAAATTAAGACTATTACCAAATACATTGCTGTTTTGATTTTGCTTTGTTCAGGAGATAGGGAAGATTTTATCTACTGCTAGTGTACACAAGTTTCTCTTTGTTACCGATCACTTCTACCTGCTCTCTTTCTTATCTGATTGTTCCCCAGGCTGCCATCTGACAATGGTTATTCACTCCCTGCTGAATTTTATATCAAGCAGAGAAGCTTGTTTACCTAAGTTAATGATAAGTTTTAACCTTTAGAGCTATGTAGCATCATGCACTGCAGATTATAAATCTCCAGTACTCATCTCAATGTAACAGGAATAGCCAGGAGTAGCAGAGCTGATGTGCCAATCACTTCTATAGAACAACCCACAACCTGACAAGACAGTGTGCGTCTGAAGCTGACTGGGGCTTTGTGAAACAGCAAGGTTTAGATAACCCCATCAAGTCCAGGAGTTGGACCCCCAACTGATCCAGTATGGATGGTCATCAATTATAAACTTGCAAAGAGCCCCTTTATGTTTCAGATAGAGCTGATAAAAGTTCATGTTCAATTGATGGTGATGGTTTGGTATAAAAAAAAAGCTTTAGGGGCCAGCCATTTCTAGTTACGACTGACACAGTATATACAGCATGTATACCATAACACGCATAGCAAACATACCTGGCAACAACAGCAAAATACCAATAACATAATAAAACATTTCAAAGATATAAACCTACAGATATTTAAGTCACTCACATTTACAGCAAATTAACAATTCATTTTGATGAAATACAAAGTTATCCATGTACAACTTGTGCAAAAGGGAATATTTAATGATAACAGAGAATTATTCATCTGACTTAGAAATACTGTTATACTGTTTAGCAAAACCCATGTGTAGCTGATTTTGTCTAAAGAGGAGAAGCAATTTATAGGTCGTAATACAGGAATGAATATATCTGAGAAGTAACTTTGCTATATACACAAAACAATTTATAAATCCTATATGGATTTTAGAAAGAAACCACCACCTTCCGTTTTTTATCTTATCAGTTAATTGCATCAGCCTTCCTGTCATTTTTCCCTTTTTAATAATATCCAAATCAATATTCTTAATGTGCATAGCACACATAAAATAAGTGACATATTTGGAAAAACATAAACACACACTTATCCTGCCGAGCTCCTTCTCTAGTATCCACCAGGTTAGGTGTTCATCTTTGCAACCAATTTTTTTTTTTTTTTTTTTTTTAACCAATGTGTTGAAAATGAGAAATGAAGCTGGTCTGCAATAGAATGTAGTTAAACATTTCTTACTGTGTAGTTTCTGCAGCTTCTATACAAACCTTTTTGTCTCCATGGCAACAGACAACAAACATTATGATACTGTAGTCACATACCCTTAAAGAGGTTGTCTCACTACAAGATCTTGCAAAAACAAGTAACTTTGCAATATATGTCCATTAACCGTATCCTACCTATTCTAATATATCCCCTCTTAGGCTGCATCAGCTCCTCAGATCGCTATAGCTACAGACCTGTTTGATGTCTCCTGATAGGTTATTAGCACTGGCTGCTATAGCTAAACATCTGGCTTCTACTGCAGCCTAGTAGAAGCCAGAAAAAACATGCCCCTGAATTAAAAATGAAACCAAGAAACCAGGACTGAGGTAAGATAAATCAATGGAGTGAGACAACCCCTTTTAATCTAATTGGACTTTTAGCTCATCTACCAAATGCACATTTTTATAAACAGATAGGGTATGCTTACGGTGGATTTTTCCAGCAGGAAAAATCCAGTATGTAATCCCTGGAAAATTTCTGTTGAGGATTTCATCTTTGCATCATCTGATTTGAAAACCAGGTAGCCCCATATCAATGGGATAACTTGCATCATGCGAGGACTATCTATTTCAAAGAATAGATATGTCCATTCTTTTTTTCCACAACATGGACTTCTAGTTTGTTCTATGGAAAATCGATGCTGTAGTTCATGTTGGGAACTACAGTATGGACTGTCCATTAAAATAAATGGGAGCCAGCTTGCATGAAAATTTAAATGTGGAATCCATGCTAAATTCCATGTTAAAATCTGTCATGAGAACTTACCCATACTAGAAAAAATTACAGCTCTAGACTATACACCGATTGTTTGTTGTCTGTTACCATTAAGATACATCATCTGTAGAGATGGGCGAATTTCTCAAAAATTCGATTCGTCGACTTCGCCGAATTTTCCGACAAAATTTGTTTCGGTCCGAATTACTTCGGGACGAATCGCGTTTAAAAACAGCTATTTCCAGGCTGCACAGAGCCTGCAGGGTGCTGTAGAAC
This sequence comes from Phyllomedusa bahiana, assembly GCA_025379985.1. Lineage (NCBI taxonomy): Eukaryota > Metazoa > Chordata > Amphibia > Anura > Hylidae > Phyllomedusa > Phyllomedusa bahiana. The sequence continues at coordinate 11,224 of JAODAL010000302.1, read as the reverse complement.
ATTGTGCCATGCTTAAATATGCAGAGGGAGCTAGGTTTGGTCTTCATACAATGTTGTGTTTTAGTATGACACGCAAATGACTGCCGCCGCTCTTAGAATCGCTTCACTATAAAATTCCCTGGGCACTTAAGAGGGCAAAACTGACCAAAAAACTGAAGGGGAATGTAGCCTGATAAAGTCATGGCAGCGAAAGCTGGAGAAAAACAAGCTGAGGGCTCAGGTGGCAACATCAGTGACAGAGTGTGGAGGTGACGGCAGCAGCCACAGCAGCATGAGGTCAGAGAGTGGCACAATGACAGAGTGTGGAGGGCACGGCAGCAGCCACAGTAGCAGTAAGAGGTCAGACAATGGCACAATGACATTCTGGAGTTGGCAAAAACAGGAGTAGGCCACAGAGTGGCACAATGACAGGGTGTGAAGGTCACGGCAGCAGCCACAGCAGCAGCATGAGGTCAGACAGTGGCACAATGAGATTCTGGAGGTGGCAAAAAGAGGAGTAGGCCCCAGATGGCACAATGACAGCGTGTGGAGGTCACGGCAGCAGCCACAGCAGCAGCATGAGGTCAGACAGTGGCACAATGACATTCTGGAGGTGGCAAAAACAGGAGTAGGCCACAGACCGGCACAATGGCATGGTGTGGAGGTCAAGGCAGGAGCAACAGCAGCAGCATGAGGTGAGACAGTGGCACAATGACAGAGTGTGTAGGTCACGGCAGCAGCCACAGCAGCAGCATGAGGTCAGACAGTGGTACAATGACATTCTGGAGGTGGCAAAAACAGGAGTAGGCCACAGAGTGGCACAATGACAGAGTGTGGAGGTCACAGCAGCAGCCACAGCAGCAGCATGAGGTCAGACAGTGGCAAAATGACATTCTGGAGGTTTCAAAAACAGGAGTAGGCCACAGAGTGGCACAATGACACAGTGTGGAGGGCACGGCAGCAGCCACAGCAGCAGCATGAGGTAAGACAGTGGCACAATGACAGAGGGTGGAGGGCACGGCAGCAGCCACAGCAGCAGCATGAAGTCAGACATTGGCACATGACATTATGGAGGTGGCAAAAACAGCAGTAGGCCACAGAGTGGCACAATGACACAGTGTGGAGGGCATGGCAGCAGCCACAGCAGCAGCAAGAGGTCAGACAGTGGCACAAAGACATAGTGTGGAGGGCACGGCAGCAGACACAGCAGCAGCATGAGGTCAGACAGTGGCACAATGACAGTGTGGAGGTGGGTGGCAATACCAGTCCCTAGTAAAGATGGTGGTAGGCAGATGGAGAAACTGGGAGCAGATGTGTGGCATCAGGCGGGTGGCGGCATCAGAATAGTGGCTGAGGCAGGTAGTTTGAATCCAAAACTCATTTCTCAAAGTTTGGGGTTGGGCGTCATGGCTGATGTAATCTGACGCCTAAGGCATTGTGTATGGAAATCCTGGCCGATTCCACGCCTAATTCATCTTGACAAAGGTCAGTCGTTCCACATTTCCCGTGGACAAGCGGGTTCTCCTTGGGATAACGATGGGGCCCCCCCGCAAATGAACAAACCCGCTCTGATGTCACACTACTGGCCGTGCAGGACAGCTATTCCACTGCAAAAATCGGCAAGTTGCGGCCACACATCCAGTTTGGGCTGCCCAGTAGTCCAGCGATCTTTTAAATGGGTGGCAGGACTGCTGCCCAAGTAGGCACCACCTGTTGGTTCAGGGACTGCTCCAGGTTCCTGCTGCTGCTGCTAGCGACAGCCCTCCTCCCTTTGGCAGGTGAAGGAAGCTGCTCATCAGTGACTCCAGACTTAGGTTTGCTGCTGATGAGCTGGTACTGTTCCTACCCTCCCCCCCCACCAACCTTCCCCCAGCACCGCGGGAGTAGTACGTGAGCGCTGAAGAACCCCCCGGTCAGACCCGTCAGAGGAGGGACGATTTCCGCACAAAGGCAGCCGGGGCCCAAATGACTACGGAGGATTTCCCTATTGTATTTGAAAGTTTGTCCTCCTCTCAGCAGCTGGAAAAAAAGGCTCCCATTTTGGACCAGTAGCGAGGGTCCAATAGGGTGGAGAGCCAGAAGTCATCCCTCTAAACCCGATGGTGACTATTCGGCTGTCTTCTAGCCAGGCAAATCAGCATGCTGCGGGCCATCTGCACAAGTGAATCCCAGGGGCTCCCTGCCTCCATTTCCACTGTATACTGCCACGGTGCTAGCGGGTCATCTGATTTGTCTTCCTCATCTCCATCCACCTCCTCCAGCTGCTCCTGCTCCTCCTCTCTTGTCACCTGGGTCGAAAATCCACTCATTTCACCAGACAATGTTTCTGCTCCAATGTCCTCCTTCTCCAGTTCAGTCCGCACCGGACTCATGTGGCCGCAAGATTGTAGTCGCCACGTTCCGCCCCCTGCCCAGAAAAATTTTTTTCAGCATCTTTTCCCCAGGACATGAAGCAGTGGAATACGTTTTTTTCACCCCGTAGTCCTGGCGCCCTGAAAAATTTAACTCGCCCCCTGGGAAAGGGGCCTCAGAAAAAGCAGGTTTCCGCAGAGCGGGCTACTGGTTGACACCCAAAGTTCACGGGGAGTATCCTTTTCCCCTGGATCATAAAAAAAATCGTTAAGGGCCTTTCTCTGTTCATACAGTCAGCCCAAAACATGTGAAAGGCGGGAAATTTCCCAAACGGGTGGAAAATCGCATTTTTCAGAGTGTTTTTGGAGGGGGGCCGTTCTGCCGCTGAAACTTGAGGGGGGTTGTTCCGGGCTTTGTAGGAAGGATGAAGTGCATGTACAGTTTCGGGCCCCAATTTTCGGGAATATTCTAAAGATCAGGGAAAGGGACTTCGGGAAACCTTTTCAAAACCCAGATTGAACACTGCGCCATGCAGGGAACAGGGGACCATCCCTCCGGGGTGCAGCCCCGGAACCCATGTTCCTCCCATTGTCCGCACCATGGTTCCGATTTGTATTTGGGTGCGGAAAAAAGCCACACATCAATTTTTGCTGCTAAAGCGGAGCATTTTCCTCCCCTGTGGGGCCCTTTTTTTCGCCGAGGCAAGCCAGGTGAAACCCCGGGTGACACCGCTGTGCCTACCCCATGTGGTATTGATGGTGCAGTACTTGTGGAGGCTGAGATGATGGTGGTTGTGGGGGAGGAGGGGGAAACATTGGGCAGGACCCCCCCCAAAAAAAAAAAAATTTTGGATAACGTGGAGGGGGAAAGGGGGAAATTCTCCTGCCCAAAATTGTTTGTTCCCTGGGCCGGAAGCACATTCACCCGTGGGCCTTTAAAGGTTTTTAAAAAGGGCCCCCCGGGGAACCGTTTTTCAGCTCCAAAACTTTCCATGTCCCAATGCCCCCTTGGAACAAACCAATAAGCTCGAGGGAAGGCCCTCCCCTTTTTGTTCTCATATTTATGAGGTGTGGTACTGCCTTTTTGGAAAAAAATTAGGGTTGGAATTTTCCTCTTTGCTCGGCAAAAGGGCCATTAGTTTTTGGGGAACGGTGCAGAATCCCCCTTTTGGAAATGGGGACTGAAAGTCCAACAACTTGGACAGGAACACGGTCAGCTTCTGCCCTTTAGGCGGTTGGCCACATACTGTTGTCTCTTTGCCCAAACGCCTCGTTGAACGTTTGCTAGCACTACGTTAGCGGGAAAAAGGGAGGGGGGCATCGGGGGTGGGGGGGATGATGGCAAGGAGAAAAGCTCCCTTTTTCGAGGTGGGGGAGCCTTTACTGGCTTTCAATGGCCCTGGTGCCCCCTGGGCGCTTTTGCGGCAGCGGAAGGATGGAAAACCCCCAAATCTGAGCACGTTTTTTCCCCGGCCCCCGGATGGGGACGCTGCTGTGTTGACGAGGGGCCAAAGGTGCCAAAAATTTGCTCCCTGGCCACGCTTCCCCTTTCTGCCCACCAGATTCTACATTTACCCATATTCGGGGTCCTCCGCTGTCTTTGCAAAGAAATTTCCACACCGGCCGGAAAATAGCTGATTTTTTTTGCCAACGCTCCACACTGAGTGATACTACGCCGCGCCCCGCTGGGCCCCCGTGCCCCACCTTTTTTTTAAACCTTTCGAAGGGGTTTTTTACCCCTTGGGCTTTGGGTCCTGACCTTTACACTGCTTTCTACCCCGCTGATTCACAGCCCCATGACCCAAATTGTGGCTCCCCCGCTGGGCCCGAGGCAAAATGATGGGCCCCCTTCTCCTGACGATGATTTAAGCCCCTTTCTTAACCCCGGGTCCCAAGTGCGGGGTTTTTGGGGGGCTCCCGGGCCATTTCCAAAAAATAAGGGGGTTTTGTTCTGCGGGTTTCCCCCATAAATCTTGGCTGGGGGGGTTTTCGATGTAATCTGGGGGGATGGGATGACCTAATCAACCAATCCCAAAAAAACCATTGGGTTTCTGAACAAAAAAACTGGCCGCTTGATTTAAAACCGGGGATTCTGGCCTCCAATGAGTTCCCTGCTGGACGTGCCCTTGCCCCTGCGTGACCTGGGCCCCCTCCCGGAATGGGTTTTTTGCCAAAGCCACTAGCAGGGGGAAAAAGTCCCGCCACCTCTCTGCTGACTACTGTTTGTTAAAAAAAGTACAGCCAAATGTTTGATAAAGATAAACGGGATATGATAAAAAACACACCCCGTATTTGCTCAAAAGAAAACCCCTAACAAGGCCCCGTGGGTAAAACCCTTGGATATAAATTGCGCTCAAAAAAAGGGGGAGGATTTTTATTTATGTTTTGGGCCCTTTTAAAAAAACTGTGTATTTTTTCTGAATTTTAAAAATTAAAAAAAGGTTAATTAACCCTTTGGATATGAATTAAAGGAAAAGAATTTTTTTCTTTTGGCGGTGAAAAAAAAATGTTTCTTTTACTGAATACAACTGCAAAAAATTTACTTTAGTTAACCCTTGGATGTAAATTGTGCAAAAGAAATGTGCTGCCAACAATTACCAGCTTTGTAGTGTGTTAAAACGGCATGTATTTCACGGAACACAACAACAGAAAAACTCGTAATTAACCTTCGGATATGAATTATGCTACAGCCAAAATTTCTTCTTTGGCGGTGAAAAAGAACGTTTCTTTTACTGAGTACAACTGCAGAAAAATACTTAGTTAACCCTTGGATGTAAAGAAATGTGCTGCCAACAATTACCAGCTTTGTAGTGTGTTAAAACGGCGTGTATTTTACGGAACACAACAACAGAAAAACTCGTAATTAACCTTCGGATATGAATTATGCTACAGGCAAAATTTCTTCTTTGCCGTTAAAAAACACCATTTCTTTTAGTGACCACAACAGCAGAACAACACTTAATTAACCCATGGATCTAAATTGCGCAAAAGAAATGAGCAACCAAAAATTAAGTGGTATTTGGATTGTAAAAACGCTGTTTCTTTAACTGAATACAACAGCAACAGGCTTAGATAACTCTTGGATATTCAATGTGCTCAAGAACTGAGCAGATAGCATTAAAATGTATATGCAGCTGCATTGGACGCACACTGAACTTCAGTTCCAATACCCCACAAAATCAGAATTAGAAAGAGAAGCAGTCTCTGAGACAAGCTGTGACACCCCCCAAAAATCGCTGTATAAAAGTGAGCTCTTTAGTCTGAGATATCATAAGCAGCAGCGAAAGCACCCTCCCTACACAGCACAGTGAGAGGAGTGTGAGCTGCCAGCGTCGCGCCCGGACTTATATAGTGCGGTGACGTCACAGAATACCGCCGGTCTCTGATTGGCTTCATCCCTGCACATGTCATGTAGGCTACGCCTTTTCTGAAATTCTAAACGAATTCCACTTCGTTAGAATTAATTCGCCCATCTCTAATCATATGCATGCAAAAACAAAATAAGACCACTCAGACATTTTTTAATTAAAACTTATTGCATAGTTATTTCATGTTTTATTTTATTTTATTTTAGATACATGAAGAAAATATGGACACAAAGGTGTACATAAGCATTAACACTTTCTCACTCTATAATATACTATTACATAATGAATGGGAGCCTGTACTTTGACCATCTCTGACTGAGAGTCACTGTCTTGCAATGCCTGGGGCTGGAGATAATTTGGATTATGTCCATTTAACCCTTTACTTTCATAAACCAAAAGGAAGAAGGAAGAGTTGTCAAGCTTTTGTCCCATGGTATCTCAAGGAATGTTATAGCTCTGAGTACAATTGTATAAATTGATCTGAGGAAGAGTATTATGTATGTGCACAAAACAGCTAGTCCTTAATTGAATCCTAAATTCACTAAATATATATTGTTGAGGGCAGGGCATTGGGTATGGCCACCATTTAGTTAGATCTCGCTCCTTGCTATTAAATCCAACGCCATCGGGACTCTGTTCAAGCTTTCGGCAACACAAATGGCGGCATGTATGAAATTTGGCATGTAAATGCCAAATTTTATGCACATTATACTGGCATAGAATGCGTCTGATTTATGAACCCGCTCTACAGCGGGTAATAAACCAGGCACATTCTAGCGCTAAGACGACATTTCTGGCTCAGGTAAACCACTTTGAAAGTGGTATACCTGCCCCAGCAGTAGTGCGCCTAGAAATGCCATAACAAAGCTATAAATCTACAGCTTTGTACTGTTCTAGTGCGTCCTACCTCCCGCATGCCCCAGAAATTAGGCACATTACAAAGTGCTGCTTGCGCTCTGTAATGCGCCTGATAATGGCATTCGCGAGGCATTTCAGTGAAGCAAATGGGGCTGCACCTGATGTCTGGCTGAAAATACATCAGACTTCTGGCACAGCCCCATTCACACATGTCCCTCAAAGTGTCCCTTGAAGCAGAGGAACCATTTGAGAAGCAGGCATGAGGAGCATTTGAAGATCCTGGAAGCTCCGAAGCAGCCTGGTGAGCTGCAACCCACAACCTCATTGCGGCCTGCCATTACGCCTGGCTCTGCACGGTTATATACACCCCGCTGTTTCACTACTTTATTGACAGTCAAAGACAGTATAGCGACCGAACAGGAGGGAGAGGAGGTGGAGAGTGAGGAGACGTGTTGCGGTGGCGGAAAGTAACATACAGTCGTGGAAAGATAGATCATTCGGCAACTTGGGAAGGCGCAGAGACCAGCACAATAGGCAAGAGGCAAGCTTGGCTCATACCCGCAACCCATCAATGTAAATTGTATGAACTGAAGGTACACAGCAGCAACAGGCAAAGGTAGAGGAAGAGGAGCAGTGTAGACCCAGCTGAGAGGAAAAGCGGAGATCAAGCAGAACTACATCCTGACAAGCTGCTTATGTTTAAGGTAACGGATAGAGAGTATAAGGTAAAGGAGGTGAGCTGGGAAAGAGACACTCAAATCTACAGCTTCAATTGAGAGTTAAAGCCCCCATAAAGAACTCTGCTATTAACCCTCACAACCGCAGAGACTCTTACCATCATAATAACACTATGCAGCAGTCATTATTTCTTATCTTCCCCTGATTAACCAAAGGCCGGGACTATTATTTGATGTCTTAGCTACTGCTGACGCAGTTATATCAGAGAATCAAATTTCCTCGCATCACAGGGTGAATTTATAATGTAATGCCGACTACCTACGTTAATTGATGATATCAGTTTCAACATTGTGAACATTACAAGAAATATCATCAGAGGATAGCAATCAACCCATTTCCGATTCTACCCTCTAGGGGTCACTGTAACACCATTTTGTACCACTTTCCAGAACTTTCTAACGTCATACTCGCACTGGTTCTGTTTCCCCTAGTCCTATCAATTAAAGTTAGCATCCCAGGAAGCAAGTATGGATTTCCCAGGGTGAACAATTCTACCTACCTCCTGAATAATGGTCTAAGACGAGCTATGATCTTACTCTAAATCAAGAAGCCTTCTGCTTACCATTACTCCCGTCCCTAACATATCTGTTCATGAGTGTCAAGGTCATGGACAAATACCTGTCATGTAGTCACAGTGCAAAAAAGTCACATATATCCACTTCAGGTGTCCCATCTCTTTCTTCGAAATCACAAGAGTCAATCTCGGCATCTCTGAACATGGTCTCCAGAAAAAAAGATGGCTCCATCTCAAAGAATAAACCTAATACTTCAACTGGAAACTATAGCGCGCCCTCTTCTCCTGAATTAATAAGAGATGATATTACCCCTCCATATCTTTCCCCATCTTACTCTGCTGACTCGCAACTGAGACCCAGATTGTTCAACCCCACCTCGGTGGCCCAGGAGGTCTCAAGTTTGCTGATGTCTCTTTTCAACAAATGCCTGGAAGTATCACACACCTCAATAAACTTGGCTCATTCACTTAACATAATGAACACGCAAAAGATAGTGGAATTGGAGAACAGGGTATCTATTTGTAAAGTTACTTCTGCCAATGTAGAACAGGGATTGGCGCATGCAAGAGAAACTGAACATTCACTCAGAGATAGGATTGAGGACTTAGAGAATAGTAGCAGGTGAAACAATCTACGATTTGTGGGAATCCCAGAATCCAAACAAGGACCTCTACTGCACTCTTTTCTTCCAGTGAAAATCCCAAAGCGCTAGGAATAGAAGACCATCCAGATGTGAAAGCAATAGAGCGTACTCACAGAATTGGTCCCCAGAGGCCTGCAGGAGAAGGCACGAATAGGCCTAGACAAGTTATGGCAAAATACCTAAACTAGACCGATAAAGAACTGATATTGAAGATGTATAGGAGGCAAGGAAACTTGTGTATTGAGGGTCAAAAGATCCTCATATTTCAATACTTCTCGGCAGCTGTTACATAGAAGTAAAAACTCTTTACCCCAGTGTGTAAACATGACAATAATATCAGATTTCAATTACTTTACCCAGCAAAGTTGAGAGTCCAGGTAGATGGGAGAAGCCATTCTGTTGAAGACATTCTCAGATGGGAGCAGATCCTAACCATAATAATTCAGCTTACTAGGGAGGCTTAAGGAATTTGATCTTATCTTTAGATTTTATCATTAGATTGTTCTCTGACAATTTTTTTTTTGTTTAGATTGTGAATGCTCACTTTCATTTTTTACTCAGGCATTTCACACAGGTCAGCCTGGGACACCTCTGACCACATGTTATCCTGACTCTGCCTGCCACTGGCTGGGACGGCAGGGGCCTGATTACAATAGAAGTTTTCATTTATTAGATACCATGTGCCAAACACAAATGGCACCTAAAAAGCGATCCAATTCAAACACCAAAAATGACACTCCCTTGAAAATAATATTGTGTAATGTTGCGGGTCTTACCCCTATTAAGAGAAAAAATTGACAACACACCTTATGAGGTTGAAGCCCGACATCATATTTCTCCAGGAGAGAGGGTCGAGTTCGACTCTCAAGACCCCATGACTTGCTATTCAGCCTCTTATTCCACCAAGTCGAAGGGAGTATCCATCCTTTTTAGAAGAGGTCTGGATTATACACTGAAGGATGAGCTGAAAGATGAAAAAGGGAGATTCATCCTCCTTAAAATAACAATAGCAGGCATTACATACACCTTAACCCCACATACTTAAAAAATCTATACCAAATCTTCTTACTCTAACTTTTTTCAAATTTGCATCTTTAGAGATGGGAAAGCCAATATGGTAATAGGAGAAGATTTTAATGCTATTCTTAACCCTACTCTTGATAGATCCATAGAGTATGCCTCCCAAACTCCAGTCACGAGAGATATCCTCCATGGTGGAGTCACCCTCCCTGCATGACAACTGCAAAAATCTAAACTCTTACTCTAGGTATTATTCTGACAACTCCCATTAGTCAATTATTTTCATGACGAAACCTCCACTTGCTTATGTAAAAAGGGATGTTACATAACCCTCATATCTTTAGAGGCATAACCAGGCGACCCTTATAGGATGGGCAATTGTTTTTAATGAATGGAATTCGTTTGAATTTCAGGAAAACTTTGGTTCGGAACGAAGTCGAACTTTGGGGACTTTTCGTGAACGAAGGTGCCCTTTTGATGATAAAAGGCGCGACAAAGGCGTTACATGGGCAAAGAACTCGGGGGGGAAGAAGGGATAGCCTACATGACAGTGAGAATAAAACCCAAACAGGACCGGCGGGAAATCTGTGATGTCCCCACAAAATAAGTCCGGGGTCGACGCTGGGACTCTCCCCTTCACTGCACTGATTAGCAAGGGGCTGCCGCGGCTACTTAAGATAGCTGAGCTAAAAGAACTCTTTTTTTTTACACGATTTTTTGGGGGTGACCGCTTGTCCGAGACGCTTCTCTTAATGTTCTATTTCTGATTTTGTGGGGGTTGGTCTAATCCATTTTGTGCCAGTGCAGCTGCATATACATTTTAAAGCATCTCCACTCATTGAATATCCAAGGGTGATCAAGCCTGTTTCTGTTTTATTATTTTAAAAAAAACAGGTTTTTTACAGTACAAATACCCCTTCATTTTTGGCTCTCAATTCTTTTGCGCAAATTTTCTCCAGGTGTTAATTAAACGTTATTCGCTGTTGTGGTGACTAAAAAAAACCTTTATTTCACCCCCAAAAAATAAATTTTTCCTGTAGCTAATTCACAGTGAAGGTTAAATTTAAAGTTTTCCCCTTGTTTTGTAGCGTAAAAAAAACGCCATTGTAACCGTACAAAACCGTTTTTTTTGGTTGCTCAATTTTTTTTCACAATTTTTCATCCAGAGGTTAATTAAGTGTTGTTCTCTGTTGTGGTGACTAAATAAACCGTTTTAGTCCCCCGCAAAAAAAAAAATTTTTCCTGTCTAATTACAAGCGAAGGTTAATACAATTTTTCCCTTTTTTGTGTACGTAAAAAAACAAGCCATTGTAACAGCTTAAAGCTCGAGTTTTGGTTGCTCAAATTTTTTTTCGCAATTTAGACAAAGGGTTAATTAAAATTTCCTGGTTTGTGGTAACTAAAATAAACCGTCTTTTTTTTCCCCCCAAAAAATAAATTTTTTCCCGTAGCATAATTCCAAGCGAAGGGTTTAAATTTAAAAATTTTTTCTCTTGTGTGACGTAAAATGCACACCATTTTTAAAAAACGCTACAAGCTCGTAGTTTTTGGCTGCTCAATTTTTTGCGCAATTTACATCCCGGGTTAATTTTAAACGTTGTTCTGCTGTTGTGGTGACTAAAATAAACCTCTTAGTCACCCCAAAAAAAACATTTTTCCTGTAGGGAAATTAAAAAAGCGAAGGTTAATTACAATTTTTCCTCTGTTTTGCAGGTAAAAAACACCCATTGTAAAACGTTACAAAACCGTAGG